>JAVLSZ010000458.1:0-65832 GCA_032313775.1 Urocyon cinereoargenteus
GGTGGTCCTGGCATAAGCTGAAGGAGGAGAACAGAGAGTTCAGAAGGAAATGTGCTCTGACACAACTGATTTTTTTAACTTACTTTAATTTAAACCCAATTAATTAACGTATAGTGTATTATACTTTCAGGGGAAGAATTCAGGAATTCACCAGTTGGAGATTAGCAGTGCTTGTGACATCATGTGCCCTCCTTCATGCTGGTCCCCTATTATTCCCTCCCCCACCTCAAGCGACCCTCAGTTTGTTTCCTATCATTAAGAGTCTGTATTTCCTGCATCTTTTTTCATCTTATTTGTTTTTCCTTCCCTTCACAAATGTTCATCTGCTTTACTTCTTAAATTCCACCTATGAATGACACCACACAGTCATTCTCTTTCCCGACTGACTTATTTCACTTAAGATGATTCCTCTAGTTCTATCCACGTCATTGCAAATGGCAAGATTTCCTTCTCCTTGATAGCTGAGTACCATTCCTCTCTCTATGACCATCATGTATCTCCCATCCTCTTTATCCATCATCTGCCGGAGGGCACCGAGGCTCCTCCCACAGTGTGGCTACTGTGGACCCGGCTGCTGTGGACATTGGGGTGCAGGAGTCCCGAGTCTCACTGCATCTGTATCTTCGGAGTGAGCTCCAGGCCATGCACCTGCTGGTCGCAGGGCAGCTCTATTGGTAACTTCCTGAGGAGCCTCCACACTGTTTCCATGCTGCTCTACCAGCCCACGGTCCCGCCCACAGTGGAAGAGGGTTGAGTAAATTTTGAAGGACGTGGTAAAAGTCTGCTCCACCTTTCATTTCGTGTCCTGTGGGTTCCAATTCATTATCCTTAAGTATTTCTGGGGAAGCCGGGTGTTGGGCTCCATTTCAATGAGATGTTTCCAACCTAACAGGCCACAGCTGGAGCCCGGAAGGAGGCAGGTGCGGCCCAGCAGGGGCACGCCGCCTCCTGAGGGCCTCCTGTAATGCCTGAGCGACCCGCAGGGAACACCCTAGCACAGGCCCCGCCCAGTGGGCACGCATGAGCAGTAGGCCTCTTCCGCCTGCACTAACAGGAGCCCGCCTGTGCTGGGGAGGCCCGAGGAGGACATGGGGACGCGTCCACGCTGATGACCCGCAGCCTCCTCAAGACCCGCGGTGAGTCTTCAGGGGGACATTGGGTCGAGTTCATGGTGACAGGATCCCCGGTCTCCTCAGGACCTGCGGTGAGGCTTCAGTAAGATGTGGGCCCGCATCCACGCTGACAGGAGCCCCTGGGCCACCTCAGGGCCCCCGCAGAGGCTTCAGTAAATTGTGGGGCCCGCATCCAGGCAGACAGGAGCCCCTGGGCTGCCTCAGGAACCACAGGGAGGCTTCAGGAAGATGTGGGCCCGCATCCACTCTGACAGGAGCCCCTGGGCCACCTCAGGACACGCGGGGAGGCTTCAGGAAATTGTGGGCCTGAATCCATGCAGACAGGAGCCCCTGGGCTGCCTCAGGTCCCACGGGGAGGCTTCAGGAAGATGTGACTCCGTGTCCAATCTGGCAGGAGCTCCCAGGGCCCTCAAGACATAAGTTGAGGCTTCTGGAAGCTGGGTGCCGCATTCACAGTGACAAGAGCCCTGGCCTCCTAAGAGCCCCTGGATACGCTTCACGAGGACATGGGGCCACGTCACCACAACCGTACTTCTGTTTCTTGGTTTGCATCTCTCATCCCCCCTCCGCGCCTTTGCCAGTTTGTTTGGTTTCTTAAAATTCACATGTGAATTCAATCGTATGGTATTTGGTATCTGTTTTTCTCTGATTTCATTTAGGATAGGTCGTTTCCACTTCTCCCACGTCATTGTAAATGGCTTTATTTCATCCCTTCTGATGATCGAGTGATGTCACAGTGTGTATATTTACCACATCGTCTCTGCCCATTCATCTGTCGATGGACATCTGGGCTGTATCCACAGTTTGGCTGTTGTTGATAACACTGCTACAAACACTGGGCGGTGTGTCTCTCTTCGAATCCACTAAACTACTTTTGTATCCTCGGGGTAAATACCTAGCTGTGCAATTTTGGAATCGAAGGGTAGCTCTATTTTTAACTTCTTTTCTTATAATTTTTTATGATAGTCACAGATAGAGAGAGAGAGAGAGAGAGAGGGAGGGAGAGGCAGAGACACAGGCAGAGGGAGAAGCAGGCTCCATGCACCAGGAGCCCGACGTGAGATTCGATCCCGAGTCTCCAGGAGCACGCCCTTGGCCATAGGCAGGCAACAAAGCGCTGCGCCACCCTAGGATCCCCTTTTTTAACTTTTCAAGGACCCTCCACACTGTTTTCCACCCTGGCTGCACCTGATCGCATGCCCACCAGGAGTGTAAGGGGGCTCCCCCTTCTCGATAGCCTCCCCAACACCTGTTGTTTCTTGTGTTGTTAATTTTAGTCATTCTGATGGCTGTCAGGTGACATCTCATTGTGGTTTTGGTTTGCATTTCCCTGATGATGGGTGACGCTGAGTGTCTTTCCGTGTGTCTGGCGGCCATCTGGATGTCTTGTCAGAGACAAAATCCATGCATGTCTTCTGCCAATCTGTGGTTGGATAATTTGTGTTTAGGATGCTGAGATTTATGTTTGCTTTATGTATTTTGAATACTAACTCTTTATTGGATGTGTTGTTTACAAATATCTCCTCTCATTTTGTATGTTGCCTTTTAGCGTTGGTTGTTTCCTTCACTTTGTGGAAGCTTTTCAATTTGATGAAGTCCCAATAGTATTTTTGCTTTTGTTTCCCTCGCCTCTGAGGCATAACTAGAAAGAAGATCCAATGGCCAATGTCAAAGATGTTGCTGCCCATCTTTTCTTCTTTTTATGGTTTCAGGTCTCACATTTAGGTCTTTCATCCATTTTGAATTTATTTTTTATATATATGGTGTAAGAAAGTGGTCCAGTTTCATTCTTCTGCACGTGGCTGCCTGGTTTTCCCAACACCATTTGTTCTTATCCTGGGGTCAGGGTTAGTGTTTGTTGAAGAGACTGTCTTGGTGCCATTGGATATTGCTTCCTGCCTTGTTGTCGATTAATGGATCATAGAGTTACAGGTTTGTATCTGGTTTCGGCTTTCCATTCTGTTCTATTGATCTAAGCGTCTCCTGTTTGGAGATTCTTGATTGCTGATTCAATTTCTTTGCTGCTTATCTGTCTGTTCAAGTTTCTTATTTCTTCCTTTTTCATTCTTGCAATGCTATATATATCCATGAATTGATCAATTTATTCCAGGATCTAGGTTGCTGGCATATAATTTTTCATAATGTTCTCTTATAATCGTTTGTATTTCTCTAGTGTTGGTTATTATTTCTCTTTTCTCATTTGTGATTTTATTTGGATCCTTTCTCATCTTTTTATCTCTTTTCTTTTTAAAATATTTTGTTTATGTTTTCATGAGAGACACAGAGAGGCAGAGGTATAGGCAGAAGGAAAATGAGGCTCCATGCGGGGAGCCTGATGTGGGACTTGATCCTGCAGGACCCCGGGATCATGACCTGAACCAAAACAGATATTCAACCCCTGAGGCACCCAGGCATTCAAGATCCTGTTTCTTAAGCCACTCTGATACCCTATATTTTGGATTGAAGCATTCAGTCTATCAGCATTCAGAGTGATTATTGAACGATATGAACTTAGTGCCCTTGTGTTACTGGTAGGGTTTGTGTTTCTGGGGACGTTCTTGGGTCCTTTCTAGTCTTTGTTGCTTTTGGTCTCTTTTTTTCCCCCACTAGAAGAGTCCCTCTTAAAATTCCTAACTGGACTGGTTTAGTGGTCATGAACTCCTTTATATTTTGCCTGTCTGGGAAACTCTTTATCTCTCCTTCTATCCCGAAGGACACACTTGCTGAAGAAAGAACTCATACAAATTGGACACCAAAAAAAGATAATTAAAAACATAAAATAAATTTTTGCTATTATGATTGAGGAAAAAGGCATTTAGGCAGAAAACCAGAAGCTAAAGAGAGGAGGACAGATTTCACCATCCGTAGTCTTCACAGGGACATGGTGTCCTTTCCTAGGAGTGCCCCCACCTCCGTAGGATGCTTTCTGCCCCTCTGCGCTCCTTGCTGGAACCCAGCAGGCACATCTCAGTGCCTCCAGGACCTCTGCATTCATGGTTTATAGCGTCTTCCATGTATCCTATTGGGGACCACAGCGTCGTATATGTAACTATCTGGGTGCTGTTTGACAACATTGGGGGGATTCCGACTTTTGTTGGTTTTGGGGTGTGTGTGTGTCTATCACATGCAGCTATCACGTGCAGCTATCTAATCCTCTGGCTGGGTCACCCAAATGCTGCAATGGTTGGAACAACATTTCTGGTGCTTGCCCAGGGTGGCTAGCTGGGCTCTCCTGGCCAACCCGGGGCTCGCTCATGCAGTGACTTTCTGCTGGAGGGTCAGCTGAGCTGGAAGTTCCAGCCTGGCCACATTCCCATGTTCAGCAGTCGGTCCCGCCAAGCCCGGCTGCTTCTCTTCTCCAGGATGCCTCTCCAGCAGGGAGCCAGAACTCGCGGCTGCCCCGCTGGGAGCTCCTGAGGAGCCGGTTGTACATGGCGAGGAGACATGGGGCTGCCTTTGTGTGGGAGTCGGTGTGGGGACCGGGCTGGGATTCCTCGGTCCCCTGTGCTGCCTGGCCTTCAGGCTGAGCCCAATGCTCACCCAGCCCCTACTCGCTAGGGCGAGGAGGGTGCCCTACACACGCTGGTGTGAGAGATCCAGCACCACAAGGTGTGCACGCTGAGTCCACCTGGTGGGGGTGGCCCAGGTGCATGAGATGCAAGTGTGGGACCCACGAAATTTAACAAAAATCCCCAATCCCTGGACAAGCAGAGCAGGACTGCTTCCATTTTGTGCTACACCCGTCACCGCCGTTATGACCCACACATGACCTGCTTAAGGCACTGCCCTGCCCTACTCAAGGCACTGGGCACATCCTAATTGGGAAGTGACTCATAACAATGTAACTCTGCTTTGTGCCCCCCAAAACTGTGTGCAGATTCTGATCAAAGTAATAGGCCAGCTCAAGTGAATACAATAGGGTAAGGTGTAATTCAGTCGGCCACCTGCGTGTGGACCCACATGACTGTGCAACTTTCTGTGTATCCACTGGCCCCTATAAAGCTGCTAAGCCTGTTAGTCTCAGGGTCCAAATCCCTGCTCTGCTGTGTCGGGTGCACTTGGACCCAAGCTTGAGCTTATAAAGAAACCCTCCTGTGTTTGCATCGGTGTCGGCTCCTTGGTGGTTTGCCGGATTCACAATCTAGGGCACAACAAAAAGGCCTGCCTTCCTGACATCTTTTTCAGGGCCCCGCTGACCACCCCACTGGCCCTCTGTACCCCAGGCACACAGGCACGGGGATGCAGGGACGGGAGGAAGTGCCTCGGAACACGGCCAGCTCTGGCCCCCTGGACAGAGGAAGCACAGACCTCCCAGGTCGCTTTGCACAGACCCTGGTGACCTAAGGCTCCCTGGCTGTCACTCTGTCCCAGCCCCTGCTGGCCCTCGTGGCACAGGCTGAGTCCCAGTAAAGTCTGTGGGGTCCTGACCCTGGCATCTGGCCGCCCCTGGAAGGCACGTGGGGACGTCAGCTGTCTGTGCCTGACGGCGCCCATGCAGGCGCCGGTTGGGGCCTGGGTGGTGCCCCCTCCTCCTCTCTGGGAGTCTCTCCACGCCCCATGCACAGTGATTTGGGAGACACAGAAACAGGCTGGCTGTGCATTTTCGCACCACAACAATTTATTGACTTTTTACAGCAAAGGGTGTGCATGTTCCGCTGGGGAGGGAGACCTTTCTGTCTTTTAGGAGAGGGTAAGAATAACACGGGGTTGAGGGCGGGTGCTGGAGTCCCCCACCTGGGATCATGTGTGGACCTGGGTGGGGCATATGTCCTGAGGTTTCACCCTGATAGACGGTTCTGTGGACAGCAGTCCTGAACTGGACCTGCAGCTCATGGGCTCTTGCGATGGGTCCCTGCACAGCAGCTGGACCCCGGCCTCGGGGCCCCTGGGGCCCCAACACCTGGAGGAGCCTGCCTCCTGGTGTGGGAGCGGGTGGGACCCACCGGCCTACCCCTGCTCTCCCCACCCTGGGGTGTCCCGGGATCCCCAGTGCTGCCCTAGTTCAACGACCTGGATCTGTGGGGCATGCTGAGGGCCCAGGAGGCCACATCCAGCTGTGAGAGGGCTTGCTCAGCCTGGGGCCAGTATCCAGGGCTGGCCAGGTCCATGGGGGGGCTGAATCCCATTAGTGTTTGTGTTGGGCCTTGGGGAGGCTCAAAGCACCCCGGCCCCCACAGAGCCTGGGGCCAGGCCAGCCCTGGTCCCTCTGAGTTAGGGGCGGGTGTCCTGTGCAGGGTGTGTCACCCTCCAGGAGGGACAGTGGGCAGAGGCAGGGCACAGTGGGTCCTCTGCATCACTGATCTGCACCCACCCTGTCGGGGGCTCCCTGCTTCCCCTCCTCCCTGCAACCCCTGGGTACCCTAAGCACGGGACACCGTGCTTCAGTTGGGATCAGGGTATCTAGAGAACGCCGGGAAGGCTGAGCATGTCCCACAGGGGGAGCTGCACCGGGTCCATGCTTGGGGACGATGTTGTGGGGGTTGATGGTATGAGTTCAGGAGTATGATGGTGGTGGAGTGTGGGGGGTGATGTAGGGGGGACGGTGTTCGGGTTTAGTGTGGGTGGGGATTGTGTGGGGCTGTGTGGGTGTAAGGGGGATGGTGTTGGGGGGATGCCATGGGGATGATGGTGTAGGGGGATGCTGTGGGGGTGGGGAATGAGGGATGGCGTGGGTGGCCTGCGGACACAGGGCATCCCCTTTCTCTAAGATGCACACGGAGACGTCTACAGATAAAGGAGACCTCAGTCTGGGGTTTGCTGTAAAACCTGCCCTTGGGGCCCTGAGTGGTCAGTGCAGGGCCCTAGCTGGACGTGTGCTAACGCTGAACTTAAATTGGAATGGTCTTAATTTTCACAGCCTCCACGCCTCCTGTCCCATCCTATCTAGCTCCTTCCCCGTTCCCTGGAGCTCCTAAGAGAGCAATTTCAAATGACCTCAGCGTGGCAGCCTGTGTTGGGGCACAGGACCAGGGATTTGGGATCAGGAAGACCTGGAGCGTGGGCGTCATGGCTATGTAGCGGGATTTGATGCTACAGAATCTTATTCCCTAAGGCTATCTTGACAACTGACTTTGTACATAGACAAGCTCTCCTTTGTCTTTATAAGATGAAAAGTGAGTCAAAGCATTTTTTCTCTGCCCATATGATTGCTAGGATTCCAATCTGAGATGTATTGCCTGATAATAAGGATAATTTACTATCTGTAGTACTATAGTTAAAATATACTGACACAAGTAATTCAGAGGGATGAGGGCTTCTCATCTCTTTCTTCACAGCTCAGTCACTCATCACGAAATTCATCTTTATGGATTTGGAAAGAACTGAGAGACATTACGCCCAATGATCCTATTATTATGTGAAGGATTCTTCCCTGAGATTCTTCCCCTGTTTCAACTGACCCTGAAACACTGTGAACTCTTTGGAAGACAAATGTCAAGGAAATAAATGTTATGCATTGCTAATATTAAATGCACTTGCAATATGGTATCTATTATAATAGAAGTATTTTTATCTGATTTTTTCTATTTATTATCCTTTCCTGCTTTTCTGGTTGAGGAGTCATTATACGTGTTCATAAGTGTTTTTCTTTCCTTCTGATATAAAATTCTTACTTTGTTCCCATCGAGGGAACTCTTTAAGAATGAGGCAAAAGTTAATTAAACTATTCTTAAAGTGTCTTCACACTTGGAGCCTGATTCATTTAAGTCAATTATTAAAATAAATGTTATTTATTAGAAAAAATAATCTTTATTCAAATTTCCTTAGTTTTTGCTAAGTTACCATCCCTTATATCACATTCCATTTGTCCTCGTTTTTTTTTTTTTTTTTTTATGACAGGCACACAGTGAGAGAGAGAGGCAGAGGGAGAATCAGGCTCCATGCACCGGGAACCCGATGTGGGATTCAATCCCTGATCTCCAGGATAGCGCCCTGGCCCAAAGGCAGGCGCGAAAACACTGCGCCACCCAGGGATCCCGTGTCCCCATGTTTACTTAGGCTCCTCTGGATTGTGACAGTCTTTCAGCCTTTCCTTGTTGTTGTTGAACTGGAACACTTTGAGAAGTAGAATATTCTGTGAAATTTCCCTCAGTTGGGACATGTCTGTTGTTTATCTCATGATTGAACTGGTTTTTTGGACTATATACAGAGATATACTGCATTTTTATTATATCATATGAAGCATAGATGCTATCAGCATGATTCATCAGTCTTGGTATCGATCTGATCATCTTGCTGAGGTAGTGTTTGTCAGGTTTCTCCATAGTAAAGTGATTCTTATTATTATTATCATTATATTATTATTACTATTATTATTATTATTTTAACCCTTTCATAATATATTTTGTAGAAGGAAGTTACTATGTATATTCCACACATAAGAGTGAGAAGCTATGCTCATCAACTTGAGGGTGGAATGTCTGCACAAATTTTTGAAATTCTTCTAGATGGGAGATTTCTCTTCCTTCTGGGTTTGTTTGTTGTTTCTTTTTCAAAGATGGTATTTATTTATTTGAGAGATAGAAGAGAGAAAAAGCATGAGCGAGAGGAGCAGAGGGAGAGGGAGAGGCAGGTTCCCTGCTGAACAGGGAGCCTGCTGTGGGACCTGGATTATGATCTGAGCCTAAGGTAGAAGGTTCACTGACTGAGCCACCCAGGTGCCTTCTGTCTTTCTTTCTTTCTTTCTTTCTTTCTTTCTTTCTTTCTTTCTTTCTTTCTTTCTTCTTTCTTTCTTCTTTTTTTATTAATATATTTATTTTTTTAATGGTGTTCAATTTGCCAACATACAGAATAATACCAATTACTCAACCCGTCAAGTGCCCCCCTTAGTGCCCATCACACATTCACCCCCACGCCCCGCCCTCCTACCCTTCCATCACCCCTAGTACATTTCCCAGAAATAGGAGTCTTTGTGTTCTGTCTCCCTTTCTGATATTTCCCACACATTTCTTTCTCCCTTCCGTCATATTCACTTTCACTATTATTTATATTCCCAAATGAATGAGAACATACAATGTTTGTCCTTCTCCGATTGACTTACTTCACTCAGCATAATACCCTCCAGTTCCATTCACATTGAAGCAAATAGTGGGAATTTGTCATTTCTAATGGCTGAGTAATATTCCATTATGTACGTAAACCACATCTTCTTTATCCATTCATCTTTCGATGGACGCTGAGGCTCCTTCCACAGTTTGGCCATTGTGGACATTGCTGCCTTAAACATCAGAGAGCAGGTGTCCCGGCGTTTCAATGCATCTGAATCTTTTGGGGTAAATCCCCAACAGTGCAACTGCTGGTTCGTAGGGCAATTCTATTTTTAACTATTTGAGGAACCTCCACACAGTTTTCCAGAGTGCCTGCACCAGTTCACATTCCCACCAGCAGTGTAAGAGGATTCCCTTTTCTCCGCATCCTCTCCAACATTTGTGGTTTCCTGCGCTGTTAATTTTCCCCATTCTCAATGGTGTGAGGTCCTATCTCATTGTGGTTTTGATTTGTATTTCCCTGATGGCAAGTGATGCAGAGCATTTTCTCATGTGTATGTTGGCCTTGTCTATGTCTTCCTCTGTGAGATTTCTGTTCATGTCTTTTGCCCATTTCAAGATTGGATTGTTTGTTTCTTTCGTGTTGAGTTTAAGAAGTTCTTTATAGATCTTGGAAACTAGCCGTTTACCTGATACGTCATTTTTAAATATCTTCTCCCATTCTGTAGGTTGTCTTTTAGTTTTGTTGACTCTATCCTTTGCTGTGCAAAAGCTTCTTATCTCAATGAACTCCCAGGAGTTCATTTTTGCTTTTGTTTCTTTAGCATTCATGGATGAATCTTGCAAGAAGTTACTGTGGTCGAGTTCAAAAAGGGAGTTGCCTATGTTCTCCTCTAGCATTTTGATGGACTTTTGTCTCACAAAATCTTTGTGAGATTAGATCTTTCATCCATGTTGAGTTTATCTTTGTGTCTGGTGAAAGAGAGTGGTCTAGTTTCATTCTTCTGCATGTGGATGTCCAATTTTCCCAGCACCATCTCTTGAAGAGACTGAATTTCTTCCAGTGGATAATCTTTCCTCCTTTATCGAATATTTGTTGTCCATAAAGTTCAGGGTCCACTTCTGGGGTCTCTATTCTGTTCCATTGATCTCTGTGTCTGTTTTTCTGCCAGTACCACACTGTCTTGATGACCACAGCTTTGTAGGTCAACCTGATATCTGGCATTGTGATGCTCCCAGATATGGTTTTCTTTTTTAAAATTGCCTGGGTATTCTTTTCTGATCCCACAAATCTTAAAATAATTTGTTCTAACTCTCTGAAGAGAGTCCACGGTATTTTGATAGGGATTGCATTAAACGTGTAAATTGCCCTGGGTAACATTGACAGTTTCACAATATTAATTCTGCCAATCCATGAGCATGGAATATTTTTCCATCTCTTTGTGCCTTCCTCAATTTCTTGCAGAAGCGATCTATACTTTTTAGGGTATAGATCCTTTACGAATTTGGATAGGTATATTCCCAGGTGTCTTATGTTTTTGGGTGCAATTTTAAATGGGATTGACTCCTTAATTTCTCTTTCTTCAGTCTCATTGTTAGTGTATAGAAATGCCATTGATTTCTGGGCATTGATTTTGTATCCTGCCATGCTACCATATTGCTGTATGAGTTCTAGAAATCTTTGGGGGGAGGCTTTTGGATTTTCTATGTAGAGTATCATGTCATCAGTGAAGAGGGAGTGTGTGAATTCTTCTTTGCCAATTTGAATGTCTTTAATGTCTTTTTGATATCTCATTGCTGAGGCTAGGACTTCCAGTGCTATGTTGAATAGCAGTGGTGAGAGTGGACATCCCTGTCTTGTTCCTGATCCTAGGTGAAAGTCTCCCTGTGCTTTCCCATTGAGAACAATATTTGCTGTGGGCTTTTTGTAGATGGCTTTTAAGATGCTGAGGAATGTTCCCTCTATCCCTGCGCTCTGAAGAGTTTTGATCAGGAATGAATGCTGTATTTTGTCAAATGCTTTCTCTGCAACTAATGAGAGGATCATATGGTTCTTGGTTTTTCTCTTCCTCTTATGATGAATCACATTGATGGTTTTATGAGTGTTGAACCAGCCTTGTGACCTGGGGATAAATGCTACATGGTCATGGTGAAAAATTTTCCTAATGTACTATTAGATCCTATTGTCTTGTATCTTGTTAAGAATTTTTGCATCCATGCTCATCAGGGATATTGGTCTGTAATTCTCTTTTTGGTGGGGTCTTTGTCTGGTTTTGGAATTAAGGTGATGCTGGCCTCATAGAACGAATTTGGAAGTACTCCGTCTCTTTCTATCTTTCCAAACAGCTTTGGTAGAATAGGTATGATTTCTTCTTTAAACATTTGATAGAATTCCCCTGGGAAGCCATCTGGCCCTGTACTCTTGTGTCTTGGGAGGTTTTTGATGACTGCTTCAATTTCCTCCCTGGTTATTGGCCTGTTCAGGTTTTCTATTTCTTCCTGATCCAGTTTTGGTAGTTTCTGGCTTTCCAGGAATGCGTCCATTTCTTCTTGATTGCCTAATTTATTGGCGTTTAACTGTTCATAATGTTTTCAAAATTGTTTTTATTTCCTTGCTGTTGGTAGTGATCTCCCTTTCTCACTCGTGATTTTATTAATTTGAGTCTTCTCTCTCTTCTTTTTAATAAGGTTGGCTAATGGTTTATCTATCTTATTAAATCGTTCAAAGAACCAACTCCTGGTTCTGTTGATCTGTTCCACACTTCTTCTGGTCTCGATTTCATTGAGTTCTGCTCGAATCTTAATTAACTCTCTTCTGCTGGGTGTAGAGCTCATCTGCTGGATTTTCTCTAGCTCCTTTATGTGTAAGGTTAGCTTTTGTATTTGAGTTCTTTCCAGATTTTGAATGGATGCTTGTATTGCGATGTATTTCCCCCTTAGGACTGCTTTTGCTGCATCCCAAAGGTTTTGAACGGTTGTATCTTCATTCTCATTAGTTTCCATGAATCTTTCAAATTCTTCCTTAATTTCCTGGTTGACCCTTTCTTCTTTTAGCAGGATGGTCCTTAACCACCACGTGCTTGAGGTCCTTCCAAACTTTTTGTGATGTAGTTCTAATTTCAAGGCATTATGGTCTGAGAATATGCAGGGGATGATCCCAAACTTTGGTATCATTTCAGACCTGATTTGTGACCCAGTATTTGGTCTATTCTGGAGAAAGTTCCATGTGCACTTGAGAAGAATGTGTATTCAGTTGAGTTTGGATGTAAAGTTCTGTAGATATCTGTGAAATCCATCTGGTCCAGTGTATCATTTAAAGCTCTCGTTTCTTGGAGATGTTGTGCTTAGAAGACCTATCGAGGGTAGAAAGAGCTAGATTGAAGTCGCCAAGTATAAGTGTATTATTATCTAAGTATTTCTTCACTTTGGTTTTTAATTGGTTTCAATATTTGGCAGCTCCCACCCTCGGGGCATATATATTGAGGATTGTTAAGTCTTCTTGTTGGATAGATCCTTAAATATGAGATAGTGTCCCTCTTCATCTCTCACTACAGTCCTTGGGGTAAATTTTAGTTTATCTGATTTAAGGATGGCTACCCCTGCTTTCTTTTGAGGACCATTCGAATGGTAAATGGTTCTCCAACCTTTTATGTTCAAGTTGTACGTGTCCTTCTGTCTAAAATGCTGTAGATTTACAGCAAATCGATGGGTCCTGCTTTTTTTATCCAGTCTGAAACCCTGCGCCTTTTGATGGGGTCATTAAGTCCATTCACGTTCAGAGTTACTCTTAACAGATATGAGTTTAGTGTCATCATGATATGTATTCAGTCCTTATTTTTGTGGATTGTTCCACTGAACTTCTTCTTAAAGGGGAATTTTAAGAGTCCCCCTTAAAATGTCTTGCAGAGCTGGTTTGGAGGTCACATATTCTTTCAGTTCCTGCCTGTCTTGGAAGCTCTTTATCTCTCCTTCCATTTTGAATGAGAGCCTTGCTGGACATAGTATTCTTGGTTGCATGTTCTTCTCATTTAGGACCCTGAATATATCCTGCCAGCCCTTTTTGGCCTGCCAGGACTCTGTAGACATGACTGCTGTTACCCTAATTCTCCTCCCCATAAAGTTCAGGGATTCCTGTCCCTTGCTGCTTTAAGGATCTTCTCTTTTTCTTCGGAATTTGCAAGCTTCACTATTAAATGTCGAGGTGTTGGGTGGTTTTTATTGATTTTAGGGGGGGGATCTCTCTATTTCCTGGATATGAATGCCTGTTTCCTTTCCTAGATCGGGAACGTTTTCAGCTATGATTTGCTCAAATACATATTCTGGCCCTATGTCCCCTTCGGCGCCCTCGGGAACCCCAATTAAACATAGGATTTTCTTCCTCAGGCTCTCCTTTATTTCCCTTAATCCGTCTTCATGGTCTTTTAATTGTCTCTTTTTTCCTCAGTTTCCCTCTTTGCCAGCAACTTGTCTTCTATGTCACTCACTCTTCCACCTAGTTAACCCTGGTCGGTTGGACTACTAGTTTGGATTGCATCTCATTCAGTTGATTTTTAATTTCTGCCTGATTGGATCTAAATTCTGCAGTCATCAAGTCTCTTGAGTCCTTTATGCTTTTTACTAGAGCCACCAGTAGCTCTATAATAGTGCTTCTGAATTGGCTTTCTGACATTGAATTGTAATCCAGATTTTGTAACTCTGTGGGAGAGAGGACTGTTTCTGATTCTTTCTTTTGAGGTGAGGTTTTCCTTCTAGTCACTTTGCTCAGTGCAGAGTGGCCAAAAACACGTTGTATTGGGAAAAGGCGAAAAAGAGAGAGAGAGAAGGAAAGAAAAGAGAAAAAGAATAAAGAGGAAAGGAAGAAAAAGAAGAAGAAAGAGAAGAAAAAGGGAAAGAAAAAGGTGAAAAAAAGGTGGGGGAAGCAATCAGAAATCAAAAAGAAAAAAAAAGAACACACAGGGGAGTATCGTCTGATTCTCTATACGTTAAGGCCCTTGACTTCCTCTGGAACTTGTCCCTCTAGCTGGTCTTCTGGGCAAGGGGCCTGTTGTGCTGATTTTCATGTGTTAGTACTTGGGGGATCTGCTCTGACCCCGCCTGTCGGAGGGCTCAGTGGGGTTGTTTACCCCGTGAGGCCCCTGGAGGAACAACCCCAGTGGCTGCGGCAGCTCTGGCAACCTGGATTCAGCCCCCACAAATAACTATGGAGCTCTCTCTCTGTAGGGGTGTGGAGATTCCAGGGCGGGGCGCTGATCTGCTCAGTTCGGGGCAGGAGCATCCTTGCTGTCCTGGGCACTCCCGGCTTCTTCCTGTCCCAGAGGAGGCCGGATCTTGGGCTGTGTGCCAGCACCCTCTGCTCCCAGTCTGCGGTGTTGGATTTGCACTCTTGGACATGCAGGCGCCTCTCTGCAGAGCCGCCGCCTGAGCCCCTCCAAGCTGCTCAAGGTCGCGTAGCCCCCTCCAAAGAGCCGCACCTGAGCCCCTCAAAGTTGCTCCCGGAGCTGTGCAGCCCCCTCCGCACTGAGCCTCTTCCTCTGCCAGAGCCCCTGCCGCTGACATGCTCCCGGGGCCGCGCAGTCCCCTCCATGCAGAGCCGCCCCCCGAGCCCCTCCGAGCTGCTCCCAGGTCAATGCCTACACGCTGCAGCTCGTAGTGAGCTCAGCGCACTCTCATGTGTGAGCAGGTGTCTGTTAGTGTCACAGGGAGCCCGAGGACATCTCCGCCTTCCTGGGGTCCTGCTCTACCTGCAGGCGCCATTCCGCCCAGGACATTTGGTACAGCTCCTGCTACTCTGGCACAGAGCTCTCCTGTCCTGGGGGCACTTGCCCCAGTCTTAGCCCAGCTCCTCGCGGGGCTCCTCCCCCTTGGATGCTTTTTGTATCTTTATTTCTTTTTCCCCATCTTCCTACCTTGATTGAAGTCCGAACTTTTCACAATGTAGCATTCCAGCTGGTCTCTTTAAATCTCAGGCCTAATTCGAAGATTTTCAGGATGATTTGAAGGTTATCTAGGTAATTTGGTGGGGACAGGTGATTTGGGGACCCTACTCTTCCACCATCTTGCCCCACCTCCTGTATGTTGCCCTTTAGCTTTGGTTGTTTCCTTCATTTTGCGGAAGGTTTTCAATTTGATGAAGTCCCAATAGTATTTTGCTTTTGTTTCCCTCACATTAGAGGCATATCTAGAAAGAATATCCAGTGGCCAATGTCAATGACGTTCCTGCCTATCTTTCCTTCTTTTTATGGTTTCAGGTCTCACTTTAGGTCTTTCATCCATTTTGAATTTATTTTTTATAAATGTGGTGTAAGAAAATGGTCGTGGTCCAAAAATGTACAGGGTGTGATATCAACCTTCTTGTACGTGTTGTACCTGTTGAGGGCTGATTTGTGGGCCGTGATATGATCTGTTCTGGAGAATGTCCCATGTGCACTTGAAAGGAATCTGTATTCTGCTCTAGGATGAAATGTTCTGACTATTTGTGTTGAGTCCCTGTGGTCCAGTGTGTCAAGGCTATTGTTCCCCTGTTGTTTTTCTGCATAGACGTTCGGTCCTTTGCCATAAGTGGGTGTTAAAATGCCCTGTCATTGTATTATTATCAGTGAGTTCCTGTACGTTTGTTGTTAATTGGTTTCTATATTTAGGTACCCCATGTTGGCAGCATAAATATTTAGTTGTTTGATCTTGATAGAGAGTCTTTTTAATTATGAGATATTGCCTTCTTCATCTATTCTTACAGTATTTGTTCTTTTTTGATATTTAATTAATTTATTTATTCATTCATGAGAGATGCACTGAGAAGCAGAGGCAGAAACATAGGCAGAGGGAGATGCAGGCTCCCCAAAGGGAGGCCGATATGGGACTCGAACCTGGGATCCCATGATCACACCCTGAGCCGAAGGCAGATGCTCAGCCACTGAGCTACCAGGTGTCCCCCAGGGTTTGGTGTCAAATCTAGTTTGTCTGATATAAGTATGGGTCCTCCAGCTTTCCTTTGATATCCAGTAGCGTGATAGATGATTTTCCATCCCCCAACTTTCAATCTGTTGGTGTCTATAGGTCTAAGGTGAGCATCTTGTAGGCAGCATACAGATGGATCTTGTTTTTTATTAACGATTTTATTTATGAGAGAGAGAGAGAGATAGGCAGAATATTAGGCAGAGAGAGAAGCAGGCTCCCCACCAGAAGCCCAATATGGGACTCGATCCCAGACTCCAGTATCACTCCCTGAGTCAAAGGCAGACGCTCAACCCCTAGTCACCCAGGTTTCGGGATCCTGTTTTTTAAGCCACTCTGATAGCGTATATCTTTTGATTGGAGGATTTAGTCCATCAGCATTCAGAGTGATTATTGAAAGATATGAACTTAGTGCCTCTCTGTTACCGGTAGAGTTTGTGTTTCTGGTGATGTTCTCTGGGACTTTCTAGTCTTTGTTGCTTTGGGTCTCTTTTTTCCTCTACTAGAAGAGTCCCCCTTAAAATTCTTTACTGGACTGGTTTAGTGGTCATGAACTCCCTTATATTTTGCCTGTCTGGGAAACTCTTTTTCTCTCCTTCTATCCTGAAGGACACCCTTGCTGAAGAAAGAACTCATACAAATTGGACTCCAATAACAAGAAATTAAAAGCATAAAATAAATTTTTGCTATTATGATTGAGGAAAATGGCATTTAGGTGGAAAACCAGAAGCTGAAAGAGAGGAGGACAGATTTCACCATGTGTAGCCTTCACAGGGACCTGGTGTCCTTTCCTAGGAAGGGCCCCCCCTCCGTAGGATGCTTCCTGTCCCTCTGCGCTCCTTGTTGGAACCCACCAGGCACATCTCCGTGCCTCTAGCACCTCTGCAGTTGTGGTTCATAGCGTCTTCCATGTATCCTATTGGGGACCAATGTGTTGCGTATGTAGCCATCAGGCTGCTGTTTGACAACATTGGGGTCTGACTTTTGTTGGCTTTGCGGTGTGTGTGTGTCTATCACATGCAGCTATCACATGCAGCTATCTGATCCTCTGGCTGGGTCACCCAACCGCTGATATGGTTGTCACAATATCATTTCTGTTGGTGGCGCTGGGCGGCTAGCTGTGCTCTCCTGGCCGACCCGGGGAACGCTCGTGCAGTGACATTCCGCTGGAGGGTCAGCTGAGCCAGAAAGTCAGACTCGGACACATTCCCAAGTCCCACACTGGCTCCCGCTGAGCACCCCCTGCTTCTCTTCTCCCCGATGCCTCTCCAGCCGGGACCAGATCTCGGGGCCACCCTGGGGGTAGTTCCTGAGGAGACGCCTGCCCATGGCGGGGAGCCCTGGGGCTGCCTGTGTGTGGGAGTCGGGGTGGGGACGGGGCTGGGTTTCCTCAGTCACCTGTGCTGCCTGGCCTTCAGGCTGAGCCCCATGCTCACCCAGCCCCTACTCACTAGGGTGAGGAGGGTGCCTTCCACATGCTGGTGTGAGTGATCCAGCACCACATGGTGTGCACGCTGATTCCACCATGTGAGGGTGGCCCAGGTGCGGGAGCTGCCAGTTTGGGACCCAGGAAATTTAACAAAAATCCCCTTCCCCTGGACAAGCAGAGCAGGACTGATTCCATTTTGTTCTACACCCACCACCTCCCCTTTGACCCCCACAACCTGCTTATGGCTTAAGGCGCTGCCCCACCGTAGTCAGGCCGCTGGGCACACCGAAATCGGAAATCGGCTCATAACAATGAAATGTTGCTTTGTGACCACCAAAACTGAGTGCTGATTCTGACCAAAGTAATAGACCAGCTCAAGTGGATACTATAGGGTAAGGTATAATTCAATGGGCCACCTGTGTGTGGACCGACATGACTGTGCAACTTTCTGCATATCCCATGGGCCTCTGGCCCCTATAAAGCTGCTATGCCTCTTAGTCTCAGGATCCAAGTCCCTGCTCCGCTGGGTAGAGTGCACTTGGAACCAAGCTCCAGCTTGTAAATAAAACCTCGGAGTTTGCATCGGTGTCGGCAACTTGATGGTTTCTAGGGCTCGCAATCTTGGGCAAAACACAAGGGCTTGCTGTCTTGACAACCCTTCTAGGGCCACGCTGACCGGCCCGCAGGCCCTCTTTGCCCCAGGCAAACAGGCACCATGATGCAGGGATGGGAGGAAGTGCCCTGGAACAGGGCCAGCCCCGGCCCCCTGGACAGAGGGAGCACAGAACTCCCAGGTCGCTTTGCACCGACTCTGGTGACCTGAGGCTCCCTGGCTGTCACTCTGTCCCAGCCCATTCTGGCCCATGGGGCAGAGGCTGAGTCCCAGTAAAGTCTCTGGGGTCCTGATCCTGGCGTCTGGCCGCCCATGGAAGGAACGTGGGGACATCAGCTGTGTGTGCCTGGCGGCGCCACTGCAAGGGCTGGTTGGGGCCTGGGTGGTGCCCCCTCGTCCTCACTGGGGGTCTCTCCACACCCCGTGCACAGAGTTCTGGGAGACACAAAAATGGGCTGGCTGTGCATTTTCGCTATACAACACTTTATTGACTTTCTACAGCAAACAGGCCCAGAGCCGAGGGTGTGCGCTTTCCCCTGGGGAGGGAGACCTTTCTGTCCTTTAGGGGAGGACAAGAATCATTCGGGGTGGTATGCTGGTACAGGAGTCCCCCACCTGGGAGCATGTGTGGACTCCAGGTGGGGACGTATGTCCTGAGGTTTCAGCCTGATAGACGGTTCTGAGGACAGCAGTGCTGACCTGGACCTGAAGCTCATGGGCTCCTGTGCTGGGTCCCTGCAGGGCAGCTGGACCCCGGCTTCTGGCTCCCTGGGGCCCCAGGACCTGGAGGATACTCCTGGTGTTTGTGCGGGTGGGGCCCACCGGCCTCCCCCTGCTCTACCCACCCTGGGGTGTCCTGTGATCCCCAGGGCTGCCCTAGGTCAGCGACCTGGATCTGTGAGGCACGCCCAGTGCCCAGGAGGCCACATCCAGCCATGTGAGGGCTCGCTCAGCGTGGGGCCAGAATCCAGGCATGCCAGGGCCATGAGGGCCTGGATCCCATTAGTCCTTGTGTTGGGCCTGAGGTGGGTGCTCAAATCACACCAACCCCCACAGAGCCTGGGGCCAGGCCAGCCCAGGTCCCTCTGGGTTAGGGCTGGTGTCCTGTGCCAGGTGTGCCACCCTCCAGGAGGGACAGTGGGAAAAGGCTGGGCACAGTGCGTCCTCTACTTCACCCAACCTCCACCCACGCTGTCGGGAGCTCCCTGCCTCCCATCTTCCCTGCAACCCCTGGGTACTTTATAGAACACCCATGCTTCCGATGGGAGCAGGGTATCCAGAGAACCCCAGGGAGGCTGAGCATGTCCCAAAAGGGGCAGCTGCACCGGGCCCATGCTGGGGGAAGATGGTGTGGGGATGGATGGTGTGGGGCAGGGTTTGATGGTGGTGGAGTGTGAGGGATGGTGTAGGGGGGATGGTGTTGGAGTATAGTTTCGATGGGGATTGTGTGGGTGTGAGGGGGATGGTGTAGGGGGATGCCATGGGGGGTAATGATGTGGGGGAATGGCGTGGGGTGGGGAATGAGGGGGATGGCATGGGGGAGCTGCAGACACAGGGCATCCCATTTCTCTAAGATGCACATGGAGACGTCTACAGAGAAAGGCGACCCCAGTCTGGGGTTTGCTTGAAACCTGCCCCTGGGGCCCCGTGTTGTCTGTGCAGGGCCCTGGCTGGAAGTTTCCTAACGCTGAACTTAAATTGGAATGGTCTTAATTTTAACGGCCTCCACGCGTCCAGTCCCATCCTATGTAGCTCCTTCCCCCTTCCCCGGAGCTCCAAAGAGAGCAATTGCAAAGGACCTCAGCATGGCAGCCTGTGTTGGGGGACAGGACCAGGGATTTGGGATCAGGAAGACATGGATCGCAGGCGACCCAGCTATGCAGCGGGATTCCATGCTGCAGACTCTTATTCCATAAGGCTATCTTGAAAACTGACTTTGTACATAGAAAAGCTCTTCTTTGTCTTTAAAAGATGGAGAGCGAGTCAATGCATTTTTTCTCTGCCCATCTGATTGCTCAGATTCCAATCTGAGACATATTTCCTGTTAATAAGGATAATTTCCTATCTGTAGTACTATGGTTAAAATATTCTGACACAGGTAATTCAAAGGGATGAGGTTTTCTCATCTCTTTCTTCACAGCTCAGTCACTCATCAGGAAATGCATCTTTATGGATTTGGAAAGAACTGAGAGACATTACTTCCAATGGTCCTATTACTATCTGAAGGATTCTTCCCTGAGGTTCTTCCCCTGCTTCAAGTGACAGTGAAACACTGTGAACTCTTTGGAAGACAAATGTCAAGGAAATAAATGTTATGCATTGCTAATGTTAAATGCACTTGCAATATGGTGTCTATTATAATAGAAGTATTTTTATCTGATTTTTCTATTTATTATCGTTTCCTGCTTCCCAGGTTGAGGAGGCATTATACGTGTCCATAAGTGTTTTTCTTTCCTTCTGATAGAAAATCCTTACATTGTTCACATTGAGGGAACTCTTTAAGAATGAGACAAAAGTTAATTAAACTATTCTTAAAATGTCTTCACACTTGGAGCCTGATTCATTTAGTCAATTTTCAAAATAAATCTTATTGATTAGAAAAAAACCAAAGATTTATTGGGAAATTGAGAAGATAGTACAGAGAATTCTCATGCACTTGCACTCAACTTCTCCAATTCTTGATATATTATATTAGTACAGTACAAATATTAGCTAATGAATCAATATTAAAATACTCACATTAACGAAAGACCGTACTTTATTCAGATTTCCTTAGTTTTTGCTAAGTTACCATCTCTCATATCACATTGCATTTGTTCTCATGTTTTCTTAGGCTCCTCTGGATTGTGACTGTCTTTCAGCCTTTCCTTGTTGTTGTTGAACTGGAACACTTTGAGACATAGAGTATTTTGTAAAATTTCTCTCAGTTGGGACATGTCTGTTGTTTATCTCATGATTGAACTGTTTTTGTGGATGATATACACAATATACTGCCATTTTTATTATATCCTATAAAGGATGGATACTATCAGCATGATTTATCAGTCTTGGTATCCATCTGATCATCTTGCTGAGGTAGTGTTTGTCAGCTTTCTCCATAGAAAAGTGATTCTTTATTATTATTATTATTATTATATTATTATTAGTAGTATCATTATTATTTTAACTTTTTCATAATATATTTTGTAGAAGGAATTTACTATGTGTATTCCACACATAAGAGTGGGAAGCTATGCTCATCAACTTGAGGGTGGAATGTCTGCACAAATTGTTAGAAATTCTTCAACATGGGAGATTTCTCTTCCTTCTGGGTTTGATTGTTTGTCTCTCTTGCAAAGATGTTATTTATTTATTTGACAGAGAGAGGAGAGAAAAAGCATGAGCGAGTGGGGCAGAGGGAGAGGGAGAAGCAGGTTCCCTGCTGAACAGGGAGCCTGCCTTGCGACCTGGATCATAATCTGAGCCTAAGGCAGAAGCTTAACTGACTGAGCCACCCAGGTGCCACTCTTTCTTCTTTCTTTCTTTCTTTCTTTCTTTCTTTCTTTCTTTCTTTCTTTCTTTCTTTCTTTCTTTCTTCTTTTTGATAATAATTTTATTTTTATTGGTGTTCAATTTGCCAACATACAGAATAACACCCAGTGCTCATCCTGTCAAGTGCCCCCTCAGTGCCCGTCACCCATTCACCCCCACCCTGTGCCTTCCTCCACTTCCACCACCCCTGGTTCATTTCCTAGAGTTGAGTCTTTTTGTTCTGTCTCCATTTATGATATTTCTCACACATTTCTTCTCCCTTCCCTTATATTCCCTATCACTATTATATATATTCCCCAAATGAATGAGAACATACACTGTTAGTCCTTCTCCGATTGACTTACTTCACTCAGCATAATACCCACCAGTTCCATCCACGTTGAAGCAAATGGTGGGTATTTGTCGTTTGTAATGGCTGAGCAAGACCCACCTTTTCTCTCTCTTCATCTTCTGAGTCTCTTATGATATGAATGGTACTGTTTTAATAAGTGGCTGAGTTCCCTAAGTCTGCCTCTGTGGTCCATAACCTTTCTTGTTTGTAAGGCTTCCACTTGGGACTGCCTCTCAGTTATAGCATTTTTAACATTGGCCTGTCTAGATTTAAGTTCTTTTATATCTACAGTAAGGGATTCTCTAGTTTTCTTCTGTCCTCATTTTCCAGCCAAGCTGCTATCTTTATTATCATTGTTTTAAACTGTAGTTAGATATCATATATGTTTATCGATGAACTTCCTGGCTGTGAGTACTACCTCATGTTATTTTATGGAGATGAATTTCTCCATCTCATTCTTTTTTCCAGAAAAGAAAGAAGGAAGAAAAAGAAAAACAATAACAACTCCCCTCCCGATAAAAACACCAGGTTATTTTAGCCTGCTTTTTAAAAGATTTTAAATCCCAAAATAAGAAACACAATTAAAGTACCATGAAAGTAAAAATAAGAAATATATAAGGTACATACATAAAAATTAAAATAAGACAATTAATAAGAAAGATTCAAAGAAAAAATGAAAAAGAAGCACAAAGTACAAAGGAAGCTAGACCCTACTTTGCAGGCAGAGCTGATGCTCTGCAGCCTCTGTGGTCTGACAAGTTGGTGGCAGCGAGTGGACTGTGCGGGGTTTAGGGATGGGCCATGTCGCTGATTGTCAGGTGCACATCTGCCTGGGAAATGCAGCTGCAGGTCACAGGCTTGATGGGCGTCAGCGCCTCTGGCATCCAGTGGGTGGCGCTGTGCTGCTCCCTGAGACTCAGTGCTGATGGGAGGGATGCGGATAGGGATGCTGGGTCCTCTGGCTCTGGGGCTTAGCATCCCGCCCCCAGTCTGCAGTGGCCTCCACAGAAGAGCCCCCAAGCCCCTGGGTTTCCGCCGCTCCTCTCAGAACCCTGCGTTCACTCTGCCTGCCTCCCATCTTCTTTTGTTTTTGTTTTTTTCTTATCTCAGACTGTTGTGCCCAAGATTGGGAATCCGAGAAACCACTGAGAAGCCAACACTGATGCAAACACACGAGGGTTTCTTTACAAGCTCGAGCTTGTGTCCAAGTATACCCGACACAGAAGAGCAGGCACTTGGAACCCGAGGTGTGGATTAGCTTAGTTTTAAGGACTGGTCTTGAGGACCTCCAGAAAGTCTGGAGCAATTCCTCAAGTTCTGTTTACATTTTGATATGGCGCCTTCAAGGGCAATAAGCTCTATTCTCATTCTAATAGGGGCTTCCTGCCCTTGGGCAGGACTCAGTTTTTATTGTTTTGTGGGGTTTTCTAGGACATTATGCTGTAAACAGCAAAGGTTCCACACCTGGAAGGGGGACGTCACACTGTCCCTATTTGCTGAAGACACGGTACTAGAAACAGGGAACCCGAGAGCCAGGGATCCTTGGGTGGCACAGTGGTTTAGAGCCTACCTTTCGCCCAGGGCATGATCCTGGAGAACGAGGATCGAATCCCACATCAGGCTCCAGGTGCATGAAGCCTGCTTCTCTCTCTGCCTATGTCTCTGCCTCTCTCTCTCTCTCTCTCTCTCTCTTTCTCAATCTCTCTGTGTGTGTGTGACTATCATAAATAAATTAAAAATTTTAAAATAAGGAAACAGTACAGCCTCCACCAAAACCTGTTAGAAATAAGGAGTGAGTTCAGTAAAGTCATGGGACACAAACTGACTCTACAGAGCAGAGTAGACTTGCTGTGTCCTGACAATGAGCACTCAGGAAGGAAATGAAGGACGAGACTCCCTTCTCAGGAGCAACACAGAGAATAATGAGACTGAACCGAAGGAGCACAAGACTTGTGCACTGAGCAATACCAGACTCTGGGAGGCCGTCCTGGGATCATGGGGTGCGAGCCTCATCTTGTGAAAATGTCCGCAGTTCCTGAAGCCACCCTCAGTTTGAATGTCATTCCTATCAAAATCATGGTGGCAGATCTTAGAAATAGGAAAAGAAAACCCATAACATCCATCCGCCCCCACAAATGACCCCGGACAGCAAATCAGTATAGGAGAAGCAAGACAGAGTGGGACGCAGCACTTTCCTATTTCAAAGGATGTCACAGAGACACAGGATAAAGCAGTGTGGTTCTCGGGCCCCTAGGTGGCTGCATCAGTTAAGCAGCTGACTCCAGACCTCACCTCCAGTCCTGATCTCGGGATCGTGAATTCTAGCCCTGGCCTGGGCCATGGATGAGGCGTGGTGCCTACTTAAACAAACCAGACCCATGGGGGGTGGTCCTGGCATAAGCTGAAGGAGGAGAACAGAGAGTTCAGAAGGAAATGTGCTCTGACACAACTGATTTTTTTAACTTACTTTAATTTAAACCCAATTAATTAACGTATAGTGTATTATACTTTCAGGGGAAGAATTCAGGAATTCACCAGTTGGAGATTAGCAGTGCTTGTGACATCATGTGCCCTCCTTCATGCTGGTCCCCTATTATTCCCTCCCCCACCTCAAGCGACCCTCAGTTTGTTTCCTATCATTAAGAGTCTGTATTTCCTGCATCTTTTTTCATCTTATTTGTTTTTCCTTCCCTTCACAAATGTTCATCTGCTTTACTTCTTAAATTCCACCTATGAATGACACCACACAGTCATTCTCTTTCCCGACTGACTTATTTCACTTAAGATGATTCCTCTAGTTCTATCCACGTCATTGCAAATGGCAAGATTTCCTTCTCCTTGATAGCTGAGTACCATTCCTCTCTCTATGACCATCATGTATCTCCCATCCTCTTTATCCATCATCTGCCGGAGGGCACCGAGGCTCCTCCCACAGTGTGGCCACTGTGGACCCGGCTGCTGTGGACATTGGGGTGCAGGAGTCCCGAGTCTCACTGCATCTGTATCTTCGGAGTGAGCTCCAGGCCATGCACCTGCTGGTCGCAGGGCAGCTCTATTGGTAACTTCCTGAGGAGCCTCCACACTGTTTCCATGCTGCTCTACCAGCCCACGGTCCCGCCCACAGTGGAAGAGGGTTGAGTAAATTTTGAAGGACGTGGTAAAAGTCTGCTCCACCTTTCATTTCGTGTCCTGTGGGTTCCAATTCATTATCCTTAAGTATTTCTGGGGAAGCCGGGTGTTGGGCTCCATTTCAATGAGATGTTTCCAACCTAACAGGCCACAGCTGGAGCCCGGAAGGAGGCAGGTGCGGCCCAGCAGGGGCACGCCGCCTCCTGAGGGCCTCCTGTAATGCCTGAGCGACCCGCAGGGAACACCCTAGCACAGGCCCCGCCCAGTGGGCACGCATGAGCAGTAGGCCTCTTCCGCCTGCACTAACAGGAGCCCGCCTGTGCTGGGGAGGCCCGAGGAGGACATGGGGACGCGTCCACGCTGATGACCCGCAGCCTCCTCAAGACCCGCGGTGAGTCTTCAGGGGGACATTGGGTCGAGTTCATGGTGACAGGATCCCCGGTCTCCTCAGGACCTGCGGTGAGGCTTCAGTAAGATGTGGGCCCGCATCCACGCTGACAGGAGCCCCTGGGCCACCTCAGGGCCCCCGCAGAGGCTTCAGTAAATTGTGGGCCCGCATCCAGGCAGACAGGAGCCCCTGGGCTGCCTCAGGAACCACAGGGAGGCTTCAGGAAGATGTGGGCCCGCATCCACTCTGACAGGAGCCCCTGGGCCACCTCAGGACACGCGGGGAGGCTTCAGGAAATTGTGGGCCTGAATCCATGCAGACAGGAGCCCCTGGGCTGCCTCAGGTCCCACGGGGAGGCTTCAGGAAGATGTGACTCCGTGTCCAATCTGGCAGGAGCTCCCAGGGCCCTCAAGACATAAGTTGAGGCTTCTGGAAGCTGGGTGCCGCATTCACAGTGACAAGAGCCCTGGCCTCCTAAGAGCCCCTGGATACGCTTCACGAGGACATGGGGCCACGTCACCACAACCGTACTTCTGTTTCTTGGTTTGCATCTCTCATCCCCCCTCCGCGCCTTTGCCAGTTTGTTTGGTTTCTTAAAATTCACATGTGAATTCAATCGTATGGTATTTGGTATCTGTTTTTCTCTGATTTCATTTAGGATAGGTCGTTTCCACTTCTCCCACGTCATTGTAAATGGCTTTATTTCATCCCTTCTGATGATCGAGTGATGTCACAGTGTGTATATTTACCACATCGTCTCTGCCCATTCATCTGTCGATGGACATCTGGGCTGTATCCACAGTTTGGCTGTTGTTGATAACACTGCTACAAACACTGGGCGGTGTGTCTCTCTTCGAATCCACTAAACTACTTTTGTATCCTCGGGGTAAATACCTAGCTGTGCAATTTTGGAATCGAAGGGTAGCTCTATTTTTAACTTCTTTTCTTATAATTTTTTATGATAGTCACAGATAGAGAGAGAGAGAGAGAGAGAGGGAGGGAGAGGCAGAGACACAGGCAGAGGGAGAAGCAGGCTCCATGCACCAGGAGCCCGACGTGAGATTCGATCCCGAGTCTCCAGGAGCACGCCCTTGGCCATAGGCAGGCAACAAAGCGCTGCGCCACCCTAGGATCCCCTTTTTTAACTTTTCAAGGACCCTCCACACTGTTTTCCACCCTGGCTGCACCTGATCGCATGCCCACCAGGAGTGTAAGGGGGCTCCCCCTTCTCGATAGCCTCCCCAACACCTGTTGTTTCTTGTGTTGTTAATTTTAGTCATTCTGATGGCTGTCAGGTGACATCTCATTGTGGTTTTGGTTTGCATTTCCCTGATGATGGGTGACGCTGAGTGTCTTTCCGTGTGTCTGGCGGCCATCTGGATGTCTTGTCAGAGACAAAATCCATGCATGTCTTCTGCCAATCTGTGGTTGGATAATTTGTGTTTAGGATGCTGAGATTTATGTTTGCTTTATGTATTTTGAATACTAACTCTTTATTGGATGTGTTGTTTACAAATATCTCCTCTCATTTTGTATGTTGCCTTTTAGCGTTGGTTGTTTCCTTCACTTTGTGGAAGCTTTTCAATTTGATGAAGTCCCAATAGTATTTTTGCTTTTGTTTCCCTCGCCTCTGAGGCATAACTAGAAAGAAGATCCAATGGCCAATGTCAAAGATGTTGCTGCCCATCTTTTCTTCTTTTTATGGTTTCAGGTCTCACATTTAGGTCTTTCATCCATTTTGAATTTATTTTTTATATATATGGTGTAAGAAAGTGGTCCAGTTTCATTCTTCTGCACGTGGCTGCCTGGTTTTCCCAACACCATTTGTTCTTATCCTGGGGTCAGGGTTAGTGTTTGTTGAAGAGACTGTCTTGGTGCCATTGGATATTGCTTCCTGCCTTGTTGTCGATTAATGGATCATAGAGTTACAGGTTTGTATCTGGTTTCGGCTTTCCATTCTGTTCTATTGATCTAAGCGTCTCCTGTTTGGAGATTCTTGATTGCTGATTCAATTTCTTTGCTGCTTATCTGCCTGTTCAAGTTTCTTATTTCTTCCTTTTTCATTCTTGCAATGCTATATATATCCATGAATTGATCAATTTATTCCAGGATCTAGGTTGCTGGCATATAATTTTTCATAATGTTCTCTTATAATCGTTTGTATTTCTCTAGTGTTGGTTATTATTTCTCTTTTCTCATTTGTGATTTTATTTGGATCCTTTCTCATCTTTTTATCTCTTTTCTTTTTAAAATATTTTGTTTATGTTTTCATGAGAGACACAGAGAGGCAGAGGTATAGGCAGAAGGAAAATGAGGCTCCATGCGGGGAGCCTGATGTGGGACTTGATCCTGCAGGACCCCGGGATCATGACCTGAACCAAAACAGATATTCAACCCCTGAGGCACCCAGGCATTCAAGATCCTGTTTCTTAAGCCACTCTGATACCCTATATTTTGGATTGAAGCATTCAGTCTATCAGCATTCAGAGTGATTATTGAACGATATGAACTTAGTGCCCTTGTGTTACTGGTAGGGTTTGTGTTTCTGGGGACGTTCTTGGGTCCTTTCTAGTCTTTGTTGCTTTTGGTCTCTTTTTTTCCCCCACTAGAAGAGTCCCTCTTAAAATTCCTAACTGGACTGGTTTAGTGGTCATGAACTCCTTTATATTTTGCCTGTCTGGGAAACTCTTTATCTCTCCTTCTATCCCGAAGGACACACTTGCTGAAGAAAGAACTCATACAAATTGGACACCAAAAAAAGATAATTAAAAACATAAAATAAATTTTTGCTATTATGATTGAGGAAAAAGGCATTTAGGCAGAAAACCAGAAGCTAAAGAGAGGAGGACAGATTTCACCATCCGTAGTCTTCACAGGGACATGGTGTCCTTTCCTAGGAGTGCCCCCACCTCCGTAGGATGCTTTCTGCCCCTCTGCGCTCCTTGCTGGAACCCAGCAGGCACATCTCAGTGCCTCCAGGACCTCTGCATTCATGGTTTATAGCGTCTTCCATGTATCCTATTGGGGACCACAGCGTCGTATATGTAACTATCTGGGTGCTGTTTGACAACATTGGGGGGATTCCGACTTTTGTTGGTTTTGGGGTGTGTGTGTGTCTATCACATGCAGCTATCACGTGCAGCTATCTAATCCTCTGGCTGGGTCACCCAAATGCTGCAATGGTTGGAACAACATTTCTGGTGCTTGCCCAGGGTGGCTAGCTGGGCTCTCCTGGCCAACCCGGGGCTCGCTCATGCAGTGACTTTCTGCTGGAGGGTCAGCTGAGCTGGAAGTTCCAGCCTGGCCACATTCCCATGTTCAGCAGTCGGTCCCGCCAAGCCCGGCTGCTTCTCTTCTCCAGGATGCCTCTCCAGCAGGGAGCCAGAACTCGCGGCTGCCCCGCTGGGAGCTCCTGAGGAGCCGGTTGTACATGGCGAGGAGACATGGGGCTGCCTTTGTGTGGGAGTCGGTGTGGGGACCGGGCTGGGATTCCTCGGTCCCCTGTGCTGCCTGGCCTTCAGGCTGAGCCCAATGCTCACCCAGCCCCTACTCGCTAGGGCGAGGAGGGTGCCCTACACACGCTGGTGTGAGAGATCCAGCACCACAAGGTGTGCACGCTGAGTCCACCTGGTGGGGGTGGCCCAGGTGCATGAGATGCAAGTGTGGGACCCACGAAATTTAACAAAAATCCCCAATCCCTGGACAAGCAGAGCAGGACTGCTTCCATTTTGTGCTACACCCGTCACCGCCGTTATGACCCACACATGACCTGCTTAAGGCACTGCCCTGCCCTACTCAAGGCACTGGGCACATCCTAATTGGGAAGTGACTCATAACAATGTAACTCTGCTTTGTGCCCCCCAAAACTGTGTGCAGATTCTGATCAAAGTAATAGGCCAGCTCAAGTGAATACAATAGGGTAAGGTGTAATTCAGTCGGCCACCTGCGTGTGGACCCACATGACTGTGCAACTTTCTGTGTATCCACTGGCCCCTATAAAGCTGCTAAGCCTGTTAGTCTCAGGGTCCAAATCCCTGCTCTGCTGTGTCGGGTGCACTTGGACCCAAGCTTGAGCTTATAAAGAAACCCTCCTGTGTTTGCATCGGTGTCGGCTCCTTGGTGGTTTGCCGGATTCACAATCTAGGGCACAACAAAAAGGCCTGCCTTCCTGACATCTTTTTCAGGGCCCCGCTGACCACCCCACTGGCCCTCTGTACCCCAGGCACACAGGCACGGGGATGCAGGGACGGGAGGAAGTGCCTCGGAACACGGCCAGCTCTGGCCCCCTGGACAGAGGAAGCACAGACCTCCCAGGTCGCTTTGCACAGACCCTGGTGACCTAAGGCTCCCTGGCTGTCACTCTGTCCCAGCCCCTGCTGGCCCTCGTGGCACAGGCTGAGTCCCAGTAAAGTCTGTGGGGTCCTGACCCTGGCATCTGGCCGCCCCTGGAAGGCACGTGGGGACGTCAGCTGTCTGTGCCTGACGGCGCCCATGCAGGCGCCGGTTGGGGCCTGGGTGGTGCCCCCTCCTCCTCTCTGGGAGTCTCTCCACGCCCCATGCACAGTGATTTGGGAGACACAGAAACAGGCTGGCTGTGCATTTTCGCACCACAACAATTTATTGACTTTTTACAGCAAAGGGTGTGCATGTTCCGCTGGGGAGGGAGACCTTTCTGTCTTTTAGGAGAGGGTAAGAATAACACGGGGTTGAGGGCGGGTGCTGGAGTCCCCCACCTGGGATCATGTGTGGACCTGGGTGGGGCATATGTCCTGAGGTTTCACCCTGATAGACGGTTCTGTGGACAGCAGTCCTGAACTGGACCTGCAGCTCATGGGCTCTTGCGATGGGTCCCTGCACAGCAGCTGGACCCCGGCCTCGGGGCCCCTGGGGCCCCAACACCTGGAGGAGCCTGCCTCCTGGTGTGGGAGCGGGTGGGACCCACCGGCCTACCCCTGCTCTCCCCACCCTGGGGTGTCCCGGGATCCCCAGTGCTGCCCTAGTTCAACGACCTGGATCTGTGGGGCATGCTGAGGGCCCAGGAGGCCACATCCAGCTGTGAGAGGGCTTGCTCAGCCTGGGGCCAGTATCCAGGGCTGGCCAGGTCCATGGGGGGGCTGAATCCCATTAGTGTTTGTGTTGGGCCTTGGGGAGGCTCAAAGCACCCCGGCCCCCACAGAGCCTGGGGCCAGGCCAGCCCTGGTCCCTCTGAGTTAGGGGCGGGTGTCCTGTGCAGGGTGTGTCACCCTCCAGGAGGGACAGTGGGCAGAGGCAGGGCACAGTGGGTCCTCTGCATCACTGATCTGCACCCACCCTGTCGGGGGCTCCCTGCTTCCCCTCCTCCCTGCAAACCCTGGGTACCCTAAGCACGGGACACCGTGCTTCAGTTGGGATCAGGGTATCTAGAGAACGCCGGGAAGGCTGAGCATGTCCCACAGGGGGAGCTGCACCGGGTCCATGCTTGGGGACGATGTTGTGGGGGTTGATGGTATGAGTTCAGGAGTATGATGGTGGTGGAGTGTGGGGGGTGATGTAGGGGGGACGGTGTTCGGGTTTAGTGTGGGTGGGGATTGTGTGGGGCTGTGTGGGTGTAAGGGGGATGGTGTTGGGGGGATGCCATGGGGATGATGGTGTAGGGGGATGCTGTGGGGGTGGGGAATGAGGGATGGCATGGGTGGCCTGCGGACACAGGGCATCCCCTTTCTCTAAGATGCACACGGAGACGTCTACAGATAAAGGAGACCTCAGTCTGGGGTTTGCTGTAAAACCTGCCCTTGGGGCCCTGAGTGGTCAGTGCAGGGCCCTAGCTGGACGTGTGCTAACGCTGAACTTAAATTGGAATGGTCTTAATTTTCACAGCCTCCACGCCTCCTGTCCCATCCTATCTAGCTCCTTCCCCGTTCCCTGGAGCTCCTAAGAGAGCAATTTCAAATGACCTCAGCGTGGCAGCCTGTGTTGGGGCACAGGACCAGGGATTTGGGATCAGGAAGACCTGGAGCGTGGGCGTCATGGCTATGTAGCGGGATTTGATGCTACAGAATCTTATTCCCTAAGGCTATCTTGACAACTGACTTTGTACATAGACAAGCTCTCCTTTGTCTTTATAAGATGAGAAGTGAGTCAAAGCATTTTTTCTCTGCCCATATGATTGCTAGGATTCCAATCTGAGATGTATTGCCTGATAATAAGGATAATTTACTATCTGTAGTACTATAGTTAAAATATACTGACACAAGTAATTCAGAGGGATGAGGGCTTCTCATCTCTTTCTTCACAGCTCAGTCACTCATCACGAAATTCATCTTTATGGATTTGGAAAGAACTGAGAGACATTACGCCCAATGATCCTATTATTATGTGAAGGATTCTTCCCTGAGATTCTTCCCCTGTTTCAACTGACCCTGAAACACTGTGAACTCTTTGGAAGACAAATGTCAAGGAAATAAATGTTATGCATTGCTAATATTAAATGCACTTGCAATATGGTATCTATTATAATAGAAGTATTTTTATCTGATTTTTTCTATTTATTATCCTTTCCTGCTTTTCTGGTTGAGGAGTCATTATACGTGTTCATAAGTGTTTTTCTTTCCTTCTGATATAAAATTCTTACTTTGTTCCCATCGAGGGAACTCTTTAAGAATGAGGCAAAAGTTAATTAAACTATTCTTAAAGTGTCTTCACACTTGGAGCCTGATTCATTTAAGTCAATTATTAAAATAAATGTTATTTATTAGAAAAAATAATCTTTATTCAAATTTCCTTAGTTTTTGCTAAGTTACCATCCCTTATATCACATTCCATTTGTCCTCGATTTTTTTTTTTTTTTTTTTTTTTTTTTATGACAGGCACACAGTGAGAGAGAGAGGCAGAGGGAGAATCAGGCTCCATGCACCGGGAACCCGATGTGGGATTCAATCCCTGATCTCCAGGATAGCGCCCTGGCCCAAAGGCAGGCGCGAAAACACTGCGCCACCCAGGGATCCCGTGTCCCCATGTTTACTTAGGCTCCTCTGGATTGTGACAGTCTTTCAGCCTTTCCTTGTTGTTGTTGAACTGGAACACTTTGAGAAGTAGAATATTCTGTGAAATTTCCCTCAGTTGGGACATGTCTGTTGTTTATCTCATGATTGAACTGGTTTTTTGGACTATATACAGAGATATACTGCATTTTTATTATATCATATGAAGCATAGATGCTATCAGCATGATTCATCAGTCTTGGTATCGATCTGATCATCTTGCTGAGGTAGTGTTTGTCAGGTTTCTCCATAGTAAAGTGATTCTTATTATTATTATCATTATATTATTATTACTATTATTATTATTATTTTAACCCTTTCATAATATATTTTGTAGAAGGAAGTTACTATGTATATTCCACACATAAGAGTGAGAAGCTATGCTCATCAACTTGAGGGTGGAATGTCTGCACAAATTTTTGAAATTCTTCTAGATGGGAGATTTCTCTTCCTTCTGGGTTTGTTTGTTGTTTCTTTTTCAAAGATGGTATTTATTTATTTGAGAGATAGAAGAGAGAAAAAGCATGAGCGAGAGGAGCAGAGGGAGAGGGAGAGGCAGGTTCCCTGCTGAACAGGGAGCCTGCTGTGGGACCTGGATTATGATCTGAGCCTAAGGTAGAAGGTTCACTGACTGAGCCACCCAGGTGCCTTCTTTCTTTCTTTCTTTCTTTCTTTCTTTCTTTCTTTCTTTCTTTCTTTCTTTCTTTCTTTCTTTCTTTCTTCTTTCTTTCTTCTTTTTTTATTAATATATTTATTTTTTTAATGGTGTTCAATTTGCCAACATACAGAATAATACCAATTACTCAACCCGTCAAGTGCCCCCCTTAGTGCCCATCACACATTCACCCCCACGCCCCGCCCTCCTACCCTTCCATCACCCCTAGTACATTTCCCAGAAATAGGAGTCTTTGTGTTCTGTCTCCCTTTCTGATATTTCCCACACATTTCTTTCTCCCTTCCGTCATATTCACTTTCACTATTATTTATATTCCCAAATGAATGAGAACATACAATGTTTGTCCTTCTCCGATTGACTTACTTCACTCAGCATAATACCCTCCAGTTCCATTCACATTGAAGCAAATAGTGGGAATTTGTCATTTCTAATGGCTGAGTAATATTCCATTATGTACGTAAACCACATCTTCTTTATCCATTCATCTTTCGATGGACGCTGAGGCTCCTTCCACAGTTTGGCCATTGTGGACATTGCTGCCTTAAACATCAGAGAGCAGGTGTCCCGGCGTTTCAATGCATCTGAATCTTTTGGGGTAAATCCCCAACAGTGCAACTGCTGGTTCGTAGGGCAATTCTATTTTTAACTATTTGAGGAACCTCCACACAGTTTTCCAGAGTGCCTGCACCAGTTCACATTCCCACCAGCAGTGTAAGAGGATTCCCTTTTCTCCGCATCCTCTCCAACATTTGTGGTTTCCTGCGCTGTTAATTTTCCCCATTCTCAATGGTGTGAGGTCCTATCTCATTGTGGTTTTGATTTGTATTTCCCTGATGGCAAGTGATGCAGAGCATTTTCTCATGTGTATGTTGGCCTTGTCTATGTCTTCCTCTGTGAGATTTCTGTTCATGTCTTTTGCCCATTTCAAGATTGGATTGTTTGTTTCTTTCGTGTTGAGTTTAAGAAGTTCTTTATAGATCTTGGAAACTAGCCGTTTACCTGATACGTCATTTTTAAATATCTTCTCCCATTCTGTAGGTTGTCTTTTAGTTTTGTTGACTCTATCCTTTGCTGTGCAAAAGCTTCTTATCTCAATGAACTCCCAGGAGTTCATTTTTGCTTTTGTTTCTTTAGCATTCATGGATGAATCTTGCAAGAAGTTACTGTGGTCGAGTTCAAAAAGGGAGTTGCCTATGTTCTCCTCTAGCATTTTGATGGACTTTTGTCTCACAAAATCTTTGTGAGATTAGATCTTTCATCCATGTTGAGTTTATCTTTGTGTCTGGTGAAAGAGAGTGGTCTAGTTTCATTCTTCTGCATGTGGATGTCCAATTTTCCCAGCACCATCTCTTGAAGAGACTGAATTTCTTCCAGTGGATAATCTTTCCTCCTTTATCGAATATTTGTTGTCCATAAAGTTCAGGGTCCACTTCTGGGGTCTCTATTCTGTTCCATTGATCTCTGTGTCTGTTTTTCTGCCAGTACCACACTGTCTTGATGACCACAGCTTTGTAGGTCAACCTGATATCTGGCATTGTGATGCTCCCAGATATGGTTTTCTTTTTTAAAATTGCCTGGGTATTCTTTTCTGATCCCACAAATCTTAAAATAATTTGTTCTAACTCTCTGAAGAGAGTCCACGGTATTTTGATAGGGATTGCATTAAACGTGTAAATTGCCCTGGGTAACATTGACAGTTTCACAATATTAATTCTGCCAATCCATGAGCATGGAATATTTTTCCATCTCTTTGTGCCTTCCTCAATTTCTTGCAGAAGCGATCTATACTTTTTAGGGTATAGATCCTTTACGAATTTGGATAGGTATATTCCCAGGTGTCTTATGTTTTTGGGTGCAATTTTAAATGGGATTGACTCCTTAATTTCTCTTTCTTCAGTCTCATTGTTAGTGTATAGAAATGCCATTGATTTCTGGGCATTGATTTTGTATCCTGCCATGCTACCATATTGCTGTATGAGTTCTAGAAATCTTTGGGGGGAGGCTTTTGGATTTTCTATGTAGAGTATCATGTCATCAGTGAAGAGGGAGTGTGTGAATTCTTCTTTGCCAATTTGAATGTCTTTAATGTCTTTTTGATATCTCATTGCTGAGGCTAGGACTTCCAGTGCTATGTTGAATAGCAGTGGTGAGAGTGGACATCCCTGTCTTGTTCCTGATCCTAGGTGAAAGTCTCCCTGTGCTTTCCCATTGAGAACAATATTTGCTGTGGGCTTTTTGTAGATGGCTTTTAAGATGCTGAGGAATGTTCCCTCTATCCCTGCGCTCTGAAGAGTTTTGATCAGGAATGAATGCTGTATTTTGTCAAATGCTTTCTCTGCAACTAATGAGAGGATCATATGGTTCTTGGTTTTTCTCTTCCTCTTATGATGAATCACATTGATGGTTTTATGAGTGTTGAACCAGCCTTGTGACCTGGGGATAAATGCTACATGGTCATGGTGAAAAATTTTCCTAATGTACTATTAGATCCTATTGTCTTGTATCTTGTTAAGAATTTTTGCATCCATGCTCATCAGGGATATTGGTCTGTAATTCTCTTTTTGGTGGGGTCTTTGTCTGGTTTTGGAATTAAGGTGATGCTGGCCTCATAGAACGAATTTGGAAGTACTCCGTCTCTTTCTATCTTTCCAAACAGCTTTGGTAGAATAGGTATGATTTCTTCTTTAAACATTTGATAGAATTCCCCTGGGAAGCCATCTGGCCCTGTACTCTTGTGTCTTGGGAGGTTTTTGATGACTGCTTCAATTTCCTCCCTGGTTATTGGCCTGTTCAGGTTTTCTATTTCTTCCTGATCCAGTTTTGGTAGTTTCTGGCTTTCCAGGAATGCGTCCATTTCTTCTTGATTGCCTAATTTATTGGCGTTTAACTGTTCATAATGTTTTCAAAATTGTTTTTATTTCCTTGCTGTTGGTAGTGATCTCCCTTTCTCACTCGTGATTTTATTAATTTGAGTCTTCTCTCTCTTCTTTTTAATAAGGTTGGCTAATGGTTTATCTATCTTATTAAATCGTTCAAAGAACCAACTCCTGGTTCTGTTGATCTGTTCCACACTTCTTCTGGTCTCGATTTCATTGAGTTCTGCTCGAATCTTAATTAACTCTCTTCTGCTGGGTGTAGAGCTCATCTGCTGGATTTTCTCTAGCTCCTTTATGTGTAAGGTTAGCTTTTGTATTTGAGTTCTTTCCAGATTTTGAATGGATGCTTGTATTGCGATGTATTTCCCCCTTAGGACTGCTTTTGCTGCATCCCAAAGGTTTTGAACGGTTGTATCTTCATTCTCATTAGTTTCCATGAATCTTTCAAATTCTTCCTTAATTTCCTGGTTGACCCTTTCTTCTTTTAGCAGGATGGTCCTTAACCACCACGTGCTTGAGGTCCTTCCAAACTTTTTGTGATGTAGTTCTAATTTCAAGGCATTATGGTCTGAGAATATGCAGGGGATGATCCCAAACTTTGGTATCATTTCAGACCTGATTTGTGACCCAGTATTTGGTCTATTCTGGAGAAAGTTCCATGTGCACTTGAGAAGAATGTGTATTCAGTTGAGTTTGGATGTAAAGTTCTGTAGATATCTGTGAAATCCATCTGGTCCAGTGTATCATTTAAAGCTCTCGTTTCTTGGAGATGTTGTGCTTAGAAGACCTATCGAGGGTAGAAAGAGCTAGATTGAAGTCGCCAAGTATAAGTGTATTATTATCTAAGTATTTCTTCACTTTGGTTTTTAATTGGTTTCAATATTTGGCAGCTCCCACCCTCGGGGCATATATATTGAGGATTGTTAAGTCTTCTTGTTGGATAGATCCTTAAATATGAGATAGTGTCCCTCTTCATCTCTCACTACAGTCCTTGGGGTAAATTTTAGTTTATCTGATTTAAGGATGGCTACCCCTGCTTTCTTTTGAGGACCATTCGAATGGTAAATGGTTCTCCAACCTTTTATGTTCAAGTTGTACGTGTCCTTCTGTCTAAAATGCTGTAGATTTACAGCAAATCGATGGGTCCTGCTTTTTTTATCCAGTCTGAAACCCTGCGCCTTTTGATGGGGTCATTAAGTCCATTCACGTTCAGAGTTACTCTTAACAGATATGAGTTTAGTGTCATCATGATATGTATTCAGTCCTTATTTTTGTGGATTGTTCCACTGAACTTCTTCTTAAAGGGGAATTTTAAGAGTCCCCCTTAAAATGTCTTGCAGAGCTGGTTTGGAGGTCACATATTCTTTCAGTTCCTGCCTGTCTTGGAAGCTCTTTATCTCTCCTTCCATTTTGAATGAGAGCCTTGCTGGACATAGTATTCTTGGTTGCATGTTCTTCTCATTTAGGACCCTGAATATATCCTGCCAGCCCTTTTTGGCCTGCCAGGACTCTGTAGACATGACTGCTGTTACCCTAATTCTCCTCCCCATAAAGTTCAGGGATTCCTGTCCCTTGCTGCTTTAAGGATCTTCTCTTTTTCTTCGGAATTTGCAAGCTTCACTATTAAATGTCGAGGTGTTGGGTGGTTTTTATTGATTTTAGGGGGGGGATCTCTCTATTTCCTGGATATGAATGCCTGTTTCCTTTCCTAGATCGGGAACGTTTTCAGCTATGATTTGCTCAAATACATATTCTGGCCCTATGTCCCCTTCGGCGCCCTCGGGAACCCCAATTAAACATAGGATTTTCTTCCTCAGGCTCTCCTTTATTTCCCTTAATCCGTCTTCATGGTCTTTTAATTGTCTCTTTTTTCCTCAGTTTCCCTCTTTGCCAGCAACTTGTCTTCTATGTCACTCACTCTTCCACCTAGTTAACCCTGGTCGGTTGGACTACTAGTTTGGATTGCATCTCATTCAGTTGATTTTTAATTTCTGCCTGATTGGATCTAAATTCTGCAGTCATCAAGTCTCTTGAGTCCTTTATGCTTTTTACTAGAGCCACCAGTAGCTCTATAATAGTGCTTCTGAATTGGCTTTCTGACATTGAATTGTAATCCAGATTTTGTAACTCTGTGGGAGAGAGGACTGTTTCTGATTCTTTCTTTTGAGGTGAGGTTTTCCTTCTAGTCACTTTGCTCAGTGCAGAGTGGCCAAAAACACGTTGTATTGGGAAAAGGCGAAAAAGAGAGAGAGAGAAGGAAAGAAAAGAGAAAAAGAATAAAGAGGAAAGGAAGAAAAAGAAGAATAAAGAGAAGAAAAAGGGAAAGAAAAAGGTGAAAAAAAGGTGGGGGAAGCAATCAGAAATCAAAAAGAAAAAAAAAGAACACACAGGGGAGTATCGTCTGATTCTCTATACGTTAAGGCCCTTGACTTCCTCTGGAACTTGTCCCTCTAGCTGGTCTTCTGGGCAAGGGGCCTGTTGTGCTGATTTTCATGTGTTAGTACTTGGGGGATCTGCTCTGACCCCGCCTGTCGGAGGGCTCAGTGGGGTTGTTTACCCCGTGAGGCCCCTGGAGGAACAACCCCAGTGGCTGCGGCAGCTCTGGCAACCTGGATTCAGCCCCCACAAATAACTATGGAGCTCTCTCTCTGTAGGGGTGTGGAGATTCCAGGGCGGGTGTGGAGATTCCAGGGCGGGGCGCTGATCTGCTCAGTTCGGGGCAGGAGCATCCTTGCTGTCCTGGGCACTCCCGGCTTCTTCCTGTCCCGGAGGAGGCCGGATCTTGGGCTGTGTGCCAGCACCCTCTGCTCCCAGTCTGCGGTGTTGGATTTGCACTCTTGGCCATGCAGGCGCCTCTCTGCAGAGCCGCCGCCTGAGCCCCTCCAAGCTGCTCACGGCCGCGTAGCCCCCTCCAAAGAGCCGCACCTGAGCCCCTCAAAGTTGCTCCCGGAGCTGTGCAGCCCCCTCCGCACTGAGCCTCTTCCTCTGCCAGAGCCCCTGCCGCTGACATGCTCCCGGGGCCGCGCAGTCCCCTCCATGCAGAGCCGCCCCCCGAGCCCCTCCGAGCTGCTCCCAGGTCAATGCCTGCACGCTGCAGCTCGTAGTGAGCTCAGCGCACTCTCATGTGTGAGCAGGTGTCTGTTAGTGTCACAGGGAGCCCGAGGACATCTCCGCCTTCCTGGGGTCCTGCTCTACCTGCAGGCGCCATTCCGCCCAGGACATTTGGTACAGCTCCTGCTACTCTGGCACAGAGCTCTCCTGTCCTGGGGGCACTTGCCCCAGTCTTAGCCCAGCTCCTCGCGGGGCTCCTCCCCCTTGGATGCTTTTTGTATCTTTATTTCTTTTTCCCCATCTTCCTACCTTGATTGAAGTCCGAACTTTTCACAATGTAGCATTCCAGCTGGTCTCTTTAAATCTCAGGCCTAATTCGAAGATTTTCAGGATGATTTGAAGGTTATCTAGGTAATTTGGTGGGGACAGGTGATTTGGGGACCCTACTCTTCCACCATCTTGCCCCACCTCCTGTATGTTGCCCTTTAGCTTTGGTTGTTTCCTTCATTTTGCGGAAGGTTTTCAATTTGATGAAGTCCCAATAGTATTTTGCTTTTGTTTCCCTCACATTAGAGGCATATCTAGAAAGAATATCCAGTGGCCAATGTCAATGACGTTCCTGCCTATCTTTCCTTCTTTTTATGGTTTCAGGTCTCACTTTAGGTCTTTCATCCATTTTGAATTTATTTTTTATAAATGTGGTGTAAGAAAATGGTCGTGGTCCAAAAATGTACAGGGTGTGATATCAACCTTCTTGTACGTGTTGTACCTGTTGAGGGCTGATTTGTGGGCCGTGATATGATCTGTTCTGGAGAATGTCCCATGTGCACTTGAAAGGAATCTGTATTCTGCTCTAGGATGAAATGTTCTGACTATTTGTGTTGAGTCCCTGTGGTCCAGTGTGTCAAGGCTATTGTTCCCCTGTTGTTTTTCTGCATAGACGTTCGGTCCTTTGCCATAAGTGGGTGTTAAAATGCCCTGTCATTGTATTATTATCAGTGAGTTCCTGTACGTTTGTTGTTAATTGGTTTCTATATTTAGGTACCCCATGTTGGCAGCATAAATATTTAGTTGTTTGATCTTGATAGAGAGTCTTTTTAATTATGAGATATTGCCTTCTTCATCTATTCTTACAGTATTTGTTCTTTTTTGATATTTAATTAATTTATTTATTCATTCATGAGAGATGCACTGAGAAGCAGAGGCAGAAACATAGGCAGAGGGAGATGCAGGCTCCCCAAAGGGAGGCCGATATGGGACTCGAACCTGGGATCCCATGATCACACCCTGAGCCGAAGGCAGATGCTCAGCCACTGAGCTACCAGGTGTCCCCCAGGGTTTGGTGTCAAATCTAGTTTGTCTGATATAAGTATGGGTCCTCCAGCTTTCCTTTGATATCCAGTAGCGTGATAGATGATTTTCCATCCCCCAACTTTCAATCTGTTGGTGTCTATAGGTCTAAGGTGAGCATCTTGTAGGCAGCATACAGATGGATCTTGTTTTTTATTAACGATTTTATTTATGAGAGAGAGAGAGAGATAGGCAGAATATTAGGCAGAGAGAGAAGCAGGCTCCCCACCAGAAGCCCAATATGGGACTCGATCCCAGACTCCAGTATCACTCCCTGAGTCAAAGGCAGACGCTCAACCCCTAGTCACCCAGGTTCCGGGATCCTGTTTTTTAAGCCACTCTGATAGCGTATATCTTTTGATTGGAGGATTTAGTCCATCAGCATTCAGAGTGATTATTGAAAGATATGAACTTAGTGCCTCTCTGTTACCGGTAGAGTTTGTGTTTCTGGTGATGTTCTCTGGGACTTTCTAGTCTTTGTTGCTTTGGGTCTCTTTTTTCCTCTACTAGAAGAGTCCCCCTTAAAATTCTTTACTGGACTGGTTTAGTGGTCATGAACTCCCTTATATTTTGCCTGTCTGGGAAACTCTTTTTCTCTCCTTCTATCCTGAAGGACACCCTTGCTGAAGAAAGAACTCATACAAATTGGACTCCAATAACAAGAAATTAAAAGCATAAAATAAATTTTTGCTATTATGATTGAGGAAAATGGCATTTAGGTGGAAAACCAGAAGCTGAAAGAGAGGAGGACAGATTTCACCATGTGTAGCCTTCACAGGGACCTGGTGTCCTTTCCTAGGAAGGGCCCCCCCTCCGTAGGATGCTTCCTGTCCCTCTGCGCTCCTTGTTGGAACCCACCAGGCACATCTCCGTGCCTCTAGCACCTCTGCAGTTGTGGTTCATAGCGTCTTCCATGTATCCTATTGGGGACCAATGTGTTGTGTATGTAGCCATCAGGCTGCTGTTTGACAACATTGGGGTCTGACTTTTGTTGGCTTTGCGGTGTGTGTGTGTCTATCACATGCAGCTATCACATGCAGCTATCTGATCCTCTGGCTGGGTCACCCAACCGCTGATATGGTTGTCACAATATCATTTCTGTTGGTGGCGCTGGGCGGCTAGCTGTGCTCTCCTGGCCGACCCGGGGAACGCTCGTGCAGTGACATTCCGCTGGAGGGTCAGCTGAGCCAGAAAGTCAGACTCGGACACATTCCCAAGTCCCACACTGGCTCCCGCTGAGCACCCCCTGCTTCTCTTCTCCCCGATGCCTCTCCAGCCGGGACCAGATCTCGGGGCCACCCTGGGGGTAGTTCCTGAGGAGACGCCTGCCCATGGCGGGGAGCCCTGGGGCTGCCTGTGTGTGGGAGTCGGGGTGGGGACGGGGCTGGGTTTCCTCAGTCACCTGTGCTGCCTGGCCTTCAGGCCGAGCCCCATGCTCACCCAGCCCCTACTCACTAGGGTGAGGAGGGTGCCCTCCACATGCTGGTGTGAGTGATCCAGCACCACATGGTGTGCACGCTGATTCCACCATGTGAGGGTGGCCCAGGTGCGGGAGCTGCCAGGTTGGGACCCAGGAAATTTAACAAAAATCCCCTTCCCCTGGACAAGCAGAGCAGGACTGATTCCATTTTGTTCTACACCCACCACCTCCCCTTTGACCCCCACAACCTGCTTATGGCTTAAGGCGCTGCCCCACCCTAGTCAGGCCCTGGGCACACCGAAATCGGAAATCGGCTCATAACAATGAAATGTTGCTTTGTGACCACCAAAACTGAGTGCTGATTCTGACCAAAGTAATAGACCAGCTCAAGTGGATACTATAGGGTAAGGTATAATTCAATGGGCCACCTGTGTGTGGACCGACATGACTGTGCAACTTTCTGCATATCCCATGGGCCTCTGGCCCCTATAAAGCTGCTATGCCTCTTAGTCTCAGGATCCAAGTCCCTGCTCCGCTGGGTAGAGTGCACTTGGAACCAAGCTCCAGCTTGTAAATAAAACCTCGGAGTTTGCATCGGTGTCGGCAACTTGATGGTTTCTAGGGCTCGCAATCTTGGGCAAAACACAAGGGCTTGCTGTCTTGACAACCCTTCTAGGGCCACGCTGACCGGCCCGCAGGCCCTCTGTGCCCCAGGCAAACAGGCACCATGATGCGGGGAGGGGAGGAAGTGCCCTGGAACAGGGCCAGCCCCGGCCCCCTGGACAGAGGGAGCACAGAACTCCCAGGTCGCTTTGCACCGACTCTGGTGACCTGAGGCTCCCTGGCTGTCACTCTGTCCCAGCCCATTCTGGCCCATGGGGCAGAGGCTGAGTCCCAGTAAAGTCTCTGGGGTCCTGATCCTGGCGTCTGGCCGCCCATGGAAGGAACGTGGGGACATCAGCTGTGTGTGCCTGGCGGCGCCACTGCAAGGGCTGGTTGGGGCCTGGGTGGTGCCCCCTCGTCCTCACTGGGGGTCTCTCCACACCCCGTGCACAGAGTTCTGGGAGACACAAAAATGGGCTGGCTGTGCATTTTCGCTATACAACACTTTATTGACTTTCTACAGCAAACAGGCCCAGAGCCGAGGGTGTGCGCTTTCCCCTGGGGAGGGAGACCTTTCTGTCCTTTAGGGGAGGACAAGAATCATTCGGGGTGGTATGCTGGTACAGGAGTCCCCCACCTGGGAGCATGTGTGGACTCCAGGTGGGGACGTATGTCCTGTGGTTTCAGCCTGATAGACGGTTCTGAGGACAGCAGTGCTGACCTGGACCTGAAGCTCATGGGCTCCTGCGCTGGGTCCCTGCAGGGCAGCTGGACCCCGGCTTCTGGCTCCCTGGGGCCCCAGGACCTGGAGGATACTCCTGGTGTTTGTGCGGGTGGGGCCCACAGGCCTCCCCCTGCTCTACCCACCCTGGGGTGTCCTGTGATCCCCAGGGCTGCCCTAGGTCAGCGACCTGGATCTGTGAGGCACGCCCAGTGCCCAGGAGGCCACATCCAGCCATGTGAGGGCTCGCTCAGCGTGGGGCCAGAATCCAGGCATGCCAGGGCCATGAGGGCCTGGATCCCATTAGTCCTTGTGTTGGGCCTGAGGTGGGTGCTCAAATCACACCAACCCCCACAGAGCCTGGGGCCAGGCCAGCCCAGGTCCCTCTGGGTTAGGGCTGGTGTCCTGTGCCAGGTGTGCCACCCTCCAGGAGGGACAGTGGGAGAAGGCTGGGCACAGTGCGTCCTCTACTTCACCCAACCTCCACCCACGCTGTCGGGAGCTCCCTGCCTCCCATCTTCCCTGCAACCCCTGGGTACTTTATAGAACACCCGTGCTTCTGATGGGAGCAGGGTATCCAGAGAACCCCAGGGAGGCTGAGCATGTCCCACAAGGGGCAGCTGCACCGGGCCCATGCTGGGGGAAGATGGTGTGGGGATGGATGGTGTGGGGCAGGGGTTGATGGTGGTGGAGTGTGAGGGATGGTGTAGGGGGGACGGTGTTGGAGTACAGTTTGGATGGGGATTATGTGGGGTTGTGTGGGTGTGAGGGGGATGGTGTAGGGGGATGCCATGGAGGGTGATGATGTGGGGGAATGGCGTGGGGTGGGGAATGAGGGGGATGGCATGGGGGAGCTGCAGACACAGGGCATCCCATTTCTCTAAGATGCACACGGAGACGTCTACAGAGAAAGGCGACCCCAGTCTGGGGTTTGCTTGAAACCTGCCCCTGGGGCCCCGTGTTGTCTGTGCAGGGCCCTGGCTGGAAGTTTGCTAACGCTGAACTTAAATTGGAATGGTCTTAATTTTCACGGCCTCCACGTGTCCAGTCCCATCCTATCTAGCTCCTTCCCCCTTCCCCGGAGCTCCAAAGAGAGCAATTGCAAAGGACCTCAGCATGGCAGCCTGTGTTGGGGGACAGGACCAGGGATTTGGGATCAGGAAGACATGGAGCGCAGGCGACCCAGCTATGCAGCGGGATTCCATGCTGCAGACTCTTATTTCCTAAGGCTATCTTGAAAACTGACTTTGTACATAGAAAAGCTCTTCTTTGTCTTTAAAAGATGGAGAGCGAGTCAATACATTTTTTCTCTGCCCATCTGATTGCTCAGATTCCAATCTGAGACATATTTCCTGTTAACAAGGATAATTTCCTATCTGTAGTACTATGGTTAAAATATTCTGACACAGGTAATTCAAAGGGATGAGGTTTTCTCATCTCTTTCTTCACAGCTCAGTCACTCATCAGGAAATGCATCTTTACGGATTTGGAAAGAACTGAGAGACATTATTTCCAATGGTCCTATTACTATCTGAAGGATTCTTCCCTGAGGTTCTTCCCCTGCTTCAAGTGACAGTGAAACACTGTGAACTCTTTGGAAGACAAATGTCAAGGAAATAAATGTTATGCATTGCTAATCTTAAATGCACTTGCAATATGGTGTCTATTATAATAGAAGTATTTTTATCTGATTTTTCTATTTATTATCGTTTCCTGCTTCCCAGGTTGAGGAGGCATTATACGTGTCCATAAGTGTTTTTCTTTCCTTCTGATAGAAAATCCTTACATTGTTCACATTGAGGGAACTCTTTAAGAATGAGACAAAAGTTAATTAAACTATTCTTAAAATGTCTTCACACTTGGAGCCTGATTCATTTAGTCAATTTTCAAAATAAATCTTATTGATTAGAAAAAAAAAAACAAAGATTTATTGGGAAATTGAGAAGCTAGTACAGAGAATTCTCATGCACTTGCACTCAACTTCTCCAATTCTTGATATATTATATTAGTACAGTACAAATATTAGCTAATGAATCAATATTAAAATACTCGCATTAACGAAAGACCATACTTTATTCAGATTTCCTTAGTTTTTGCTAAGTTACCATCTCTCATATCACATTGCATTTGTTCTCATGTTTTCTTAGGCTCCTCTGGATTGTGACTGTCTTTCAGCCTTTCCTTGTTTTGTTGAACTGGAACACTTTGAGACATAGGGTATTTTGTAAAATTTCTCTCAGTTGGGACATGTCTGTTGTTTATCTCATGATTGAACTGTTTTTGTGGATGATATACACAATATACTGCCATTTTTATTATATCCTATAAAGGATGGATACTATCAGCATGATTTATCAGTCTTGATATCCATCTGATCATCTTGCTGAGGTAGTGTTTGTCAGCTTTCTCCATAGAAAAGTGATTCTTTATTATTATTATTATTATTATTATTATTAATTATTATTATCATTATTATTTTAACTTTTTCATAATATATTTTGTAGAAGGAAGTTACTATGTGTATTCCACACATAAGAGTGGGAAGCTATGCTCATCAACTTGAGGGTGGAATGTCTGCACAAATTGTTAGAAATTCTTCAACATGGGAGATTTCTCTTCCTTCTGGGTTTGATTATTTGTCTCTCTTGCAAAGATGTTATTTATTTATTTGACAGAGAGAGGAGAGAAAAAGCATGAGCAAGTGGGGCAGAGGGAGAGGGAGAAGCAGGTTCCCTGCTGGACAGGGAGCCTGCCTTGCGACCTGGATCATGATCTGAGCCTATGGCAGAAGCTTAACTGACTGAGCCACCCAGATGCCACTCTTTCTTCTTTCTTTCTTTCTTTCTTTCTTTCTTTCTTTCTTTCTTTCTTTCTTTCTTCTTTCTTTCTTTCTTTCTTTCTTCTTTTTGATAATAATTTTATTTTTATTGGTGTTCAATTTGCCAACATACAGAATAACACCCAGTGCTCATCCTGTCAAGTGCCCCCTCAGTGCCCGTCACCCATTCACCCCCACCCTGTGCCTTCCTCCACTTCCACCACCCCTGGTTCATTTCCTAGAGTTGAGTCTTTTTGTTCTGTCTCCATTTATGATATTTCTCACACATTTCTTCTCCCTTCCCTTATATTCCCTATCACTATTATATATATTCCCCAAATGAATGAGAACATACACTGTTAGTCCTTCTCCGATTGACTTACTTCACTCAGCATAATACCCACCAGTTCCATCCACGTTGAAGCAAATGGTGGGTATTTGTCGTTTGTAATGGCTGAGCAAGACCCACCTTTTCTCTCTCTTCATCTTCTGAGTCTCTTATGATATGAATGGTACTGTTTTAATAAGTGGCTGAGTTCCCTAAGTCTGCCTCTGTGGTCCATAACCTTTCCTGTTTGTAAGGCTTCCACTTGGGACTGCCTCTCAGTTATAGCATTTTTAACATTGGCCTGTCTAGATTTAAGTTCTTTTATATCTACAGTAAGGGATTCTCTAGTTTTCTTCTGTCCTCATTTTCCAGCCAAGCTGCTATCTTTATTATCATTGTTTTAAACTGTAGTTAGATATCATATATGTTTATCGATGAACTTCCTGGCTGTGAGTACTACCTCATGTTATTTTATGGAGATGAATTTCTCCATCTCATTCTTTTTTCCAGAAAAGAAAGAAGGAAGAAAAAGAAAAACAATAACAACTCCCCTCCCGATAAAAACACCAGGTTATTTTAGCCTGCTTTTTAAAAGATTTTAAATCCCAAAATAAGAAACACAATTAAAGTACCATGAAAGTAAAAATAAGAAATATATAAGGTACATACATAAAAATTAAAATAAGACAATTAATAAGAAAGATTCAAAGAAAAAATGAAAAAGAAGCACAAAGTACAAAGGAAGCTAGACCCTACTTTGCAGGCAGAGCTGATGCTCTGCAGCCTCTGTGGTCTGACAAGTTGGTGGCAGCGAGTGGACTGTGCGGGGTTTAGGGATGGGCCATGTCGCTGATTGTCAGGTGCACATCTGCCTGGGAAATGCAGCTGCAGGTCACAGGCTTGATGGGCGTCAGCGCCTCTGGCATCCAGTGGGTGGCGCTGTGCTGCTCCCTGAGACTCAGTGCTGATGGGAGGGATGCGGATAGGGATGCTGGGTCCTCTGGCTCTGGGGCTTAGCATCCCGCCCCCAGTCTGCAGTGGCCTCCACAGAAGAGCCCCCAAGCCCCTGGGTTTCCGCCGCTCCTCTCAGAACCCTGCGTTCACTCTGCCTGCCTCCCATCTTCTTTTGTTTTTGTTTTTTTCTTATCTCAGACTGTTGTGCCCAAGATTGGGAATCCGAGAAACCACTGAGAAGCCAACACTGATGCAAACACACGAGGGTTTCTTTACAAGCTTGAGCTTGTGTCCAAGTATACCCAACACAGAAGAGCAGGCACTTGGAACCCGAGGTGTGGATTAGCTTAGTTTTAAGGACTGGTCTTGGGGACCTCCAGAAAGTCTGGAGCAATCCCTCAAGTTCTGTTTACATTTTGATATGGCGCCTTCAAGGGCAATAAGCTCTATTCTCATTCTAATAGGGGCTTCCTGCCCTTGGGCAGGACTCAGTTTTTATTGTTTTGTGGGGTTTTCTAGGACATTATGCTGTAAACAGCAAAGGTTCCACACCTGGAAGGGGGACGTCACACTGTCCCTATTTGCTGAAGACACGGTACTAGAAACAGGGAACCCGAGAGCCAGGGATCCTTGGGTGGCACAGTGGTTTAGAGCCTACCTTTCGCCCAGGGCATGATCCTGGAGAACGAGGATCGAATCCCACATCAGGCTCCCGGTGCATGAAGCCTGCTTCTCTCTCTGCCTATGTCTCTGCCTCTCTCTCTCTCTCTCTCTCTCTCTCTCTCTCTCTTTCTCAATCTCTCTGTGTGTGTGTGACTATCATAAATAAATTAAAAATTTTAAAATAAGGAAACAGTACAGCCTCCACCAAAACCTGTTAGAAATAAGGAGTGAGTTCAGTAAAGTCATGGGACACAAACTGACTCTACAGAGCAGAGTAGACTTGCTGTGTCCTGACAATGAGCACTCAGGAAGGAAATGAAGGACGAGACTCCCTTCTCAGGAGCAACACAGAGAATAATGAGACTGAACCGAAGGAGCACAAGACTTGTGCACTGAGCAATACCAGACTCTGGGAGGCCGTCCTGGGCTCATGGGGTGCGAGCCTCCTCTTGTGAAAATGTCCGCAGTTCCTGAAGCCACCCTCAGTTTGAATGTCATTCCTATCAAAATCATGGTGGCAGATCTTACAAATAGGAAAAGAAAACCCATAACATCCATCCGCCCCCACAAATGACCCCGGACAGCAAATCAGTATAGGAGAAGCAAGACAGAGTGGGACGCAGCACTTTCCTATTTCAAAGGATGTCACAGAGACACAGGATAAAGCAGTGTGGTTCTCGGGCCCCTAGGTGGCTGCATCAGTTAAGCAGCTGACTCCAGACCTCACCTCCAGTCCTGATCTTGGGATCGTGAATTCTAGCCCTGGCCTGGGCCATGGATGAGGCGTGGTGCCTACTTAAACAAACCAGACCCATGGGGGGTGGTCCTGGCATAAGCTGAAGGAGGAGAACAGAGAGTTCAGAAGGAAATGTGCTCTGACACAACTGATTTTTTTAACTTACTTTAATTTAAACCCAATTAATTAACGTATAGTGTATTATACTTTCAGGGGAAGAATTCAGGAATTCACCAGTTGGAGATTAGCAGTGCTTGTGACATCATGTGCCCTCCTTCATGCCGGTCCCCTATTATCCCCTCCCCCACCTCAAGCGACCCTCAGTTTGTTTCCTATCATTAAGAGTCTGTATTTCCTGCATCTTTTTTCATCTTATTTGTTTTTCCTTCCCTTCACAAATGTTCATCTGCTTTACTTCTTAAATTCCACCTATGAATGACACCACACAGTCATTCTCTTTCCCGACTGACTTATTTCACTTAAGATGATTCCTCTAGTTCTATCCACGTCATTGCAAATGGCAAGATTTCCTTCTCCTTGATAGCTGAGTACCATTCCTCTCTCTATGACCATCATCTATCTCCCATCCTCTTTATCCATCATCTGCCCAAGGGCACCAAGGCTCCTCCCACAGTGTGGGTACTGTGGACATGGTTGCTGTGGACATTGGGGTGCAGGTGTCCCAAGTCTCACTGCATCTGTATCTTCAGAGTGAGCTCCAGGCCATGCACCTCCTGGTCGCAGGGCGGCTCTATTGGTAACTTCCTGAGGAGCCTCCACACTGTTTCCAGGGCAGATGTACCAGCCCGCAGTCCCGCCCACAGTGGAAGAGGGTTGAGTGAGTTTTGAAGGACGTGGTAAAAGTCTGGTCCACATTTCATTTTGCATCCTGTGGGCTCCTATTCATTGTCCTTAAGAATTTCTGGGGAAGCTGGGTGTTGGGCTCCATTTCAGTGAGACGTTTCCGAAGCTAACAGGCCACAGCTGAGGCCTGGAAGGAGGCAGCTGCGGCCCTGGCAGGGGCAGGCCACCTCCTGAGGGCCTTCTGTAGTGCCTGAGCTTCCAGCAGGGAGAGCCCGAGCCCAGGCCCCGCCCAGGTGGCACGCATACGCAGTAGGCCTCTTCCGCCTGCACTAACAGCAGCCCGCCTGTGTTGGCCAGGCCTGAGGAGGATATGGGGACGGGTCAACGCTGATGAGCTGCAGCCTCCTCAGGACCCGCGCTGAGTCCTCAGGGGGACATTGGGCCACGTTCATGCTGACAGGAGCCCCGGTCTCCTCAGGACGCACAGTGAGGCTTCAGGAAGATGTGGGACCTCATCCACTCTGACAGGAGCTCCTGGGCCACCTCAGAACCCACGGTGAGGCTTCAGGAAGATGTGGGCCCGCATCCACTCTGATAGGAGCCCCTGGCCCACCTCAGGACCAGCGGGGAGGCTTAAGGAAATTGTGGGCCCGATCCACGCTGACAGGAACACCTGGACTGCCTCAGCACGAGCGGGGAGGCTTCAGGAAGATGTGGGTCCGCATCCATGCTGACAGGAGACCCTAGGCCACCTCAGGACATGCGGGGAGGCTTCCGGAAGATGTGGGCCAGCATGCACACTGACAGGAGCCCCTCGGCTGCCTCAGGACCCACGGGGAGACTTCAGGAAGATGTGGCACCGCGTCCACTCTGGCAGGAGCTCCCAGGCCCCTCAGGACATAAGTTGAGCCTTCTGGAAGCTGGGGGCCGCATTCACGGTGACTGGAACCCTGGCCTCCTCAGGACCCGTGGTTACACTTCGGGAGGACATGGGGCCAGGTCCACACAACCGGACACAGACTTCCTCGGGTCCCCCGGTGTAGACTTTGGGAAATATGGGAATGCATCTGTGTGGACAGAAGCCCCCAGCCTTGTCAGGGCCTGTGGTGAGGCCAAAGAAAGATGCCGCTGCCGCATCCACACTGACAGGAGTCTCCGGCCTCCTCAAGACCCACTGTGAAGGTTTGGGAAGATTTGGGGCCACGTCCATACTGACAGGAGTCCACAGCCTCCTCAGGTCTTATGGTGAGGCTTGAGGAACATGTGGGGCCACATCAACACTGACAGGATCCCCGTCCTCCTCAGGACCTGCACTTTGGCTTCATGACATATGGGGCTGCGTCTATGCTGACAGGAGCCCACAGCCTCCTCAGGACCCATGGTGAGATTTCGGGGGGACGAGGGGCCATGTCCAGGCTGACAGGAGCCCCTGGCCTACTGAAGACCTGCTGTGAGGCTCCCAGACGATGTGAGGCCTTGCCATAGACCCAGGACACCCAGCGTCCTCAGGACCCACCGACTATGACTCAGGTACTTGTGGGGCCATGTCCACACTCACAGTAGCCTGGCTTCCTCAGGAGCCCCTGGAGGATTGTGGAGGCGCCGTTGGGGGCCACGTCCACATCAGAAGGTACTCCTCAGAACCACAGGGTAAGTGAATGGGTGGAATGAATGGTAGGGTCAGGGAGGGGGGGCAGTTGGTGGTTAGGCTTAGGTTAGATGTTAGGGTTTAGTGATTATGCTTATGGTTACGGAATAGAGGTTAGGGTGAGGGATAAGGGTAGGTGTCAGTGGTTAGGAGTTAGGATGGGGTTTAGGGATTAGGGAACGGGGTTAGGGTTTGGGAGAGGATTTAGTTATGGTTAGGGTTTAGGCTTTAAGGATTAGGGCAGGAGGTTAGGAGTTGGGGTTAGGGTTATGGATAGAGTTAGGGTTTGGCTTAGGTTTGCAGTTAGGGTTAGGGGTTAGGGTGGGCCTTAGGGTTAGGGGTTAGGGTTAGGGGTTAGGGTTAAAGTTAGGGCTAGGTTTAGGGTTAGGGCTAGGTTTAAGTTTAGGGCTGGGTTAGAGTTAGTGTTTGGTTATTGGTTAGGGTTAGGGTCAGCTCAGGGTCAGGTCAGGGTACGGTTTTGGAAAAGGGTAAGAGATAGGGTTAGGGAGTGCATTAGGGGCTAGTTTTAGGGTACGGGTAATGGTACAGTTTGGGGTATGTATAGGATTAGTATTACAGGGTTAGGGTTAGGGAACAGGTTAAGATTAGGAAGAGGATTTGAGTACATTAATTTGTTAGGGTTAGGGTTAGATTTAAGGTAGGGGTCAGGGTTAAGGGTTAAGAATAGGTTTAGGAGTTAGGGTGAGGCTTGGCAGGAAGGTTCAGTGAATGTGTTTCGGTCTTGGGGTTTGTGTTTGGTTTTCGATTAGTGATAGGTCTTGTTTAAGGGTTAGGTTAACATTAGGATTAAGTGTAGGGTTAGGGTTATGTCTGTGTACAGCTCGAGTTTGGGTCATGGCTTGTGGCTGCACTGGGACTCCTAGTATCTTGGGCACTTTAGTTTTATGCACTCTATTTGGGTTTTGGGTTCAAAGATAGCCTGACTCCACCAAGTCAGTGGCCTCCCCAGAGAATCAAAATCCAGGCACCTGCTGGGGTCAGAATAGACATGGCAGGCTTCTCCTGAGCTGAGCTAAGGGGGGGATTTGTGGCTCTAAATACTCTTTATTTGGATTTTCAGTTGCCTTTCTGATTTAATCTCTTGTGCACACATGTTTCATCAATAAGACCAATTATTATTTTAAGGTTTTACTTGAATTCCTGTTTGTAAACACAGTGTGATATAGTCTCAGGTTTACCACATAGTGATTCAACCCTTGGATACAACGCCTGGTACTGGTCACAGGTGCCCTCCACTAACCCCATCCCCAGATTCCCCATTCCCCCCACCTTCCTCTGGTATTTATTAGTTTATTCTATGTGATTAGAGTGTTTTTCTTGGTTTGCATCTCTCATCCCCCCCTCCGCGCCTTTGCCAGTTTGGTTTCTTAAAATTCACATGTGAATGCAATTGTATGGTATTTGGTATCTGTCTTTCTTTGACTGAGTTCATTTAGGATAAGTCCTTTCCACTTCTCCCACATCATTGTAAATGGCTTTATTTCATCCCTTCTGATGACCGAATGATATTACCCGTGTGTATATTTACCACATCGTCTCTGCCCGTTCATCTGTCGATGAACATCTGGGCTGTATCCACAGTTTGGCTGTTGTTGACAATGCTGCTACAAACACTGGGCGGCGTGTCTCTCTTCAAATCTACTAAACTACTTTTGTATCCTTGGGGTAAATACCTAGCTGTGCAATTTTGGAATCGCAAAATAGCTCTATTTTTAACTTCTTTTTTTATAATTTTTTGAGATAGTCAGAGGGGCGGGGGGAGCAGAGACACAAGCAGAGGGAGAAGCAGGCTCCATGCACCAGGAGCCCGACGTGAGATTTGATCCCGAGTCTCCAGGTCATGACCTGGGCCAAAGGCAAGCGAGAAAATGCTGCACCACCCTAAGATCCCCTATTTTTAACTTCCCAAGGACCCTCCACACTGTTTTCCACCGTGACTGAACCTGATCGCATGCCCACCAGGAGTGTAAGGGGGCTCCCCCTTCTCCATAGCCTCACCAACACCTGTTGTTTCTTGTGTTGTTAATTTTAGTCATTCTGACGGCTGTCAGGTGACATCTCATTGTGGTTTTGGTTTACATTTCCCTGATGGTGGGTGTCACTGAGTGTCTTTCCGTGTGTCTGGCAGGCATCTGGATGTCTTGTCAGAGACAAAATCCATTCATGTCTTCTGCCAATCTGCAGTTGGATAATTTGTGTCTAGGATGCTGAGATTTATGTTTGCTTTATGTATTTTGAATACTAACTCTTTATTGGATGTGTTGTTTACAAATATCTCCTCTCATTTTGTTTTTTTTAAATAAGATTTTATTTATTTATTCATAGAGATGCAGAGAGAGAGAGAGGCAGAGACACAGGCAGAGGGAGAAGCAGGCTCCTTGCAGAGAGCCTGACATGGGACTCGATCCTGGGTCTCCAGGATCATGCCCTGGGCTGCAGGCAGTGCTAAACCGCTGCGCCACCGGGGCTGCCCTCTCCTCTCATTTTGTATGTTGCCTTTTAGCATTGGTTGTTTCCTTCACTTTGTGGAAGCTCTTCAATTTGATGAGGTCCCAATAGTATTTTTGCTTTTGTTTCCCTCGCCTCAGAGGCATAACTAAAATGAAGATACAGTGGCCGATGTCAAAGACGTTGCTCCCCATCTTTTCTTCCTTTATGGATTCAGGCCTCACATTTAGGTCTTTCATCCATTTTGAATTTATTTTTTATGTATATGGTGTAAGAAAGTGGTCTAGTTTCATTCTTCTGCATGTGGCTGCCTGGTTTTCCCAACACCATTTGTTCTTATCGTGGGGTCAGGGTTAGCGTTTGTTGAAGAGACTGTCTTGGTGCCATTGGATATTCCTTCCTGCCTTGTTGTTGATTAATGGATCATAGAGTTACAGGTTTGTATCTTGTTTCGGCTTTCCATTCTGTTCTATTGATCTAAGCGTCTCCTGTTGGGAGATTCTTGATTGCTGATTCAATTTCTTTGCTGCTTATCAGTCTGTTCAAGTTTCTTATTTCTTCCTTTTCATTCTTGCAATGCTATATATGTCCACGAATAGATCTATTTCTTCCAGGTTCTAGGTTGCTGGCATATAATTTTTCATAATGTTCTCTTATAATCGTTTGTATTTCTCTAGTGTTGGTTGTTATTTCTCTTTTCTCATTGGTGATTTTATTTGGGTCCTTTCTCATCTTTTTATCTTTTTTCTTTTTTAAATATTTTATTTATGTTTTCACGAGAGACACAGAGAGGCAGAGGTATAGGCAGAAGGAAAATGAGGCTCCATGCGGGGAGCCTGATGTGGGACTTGATCCCCCAGGGCCCCGGGATCATGACCTGAGCCAAAGCAGATACTCAACCCCTGAGGCACCCAGGCATCCAGGATCCTGTTTTTTAAGCCACTCTGATACCCTAGAATTTTGATTGAAGCTTTCAGTCTATCAGCATTCAGAGTGATTATTGAAAGATGTGAACTCAGTGCCCTTGTGTTACGGGTAGAGTTTGTGTTTCTGGTGATGTTCTCGGGTCCTTTCTAGTCTTTGTTGCTTTTGGTCTCTTTTTTTCCCCCACGAGAAGAGTCCGTCTTAAAATTCCTAACTGGACTGGTTTAATGGTCATGAACTCCTTTATATTTTGCCTGTCTGGGAAACTCTTTATCTCTCCTTCTATCCTGATGGACACCCTTGGTGAAGAAAGAACTCATACAAATTGGACTCCAATAAAAGGAAAATTAAAAAGATAAAATTAAATTTTGCTATTATGATTGAGGAAAAAGGCATTTAGGAGGAAAACCAGAAGCTGAAAGAGAAGAGGACAGATTTCACCATCAGTAGCCTTCACAGGGACTTGGTATCCTTTCCTAGGAGGGCCCCCACCTTCGTAGGATGCTTCCTGCCCCTCTGCGCTCCTTGCTGGAACCCAGCAGGCACATCGCCGTGCCTCCAGGACCTCTGCAGTCATGGTTTACAGCGTCTTCCATGTATCCTATTGGGGACCACAGCGTCGTGTATGTAAGCATCTGGGTGCTGTTTGACAACACTGGGGGGATTCCGACTTTTGTTGCTTTTGGGGTGTGTGTGTGTCTATCACATGCAGCTATCACGTGCAGCTATCTGATTCTCTGGTTGGGTCACTCAAACGCCCCAATTGTTGGAACATCATCATTTCTGGTGCTGGCACTGGGCAGCTAGCTGGGCTCTCCTGGTCGACCCGGGGCTCGCCCGTGCAGTGACTTTCCGCTGGAGGGTCAGCTGAGCTGGAAGGTCCAGCTTGGCCACATTCCCATGTCTGGCAGTGGGTCCCGCCAAGCCCAGGCTGCTTCTATTCTCTGGGATGCCTCTCCAGCAGGGAACCAGAACTCGGGGCCTCCCTGGGGGGAGCTCCTGAGGAGCCAGTTGTCCATGGCGAGGAGACATGGGGCTGCCTGTGTGTGGGAGTCGGGTTGGGGACGGGGCTGGGGTTCCTCGGTCCCCTGTGCTGCTTGGCCTTCAGGCCGAACCCAATGCTCACCCAGCCCCTACTCTCTAGGGCGAGGAGGGTGCCCGCCACACGCTGGTGTGAGAGATAAAGCACCACAAGCTGTGCACGATGAATCCACCTGGTGGGAGTGGCCCAGGTGCATGAGCTGCAAGTGTGGGACCCAGGAAATTTAACAAAAATCCCCTACCCCTGGACAAGCAGAGCAGGACTGCTTCCATTTTGTGCTACACCCGTCACCGCCGCTATGACCCACACATGTCCTGCTAAAGGCGCTGCCCTGCCCTACTCAAGGCACTGGGAACACCCTAATCAGAAATAGGCTCATAACATTGTAACCCTGCTTTGTGCTCCCCAGAACTGCGCGCAGATTCTGATCAAAGTAATAGGCCAGCTCAAGTGAATACTATATGGTAAGGTGTAATTCAATTGGCCACCTGCGTGTGGACCCACATGACTGTGCAACTTTCTGCGTATCACGTGGGCCACTGGCCCCTATAAAGCTGCTATGCCTCTTAGTCTCGGGGTCCAAGTCCATGCTCCACTGTGTTGGGTGCACTTGGACCCAATCCCGAGCTTGTCAACAAACCTTCATGTGTTTGCATCGGTGTCGGCTCCTCGGTGGTTTCTCGGATTCTCGATCTTGGGCACAACACAAGGGCCAGCTGTCCTGACATCCCTTCTAGGGCCACGCTGTCTGCCCGGTAGGCCCTCTGTGCCCCAGGCACACAGGCACGGGGATGCGTGGAGGGGAGGAAGTGCCCCGGAACCCGGCCAGCCCGGCCCCTGGATAGAGGGAGCACAGGCCTTCCAGGTGGCTTTGCACAGACCCTGGTGACCTGAGGCTCCCTGGCTGTCACTCTGTCCCAGCCCCTCCTGCCCCACGGGGTACAGGCTGAGTCTCAGTAAAGTTTGTGGGGTCCTGACCCTGGTGTCTAGCCGCTCCTTGAAGGCACGTGGGATGTCAGTCATGCGTGCCTGGTGGATCCCCTACAGAGGCTGGTAGGGGCCTAGGTGTTTCCCCCTCCTCCTCTCTGGGGGTCTCTCCACACCCCGTGCACAGAGTTGTGGTAGGCACAGAAATGGGCTTGCTGTGCATTTTCACACCACAACACTTTATTGACTTTCTACAGCAAACAGTCTCAGAGCCCAGTGTGTGCGCCTTCCCCTGGGTAGGGAGACCTTTGTGTCCTTTAGGGGAGGGCAAGAATCACACGGGGTGGAGGGGTCGGTGCTGGAATACCCCACCTGGGAGCATGTGTGGACTCCTGGTGGGGGCGTGTGTCCCGAGGTTTCAGCCTGAGAGACGGTTCTGAGGACAGCAGAGCTGACCTGGACCTGCAGCTCATGGGCTCCTGTACTGGGTCCCCGCAGTGCCGCTGGACCCCCGCCTTGTGCCCCCTGGTGCTCCAGCACCTGGAGGAGCCTGCCTCCTGGTGTGGGTGTGGGTGTGGTCCACCGGCCTACCCCTGCTCTCCCCAACCTGGGGTGTCCCGGGATCCCTGGGGCTTCCCTAGTTCAGTGACCTAGATCTGTGGGGCACGCCCAGGGCCCAGGCGGTCACATCCAGCTGTGAGAGGGCTCGCTCAGCCCGGGGTCAGAATCCAGGCCTGGAAAGGGCCATGGGGGGTTGGATCTCATTAGTCCTTGTGTTGGGCCTGGGGAGGGGCTCAAATCACCCCAGCCCCCACAGAACACAGGACCAGGCCAGCCCAGGTCCCTGTGGTTTAGGGGCTGGTGTCCTGTGCAGTGTGTACCGCCCTCCAGGAGGGACCGTTGGAGAAGGCAGGGCACAGTGTGTCCTCTGCTCCACCCACCTGCACCCACCCTGTCAGGGGCTCCCTGTCTCCCCTCCTCCCTGCAACCCCTGGGTACTCTATGGGACACCCGTGCTTCCGATGGGAGCAGGGTATCCAGAAAACCCCGGGGAGGCTGAGCTTGTCTCACAGGGAGCAGCTGCACTGGGTCCATGCTGGGGGACGATAGTGTGGGGGTGGATGTTGTGGGGGCAGGGGTTTGATGGTGGTGGAGTGTGAGGCATGGTGTAGGGGGGATGGTGTTGGAGTATAGTTTGGATGGGGATTGTGTGGGGCTGTGTGGGTGTGAGGGGGATTGTGTAGGGGGGATGCCATGGGGGATGATGATGTAGGGGGATGGTGTGGGGGTGGGGAATGAGGGGGATGGCATGGGGTGCCTGCGGATAAAGGGCATCCCCTTTCTCTAAGATGCACACGGAGACGTGTACAGATAAAGGCGACCCCAGTCTGGTTTTGCTCTGACACCTGCCCCTGGGGCCCCATGTGGTCAGAGCAGGGCCCTGGCTGGACCCGGGGCATTATATGGGCTCATCAAACTATGGATGTTTACAAATTGCAAATTGTCTCAAATTAAAAGCATAGAATTCAGAAATATATAAAGCACCAAGGGTGGGTGTCACCCTGACCTGTCCGACCCTCATCAGATTGATATGTGTCCTGCCCCAGCCACAGCCATGCCGCCTGGCCCCCAGGTCCTCTTACTGCTCCCACGGCCCCCACCGCAACCCCCTGCTTCTCAGGGGCCATCTCTCACCCCTTTGCGGTTCAGCTCCCATGACACTCCCTGGAGGCCCCATCCTAATGGCCTCCTCATCCTCGAGGCCCCGGGTGTGGGGGCACGGGGTCATCCCCCGCACCCTACCATGCAGTGGTGTTTTATTGGCTCTTTTTGCTCCCCCCAGCCTCAGAAGCCCCGTGTTCCCTATGCAGAACCCCATCGGACCTTCCCCATCGGGCCTTCCCCATCGGGCTCCAAACCCCCCAGGCCCAGCAGCCTCACCTGACCCCCTAGCAGTCCCAAAATATTATGTGGCTGCCAAACATCCTGGTGACATCCAGGTCTACCTGCGTGAGGTCCCTGGAGTTGACCAGGGCCTCCTCCTTCATTTCCTGTGGGAAAACCTGGGAGGAGGAGCCGGTGTCAGGGACACAGACCCAGACCTCTCACAAACTGTCATCCTGGGCAGGGAGCCCGGGGGCCACCATGGGAGTGCGTCCTGCCAAAACTTCCTACCTTCCCCTGGGAGGCCAGAGATGGCGGGAGTGCCCATCGTCCCCATGGGACCTGTGTGAGGGCCTGTGCCCAGCTGTTGTGGGTGAGGAGGTGACGGAGGGTCAGCCTGGGTGGGAGGGGACAGGGGGTCAGCCCAGGGAGGAAGGACATGGGGGTGTTTTGCCCAAGATTGCGAAACCGAGAATCCACTAAGGAGCGGACACCGATGCAAACACAGGAGGGGTGATTTACAAACCCAAGCTTGCGTCCAAGTACACCCGACACAGCGGAGCAGGGACTTGGACCCCGAGGTGCGTTTTAGCTAAGTTTTAAGGGCTGGTCTCAGGGACCTCCAGAAGGGCTGGAGCAATTCCTCAAGTTCTGTTTACATTTTGATATAGGGCCTTCAAGGGCATTGAGCTCTGTTCTCATTCTAATATGGGGCTTTCTGGGACCTTAAGCTGTAAGCTGGTTTTTCATTTTTTCCTGTAACTGAAGTAATGTAAATTTTAGCTCTTATTGACAGGGGCCTGGCATGGCAGCACTTGTGCTAACACTGAACTTAAAGTGGAACAGCCTTAATTTTTTTAATTTTTTTTTATTTATGATAGTCACACAGAGAGAGAGAGAGAGAGGCAGAGACACAGGCAGAGGGAGAAACAGGCTCCATGCACCAGGAGCCCGATGTGGGATTCCATCCCGGGTCTCCAGGATCGCGCCCTGGGCCAAAGGCAGGTGCCAAACCATTGCGCAACCCAGGGATCCCCGTCTTTCTTCTTTTTTTAATAATAAATTTATTTTTTATTGGTGTTCAATTTGCCAACATGCAGAATAACACCCAGTGCTGATCTGGTCAAGTGTCCCCCTCAGTGCCCATCACCCATTCACCCCCACCCCCGCTCTCCTTCCCCTCCATCAGCCCTAGTTCATTTCCCAGATTTAGGAGTCTTTATGCTCTGTCTCCCTTTCTGATATTTCTCACACATTCCTTCTCCCTTCCCTTATATTCCCTTTCACTATTCTTTATATTCCCCAAATGAATGAGAACATACAATGTTTGTCCTTCTCCGATTGACTTACTTCACTCAGTATAATACCTTCCAGTTCCATCCACGTTGAAGCAAATGGTGGGTATTTGTCCTTTATAATGGCTGAGCAAGGCCCACATTCTCTCTCTTCATCTTCTGAGTCTCCTATGATATGAATGATATTGTTTAAATAAGTGGCTGAGTTCCCTAAGTCTGCCTCTGTGGTCCATAAACTTTCTTTTTTTAAGGCTTCCACTGGGGACTGCATCTCAGTTATAGCATTTTTAATGTTGGCCTGCCTAGATTTTAGTTCTTTTATTTGTACAGTAAGGGATTCTCTAGTTTTCTTCTGTGTTCTTTTTCCAGCCCAGCTGCTATCTTTATAATCATTGTTTTAAACTGTAGTTAGACATCATATATGTGTATTGATAAACTTCCTGGCTGTGAGTACTATCTCATGTTATTTTATGGAGGTGAATATCTCCATCTCATTTTTCTCTCCAGAAAAGAAAGAAGAAAAAGAAAAACCAAGAAAACAATAACAACTGCCCTCCCATAAAAAACACCAGATAATTTTCGCCTGCTTGTTAAAATATTCTAAATCCCAAAATAAGAAACACAATTAAAGTACCATGAAGGTAAAAATAAGAAATATATAAGGTACATACATAAAAATTAAAATAAGGCAATCAATAAAAACAAGCAAAGAAAATAAATGAAAATAAAGCACAAAGTACAAAGGAAGCTAGACCCCACTTCCCAGGCAGAGCTGAAGCTCTGCAGCCTCTGTGGTCCGACAAGTTGGTGGCAGCGAGTGGTCTGTGCGGGGTCTGGGGATGGGCCTTGGTGCTGACTGTCAGTTTCACAAGCCTGGCAGATGAACCTGCGGGGTCAGAGGTGGGGTGGGCGTCAGCGCCTCTGGCCTCCAGCGGGCGGCGCTGTGCTGCTCCCTGAGACTGTCCCTTGATGGGTGGGATGCAGGTGGGGACGCTGTATCCTCTGGCTCTGGGGCTGAGCATCCGGCGCCCCAGTCTTCATGGGCCTCCACAGAAGAGCCCCCAAGCCCCCGGGTCTCCGCCACTTCTCTCAGGACGCTGCATACACTCTGCCTGCGTCCGAGTTTCTTTTGGTTTTGTTTTTTTATCTGAGACTGTTGTGCCCAAGATTGCAAATCCGAGAAACCACCAAGAAGCCGACACCGATGCAAACACAGGAGGGTTTATTTACAAGCTTGAGCATGGGTCCAAGTATACCCGACACAGTGGAGCATAGACTTGGACGCAGAGGTGGGTTTTAGCTTAGTTTTTAGGGCTGGTCTCGGGGACCTCCAGAAGGGCTGGAGCAATTCCTCAAGTTCTGTTTACATTTTGATGTGGGGCCTACAAGGGCATTGAGCTCTGTTCTCATTTTAATGGGGGCTTCCTGCCCTTGGCCTGGGCTCAGATTTTATTCTATTCTGGGGCTTTCTAGGACATTAAGCTATAAAGTTTTGTTTTTTTCCTGTAACTGAAGTAATGAAAATTTCAGCTCTTCTTCGCTGGGGCCTGGGTTGGCTGGACTTGTGCTAACGCTGAACTTAAAGTGGAATGGCCTTAATTTTCTGGACCTCCACGCATCCCGTCCCATCCTATCTGGCTCCTTCCCTCTTCCCTGGAGCTCCTAAGAGAGCAATTGCAAATGACCTCAGCGTGGCAGCCTGTGTTGGGACACAGGACCAGGGAATTGGGGTCAGGAAGACCTGGAGCAGGGGCCTCCCGGCTGTGCAGCTGGATTCCATGCTGCAGACTTTTGTTCCCTAAGGCTATCTTGACAACTGACTTTGTACATAGAAAAGCTCTCCTTTGTCTTTAAAAGATGAAGGGCCAGTCAAAGCTTTTTTCTCTGCCCGTCTGATTGCTCAGATTCCAATCTGAGATGTATTTCCTGTTAATAAGGATAATTACTATCCATAGTACTATGGTTAAAATATACTGACACAAGTAATTCAGAGGGATGAGGGTTTCCATCTCTTTCTTCACAGCTCAGTCAGTCATCAGGAAATGCATCTTTATGCATTTGGAAAGAACTGAGAGACATTATTACCAATGGTCCTATTATGATGTGAAGGATTCTTCCCTGAGATTCTTCTCCTGTTTCAACTGACACTGAAACACTGTGAACTCTTTGGAAGATATATGTTAAGGAAATAAATGTTATGCATTGCTAATTTTAAATGCACTTGCAATATGGTGTCTATTGTAGTAGAAGGATTTAATCTGATTTTTTAAATAATAAATTTATTTTTTATTAGTGTTCAATTTACCAACATACAGAATAACACCCAGTGCTCATCCCATCAAGTGCCCCCTCAGTGCCCTTCACCCATTCACCCGACCCCACGCTTTCCTCCCCTTCTATCACCCCTAACTTGTTTCCAAGTGTTAGGCATCTTTATGTTATGATTTTTGCTATTTATTATCCTTTCCTGCTTTTCAGGTTCAGGAGGCATTATACGTGTTCATAAGTGTTTCTCTTTCCTTCTGATGAAATTCTTACTTTGTTCCCATTGACAGAACTCTTTAAGAAAAGGGCAAAAATTAATTAAACTATTCTTAAAATGTCTTCACACTTGAAGCCTGATCCATTGAAGTCATTTTTCAAAATAAATCTTATTGATTAGAAGAAAACCAAAGATTTATTGGGAGATTGAGAAGATATTACAGAGATTTCTCATGCACTCGCCCTCAATTTCTCCAATTATTGATATATTATATTAGTACGGTACAAATATTAGCTAATGAATCAATATTAAAATATTTGCATTAACCAAATACCATACTTTATTCAGATTTCCTTTGTTTTTGCTAAGTTACCATCCCTCATATCACATTCCATTTGTCCTCATGTTTTCTTAGGCTCCTCTGGATTGTGACAGTCTTTCAGCCTTTCCTTATTGTTGTTGAACTGGAACACTTTGAGAAGTAGAGTATTTTGTAAAATTTCCCTCAGTTGGGACATGTCTGTTGTTTATCTCATGATTGAACTGTGATTGTGGATGATATACAGAGATATATTGCCATTTTTACTGTATCATATAATGGATAGATACTATCAACATGATTTATCAGTCTTGGTATCGATCTGATCATCTTGCTGAGGTAGTGTTTGTCAGCTTTCTCCATAGTAAAGTGATTCTTTATTATTATTTTTTATTATAACTTTTTCATAATCTATTTTGTAGAGGGAAGTCAGTATGTGTAATCTTCACATAAGAGTGGGAAGCTGTGTTCATCAACTTGCGGGTGGAATGTCTGCACAAATTGTTGATCTTCTTCTACATGGAGATTTCTCGTCCTTCTGGGTTTGTTTGTTTCTTTTTCAAGGATGTTATTTATTTATTTGAGAGAGAGAGGAAAGAAAAAGCATAAGCGAGAGGGGCAGAGGGAGAGGAAAAGCAGATTCCCTGCTGAACAGGGAGCCTGCCTTGGGACCTGGATCATGATGTGAGCCTAAGGCAGAAGCTTAACTGACTGAGCCACCCAGGTGCCCCTCTTTCTTTCTTTCACCATTTTTAATATTAGTATAGATTCATGGATATTTATTTTACGCTTTGGGTTATAATCCAGCGATACTTACTTAATCAGGGCTGATGGTTGTTCTGATACACAAATTTATTATTTCTAATGGCTTGGACCCATATACCCACCGCTTGTGATATAAAGGGATATAGATTTGGGCATTTTCTTTTTTTTATTAATTAATTTTTTATTGGTGTTCAATTTACCAACATACAGAATAACACCCAGTGCTCATCCCGTCAAGTGTTTCCCTCAGTGCGCATCACCCATTCAGCCCCACCCCCCACCCACCTCCCCTTCAACCACCCCTAGTTCGTTTCCCAGAGTTAGGAGTCTTTATGTTCTGTCTCCCTTGCTGATATTTCCCACACATTTCTTCTCCCTTCCCTTATATTCCCTTTTGCTATAGATTTGGGGATTTTCTATCGCCATAGGAAAGAACCCTAAAATACTCAGGATCTATGTTCAGAGTTAGTTTTATATTTTAGCAGTTGAGTATATATAAGATCCCCCATCTTTTTGTGCTCAGTATAGAGTGTCTAGGACCCCACAGCAGCATTTCAGGTCTGAGAGGGAACTGAGGGATCATCAGCTCTGGTCCTCTCTTCTGAGGCACAGGAAAGAAACTGAGAGTTCCGGAGGATTGGATTGTCCAAGTTCACATGCTTATTGGTGGTGGAGCTAGGTCTGAAAAAGGTCTTCCTAGAGGTGGTTCCATCAAGACAGACACCATTGAACATAATTAGTTTAGATAGGCTTTTATGAAATAGACAATTTTGGGTTACTCATTCTGCTTTTATACTTTCATATAAAGGTACAACTGTGTGGGACCCAGGAAATTTAACAAAAATCCCCAACCCCTGGACAAGCAGAGCAGGACAGATTCCATTTTGTGCAACACCCACCACCTCCAGTATGACCCCACATAACCTGCTTATTGCTTAAGGCGCTGCCCCACCCTAGCAAAGCCGCTGGGCACACCCTAATCAGAAATCGGCTCCTAACAATGTAACCCTGCTTTGTGTCCACCAAAACTGCGCACCAATTCTGACCAAAGTAATAGGCCAGCTCAAGTGGATATGATAGGGTAAGATGTAATTCAATCCGCCACTTGCGTGTGGCCTCTTAGGAGTGAAGACATGCATTCAGGATGTGGCAGGTACAGGCTATAAGCTCAACTCTCAGAAGTGTGTTTGCCTTGGGGGCAGATGTCTACTCGCCACTCATTTATGGGAGTTAGAACCTAGCTGCACTCTAATTGAACAAGGCTGTTGGAAATCGCTGTATTGGACTCAGATACACGTGAGTACAGGCCTGACACTTCTACATGCTTTTCACACAACCTCTTCCAGCACCTCATTTAAGGATGATAGGTGCTATGTCTACAGGCAGTCAGGATGCAGGATGGTCCTGCCCTGAGCTCAGCTCTCACAAGAAAGCATCCCTAGAAGCCAGCTTTCAACCAACTGTGTTCTTATGACTGTGGTGTCCTTCTAATGTAACCTATACTTGGTCACTCCATTCTCCTCCTGGGCCTCAGCTGGACCTGGTGCCTCTGGTACTTACCTTGGCCTCACTTGGACCGGGTGACTGTGTTCCCACCTGGGCCTCAACTGGTCTTATGACATTTGGCCCCACCTGGGCCTCACCCAGACCAGGTGACTCTGTTCCACCTGGGCCTCACCTGGACCTGGTGAATCTGGCACCCCTCCTGGGTATGACCTGGACCTGGTGACTCTGGTCCTCACGTGCGCCTCACCTGGACTTGGTGACTCTTGTACCCACCTGGGAATCATCGGGATATGGTTACTCTGTTTCCCAAGTGAGACTCTGGAACATTTAACTTTGGTCCTCACCTGGGCCTCACCTGGACCTGGTGACTCCAGTCCACCCCCCCACCCCGGGCCTCACCTGGATTTGGTGACTCTGGTCCTCAGCTTGGTTTCACCTGGATGTGGTGACTCTGGTCCTCACCTTGGCCTCACCCGGACCTGCTGACTCTGGTTCCCACCTGGGCCTCACCTGTACCTGGTGATCTGGTTCTCACATGGACCACACCTAGACCTGGTGGTGACCACATTGTCCTTCTAGACTCACCTTTCACTGGTAACTCTGGTCTGACCTGGGCCTCCCCTGGACCTGGTGATTCTGGTCTGCACCTGAGACTCACCTGGATCTGGTGACTGTGGTCCCCACCTGGGCCTCACTTGGACTGGTGACTCTGGTACCAATCTGGGCCGCACATGACCCTGTTGACTCTGGTCCTCAACTGGGCATAATTCGGAACCAGTTACTGTGCTCCACAACTGAGCCTCACCTGAACCAGGTGACTCTGGTCCCACTCTGGTTCTTACCCTGCCCTGGTGACTGTGAACCCCACTTTGGCCTGATTTGGACCTGCTGACTCTGGTTGCAACGTGTGCCTCACCTTGAACTGTTGACTCTGGTTCTCTCAAGGACTTCCCCTGTACCTGGTGATTCTGGTCCCCACCTGGGCCTCACCTGGGCGTGGTGACTGTTGTCACCACCGGGGACTCACCTGGACCTTGTTACTGTGTTCCACACCTGGGCCTC
>JAVLSZ010000459.1:0-65745 GCA_032313775.1 Urocyon cinereoargenteus
GGTGAGACCCAGAGGGGGACCAGAGTCACCTGGTTCAGGTGAGGCCCAGTTGTGGAACACAGTAACCGGGTCCCAATTATGCCCAGTTGAGGACCAGAGTCAACAGGGCCAGGTGAGGCCCAGATGGGGATCAGAGTCACCAGGTCCAAGTGAGGCCCAAGTGGGGACCACAGTCACCAGATCCAGGTGAGTCTCAGGTGCAGACCAGAATCAGCAGGTCCAGCAGAGGCCCAGGTGGGGAACACAATAACCACGTGCCAATGATGCCCACCTCGGGACCAGAGTCACCAGGTCCACTTAAGGACCAAGTGGGGACCTGATTCACCAGGTCCAGGTGAGGCCCAGGTGGAGACCAGAGTTACCAGTGAAAGATGAGTCTAGAAGGACAACACGGTCACCAGGTCTAGGTGTGGTCCATGTGAGAACCAGATCACCAGGTACAGATGAGGCCCAGGTGGGAACCAGAGTCAGCAGGTCCGGGTGAGGCCAAGGTGGGGACCACAGTCACCAGGTCCAGGTGAAACCAAGGTGAGGACCTGAGTCACCAAATGCAGGTGAGGCCCGGGGTGGAGGGGAGACTGGAGTCACCAGGTACATGTGAGCCTAGAAGAACAGCAGAGACACTAGGTCCAGGTGAGGCCCAGGTTAGGACCAAAGTTAAATGTTCCAGAGTCTCAGTGGGGAAACAGAGTAACCATATCCCGATGATGCCCAGGTGGGTACAAGAGTCACCAGGTTCCAGGTGAGGTGCACATGAGGACCAGAGTCACCAGGTCCAGGTCATACCCAGGAGGGGGCCAGATTCACCAGGTCCAGGTGAGGTCCAGGTGGAACAGAGTCACCTGGTCTGCTGAGGCCCAGGGGGATAAATGTCATAAGACCAGTTGAGGCCCAGGTGGGAACACAGTCACCCGGTCCAAGTGAGGCCAAGCTAAGTACCAGAGGCACCACGTCCAGCTGAGGCCCAGTTGGGGACTGGAGTGACCAAGTATAGGTTACATTAGAAGGACACCGCAGTCATAAGAACACAGTTGGTTGAAAGCTGGCTTCTAAGGATGCTTCCTTGTGAGAGCTGAGTTCAGGGCAGGACCCTCCCACATCCTGACTGCCTGTAGACGAAGCCGCTAACATCCTTATGTTAGGCGCTGTTAGAGGTGGTGAGAAAAGCATGTGGAAGTGTCGGACCTGTTCTCAGGTATATCTGAGTTGAAAACAGCGATTTCCAATGACATTCCACAATTGAAAAGAATCGAAAATAATCGAATCGACTCAAAAAGAATCGAAAATAATTGAATCGACACGAATCAAATCGAAAATAATCGTATCGAATCGAAAAAAATCGAATTGAATCGAATGGAATGGAATTGAAACAATCGAATCGACTCGAAAATAATCGAATTGAATCGAATCGAATCGAAGGGAATTGAATCGTATAGAAAATACTCGAATCGAATCGAAAGAATCCAAAATATTCGAAACGAATGGAATCGAATCGAAAATAATCAAATCGAATCGAAAATGATCGAATTGAATCGAATTGAATCGAAAAGAATCATAAATAATCGAATCGATTTGAAAACAATCGAATCGAATGGAAAAGAATCGAATCGAATAGAAAATGATCGAAGAGAATCGAATCGAATTGAAAAGAATCGAAAATAATCAAATCGATTTGAAAATAATCGAATCGAATCGTAAAGAATCAAATTGAATCGAAAACAATCGAATTGAATCGAATCGAATTGAAAAGAATGAAAAATAATCGAATCGATTCGAAAATAATCGAAACGAATTGAAAAAAATCGAATTGAATCGAATGGAATTGAAAAGAATCGAATCGAATCCAAAATAATCGAATTGAATCGAAAAGAATTGAATCGTATAGAAAATACTCGAACCGAATCGAAAAGAATCCAAAATATTCGAAACGAATGGAATCGAAGCGAAAATAATCGAATCAAATCGAATAAAAAATGATCGAATTGCATCGAATCGAATCGAAAAGAATCGAAAAGAATCGAAAATGATCGAATTGAATCTAATCGAATCGAAAAGAATCGAAAATAATCGAATCAAATTGAATTGAAAGGCATCGAATCGAATTGAAAACAATTGATTCGAATCAAATAGAAAATAATAAAAAATAACCAAATCGACTCGAATCGAATTGAAAATAATCAAATCGAAAATAATCGAATTGTATCGATGGAATCGAATTGAATCAAAAGAATCAAAAATAATTGATTCGAATTAAATCAAAAGGAATGGAATCGAATCGAATAGAAAAGAATCAAATCAAATCAAATCAAATCGAAAAGAATCGAAAATAATCGAATCGAATCGAAAAGAATCGAAAATAATCGAATTGACCCAAATCGAATCAAAAATAATCGAATCGAAAAAAATCCAATTGAATCGAATGGAATGGAATTGAAAAGAATCCAATCGAATCGAAAATAATCGAATTGAATCGAAGAGAATTGAATCGTATAGAAAATACTCAAACCGAATCGAAAAGAGATCGAGTCGATTCGATTATTTTCGATTCTTTTCGAGTTTATTCGACTATTTTCGATTCTTTTCGATTTGATTCATTTGATTCGATTTGATACTTTACGATTCAATTCGATTTGTTTCGATTCGATTCGAATCAATTATTTTCGATTCCATTCGATACAATTCGATTATTTTTGATTCGATTCGATTATTTTCAATTCGATTCAAGTCGATTCGGTTATTTTTGCATCTTTTCGATTTGATTCTAAAAAACTTTAGATTTTTTAGATTTGATTCTTTTCGATTGGTTTCAATCATTTTTGTTTCGGTTCAATTATTTTCGATTCGATTTGATTATTTTCGATTCTTTTCGTTTCGATTCTTTTCTTTTTGATTATTTTCAATTCGATTTTATTCGATTCTCTTCTTTTAGATTCAATTACTTTCGATTTGATTCGCTTCTTTTCGATTCAATTCGATTCATTTTGATTATTTTCAATTCGATTTGATTCGATTCTTTTCGATTCGACAGTTTTTGATTCGATTTGATTCTTTTCGATTGGTTTCAATTATTTTCGTTTCAGTTCAATAATTTTTGATTTGATTTGACTATTTTTGATCCTTTTTGAATCGATTCCATTCGATACAATTCGATTATTTTTGATTCGATTTGATTATTTTCAATTCGATTCGAGTAAATTCGGTTATTTTTGCATCTTTTCGATTTGATTCTAATCGACTTGATTATTTTCAATTTGAATCGATTCCTTTCAATTCAATTTGATGTCATTATTTTTTATTTGATTTGATTCAATTTGATCATTTTTGATTCGATTCGATTCTTTTCGATTTGATTCGATTCTTTTCTAATCGAATTGATTATTTTCGATTCTTTTCGATTCGATTCAATTCAATTCGATATTTTCGATTCAATTCGATTCTTTTTGTTTCGATTAGATTATTTCCAAATCGATTCGATTATTTTCGATTCTTTTCTATTCGATTCGATTCAATTCGATCATTTTCGATTCGTTTCGATTCGAGTATTTTTAATTCGATTCCATTCGTTTCGAATATTTTGGATTCTTTTCGATTCGATTCGAGTATTTTCTATACGATTCAACTCTCTTCGATTCGATTCGATTCTTTCGATTCGATTATTTTTGAGTCGAATCGATTTTTTTCAATTTGATTCGATTCTTTTCGATTCGATTCAATTATTTTCTATTCGATTATTTTCGATTCGATTTTTTTCGATTAGATTCAATTATTTTCAATTCGATTCGCTTCTTTTCGATTCGATTCGATTCTTTTTGATTATTTTCAATTCGATTCGATTCTTTTCGATTTGATTCGATTATTTTCGATTTGATTCTCTTCTTTTAATTCAATTTGGTTCTTTTCGATTCGATTCTTTCCTTTCAAATCGATTATTTTCTATTATTTTCGTTTCGTTTCGATTATTATCAATTCTTTTCGATTATTTTCAATTCGTTTCGATTCCTTTCAATTCTTTTCGATTCGATTCAATTCGTTTTGATTCGAATCGATTATTTTCGTTTCGTTCTGATTATTTTCGATTCGATTTGATTATTTTCAATTCTTTTCGATTCGATTAGATTCAATTCGATCATTTTCGATTTTTTTCGATTATTTACGATTCGATTCGATTGTTTTCAAATCGATTCAATTATTTTCAATTGTTTTATATTCAATTAGATTCTTTTCGATTCGATTCGATTTTTTTCGAATCGATTCGATTATTTTCGATTCTTTTCGATTCAATTATATACAATTCGATTATTTTCGATGCCATTGGATTCTTTTTGATTCGATTCAATTATTTTCAAATCAAACCGATTATTTTCAATTCTTTTCGAATCGATTCAATTCAATTGGATCAATTTCAATTTGTTTCGATTCTTTTCGATTCGATTCGATTATTTTCAAATTGATTCGATTATTTTCGATTCTTTTCATTCGATTCGATTCTATTTGATCATTTTCGATTCGATTCGATTCTTTTCGATTCGATTCAATTATTTTCAAATCGATTCGATTCTTTTCGAATCGATTCAATTCAATTCGAACAATTTTGATTCGTTTGGATTCTTTTCGATTCGATTCCATTCAGTTCAATCATTTTCGATTCGATTCGTTCTTTTTGATTCAATTCGATTATTTTCGAATCGATTCCATTATTTTCGATTCTTTTCGATTCGATTCATTCCAATTCGATCATTTTCGATTCGATTCATTCTTTTCCATTCAATTCAATTATTTTCGAATCGATTCAATTATTTTCGATTCTTTTCGATTCGATTTGATTCAATTTGATCATTTTCGATTGGATTCATTCTTTTCGATTCAATTCGATTATTTTCAAATCGATTTGATTCTTTTCGATTCTTTTCGAATCGATTCAATTCAATTCAATCAATTTTGATTCGTTTCGATTCTTTTTGATTCGATTAGATTCAATTCAATCATTTTTTATTCGATTCGATTCTTTGCTATTCAATTCAATTATTTTCAAATCGATTCGATTATTTTTGATTCTTTTCGATTCGATTCAATCCAATTCGATCATTTTCGATTCGATTCATTCTTTTCCATTCAATTCGATTATTTTCGAATCGATTCGATTATTTTCGATTCTTTTCGATTCGATTAGATTCAATTCGATCATTTTCGATTGGATTCATTCTTTTCGATTCAATTCGATTATTTTCAAATCGATTCGATTCTTTTCGATTCTTTTTGAATCGATTCAATTCAATTCGATCAATTTTGATTCGTTTCAATTCTTTTTGATTCGATTCGATTCAATTCAATCATTTTCGATTCGATTCGATTCTTTTCGATTCAATTCAATTATTTTCAAATCGATTTGATTATTTTTGATTCTTTTCGATTCGATTCGATCCAATTCGATCATTTTCGATTCGATTCGTTCTTTTCGATTCAATTCGATTATTTTCGAATCGATTCGATTATTTTCGATTCTTTTCGATTCGATTAGATTCTTTTCGATTCGATTCGATTTTTTTCGAATCGATTCGATTATTTTCGATTCTTTTCGCTTCGATTCGATTCAATTCGATTGTTTTCGATTCAATTCGATTCTTTTCGATTCGCTTCAATTATTTTCAAATCGATTTGATTATTTTTCATTCTTTTCGATTCGATTCGGTTCAATTCGATTATTTTCGATTCGATTTGATTCTTTTCAATTCCATTCCATTCGATTCAATTCGAGTTTTTTCGAGTCAATTCGATTATTTTCGATTCGATTCATGTCAATTCAATTATTTTCGATTCTTTTCGAGTCGATTCGATTATTTTTGATTCTCTTCGATTTGATTTGATTCGATTTGATTCTTTTCGATTCAATTCGATTCTTTTCGATTCGATTTGATTTTTTTTCGAATCGATTCGATTATTTTCGATTCTTTTCGATTTGATTTTATTCGATTCGATTCTTGTCGATTCGATTTGATTTTTTCGAATCGATTCGATTATTTTCGATTCTTTTTCATTCGATTTGATTCAATTCATTGTTGTCAATTCGATTCGATTCTTTTCGATTCGATTCTACTATTTTCAAATCGATTTGATTATTGTCGATTCTTTTCGATTCGATTCGATTCAATTCGATCATTTTCGATTCGATTCGATCTTTGCGATTTGATTCGATTGTTTTCAAATCGATTTGTTTATTTTTGAATCTTTTCGATTCGATTCGATTCAATTCGATCATTGTCGATTCGATTAGATTCTTTTCGATTCAATTCGATTATTTTCGAATCGATTCGATTATTTTCGATTCTTTTTGATTCGATTAGATTCTTTTCGTTTCGATTCGATTTTTTACGAATCGATTCGAGTGTTTTCCATTCGATTTGATTCAATTCGATTGTTTTCTATTCAATTCGATTCTTTTCGTTTCGCTTCGATTATTTTCAAATCGATTCGATTATTTTCCATTTTTTCAATTCGATTCGATTCAATTCGATTATTTCGATTCGATTTGATTATTTTCAATTCCATTCCATTAGATTCAATTCGACTTTTTTCGATTCGATTCGATTATTTTCGATTCGATTCATGTCAATTCAATTATTTTCGATTCTTTTCGATTCTCTTCGATTTGATTTGATTCGATTTGATTCTTTTCGATTCAATTCGTTTCTTTTCGATTCGATTCGATTATTTTCATATCGATTCGATTATTTTCGATTCTTTTCGCTTCGATTCGATTCAATTCGAGTATTTTCGATTCAATTCGAGTCTTTCAATTCCATTCCATTCGATTCAATTCGATTATTTTGGATTGGATTCGATTCTCTTCGATTCGATTCATGTCAATTCAATTATTTTCGAACCTATTCGAATCGATTCGATTCTTTTTCGATTCTTTTCGATTCAATTCGATTCTTTTCGATTCGATTCGATTATTTTCAAATCGATTCGATTATTTTCGATTCTTTTCAATTCGATTCAATTCAATTCGATTGTTTTCGATTCAATTCGATTCTTTTCGATTCGCTTCGATTATTTTCAAATCGATTCGATTATTTTCCATTCTTTTCAATTCGATTCGTTTCAATTCGATTATTTTAGATTCGATTTGATTCTTTTCAATTCCATTCCATTCGACTCAATTTGACTTTTTTCGATTCGATTCGATTATTTTCTATTCAATTCATGTCAATTCAATTATTTTTTATTCTTTTCGATTCTCTTCGATTTGATTTGATTCGATTTGATTCTTTTCGATTCAATTCGATTCTTTTCGATTCGATTATTTTCAAATCGATTCGATTATTTTTGATTCTTTTCGCTTCGATTCGATTCAATTAGATTATTTTCGATTCAATTCGATTCTTTTCAATTCCATTCCATTCGATTCAATTTGATTATTTTCGAATCGATTCGATTCTTTTCGATTCCATTCATGTCAATTCAATTATTTTCGATCCTATTCGCATCGATTAGATTCTTTTCGATTCTTTTCGATTCGATTAGATTTTTTCGATTCGATTCGATCATTTTCAATTCAATTCGATTATTTTCGATTCTTTTCGATTCGATTCGATTCAATTCGATTGTTTTCGATTCAATTCGATTATTTTCTATTCCATTCCATTGGATTCAATTCGACATTTTTCGATTCGATTCGATTATTTTCGATTTGATTCATGTCAATTCAATTATTTTCGATTCTATTCGAGTCAATTCGATTATTTTTGATTCTTTTCGATTTGATTTGATTCCATTTGTTTCTTGTCGATTCAATTCGATTATTTTCAAATCGATTCGATTATTTTCGATTCTTTTCATTTGATTCGATTCAATTCGATCATTTTCGATTCGATTCGATTATTTTCGATTCAATTATTTTCAAATCGATTCGATTCTTTTCGATTCTTTTCGAATCGATTCTAATCAATTCGATCAATTTCGATTCGTTTCAATTCTTTTCGTTTCGATTAGATTATTTTCGAATCGATTCGATTATTTTTGATTCTTTTAGATTCGATTCGATTCAATTCGATCATTTTCGATTCGATACGATTCTTTTCGATTTGATTCAATTATTTTCAAATCGATTCGATTCTTTTCGATTCTTTTCAAGTTGATTAGATTACTTTCAAATCGATTCGATTTTTTTCAAATCGATTCGATTATTTTCGATTCTTTTCCATTCGATTCGAGTCGATTCATTGTTTTCGATTCAATTCGATTCTTTTCGACTCGATTCGATTATTTTCAAATCGATTTGATTATTGTCGATTCTTTTCGATGCGATTCGATTCAATTCGATCATTTTCGATTTGATTCGATTCTTTGCGATTTGATTCGATTGTTTTCTAATTGATTCGTTTATTTTTGAATCTTTTCGATACGATTCAATTCAATTCGATTTTTTTCGAATCGATTCGATTATTTTCAATTCTTTTCGATTCGATTAAATTAAATTTGATTTTTTTCGATTCAATTCGATTATTTTCAATTCTTTTCGATTCGATTCAATTAAATTCGATTTTTTTCAATTCAATTCGATTCTTTTCGATTCGATTCGATTATTTTCAAATCGATTTGATTATTATCAATTCTTTTCAATTCGATTTGATTCAATTCGATCATTATCGATTCGATTCGATTCTTTTCGATTCGATTCCGTTGTTTTCATATCGATTCGATTGTTTTCGATTCTTTTCGATTCGATTCGATTCAATTCGATCATTTTTGATTCGGTTCGATTCGATTATTTTCGCTTCGATTCCATTCGTTTCGAATATTTTGTATTCTTTTCGATTCGGTTCGAGTATTTTCTATACGATTCAATTCTCTTCCATTCAATTCGATTCAATTCAATTATTTTCGATTCGATTCTTTTCAAATCGAATCGAATATTTTCGATTCTTTTCATTCGATTCGATTCAATTTGATCATTTTCGATTTGATTCGATACTTTTCTATTCGATTTGATCATTTTCAAATCGATTCGATTATTTTCGATTCTTTTCATTCGATTCGATTAAATTTGATCATTTTCGATTCGATTCGATTCTTTTTGGTTCGATTCAATTATTTTCAAATCGATTCGATTCTTTTCGATTCTTTTCGAATCGATTCAATTCAATTCAATCAATTTTGATTCGTTTCGATTCTTTTTGATTCGATTCAATTCAATTCAATCATTTTCGTTTCGATTCGATTCTTTGCGATTCGATTCGATTATTTTCAAATCGATTCGATTGTTTTTGATTCTTTTCGATTCGATTAGATTCTTTTCGATTCGATTTGATTTTTTCGAATCGATTCGATTGTTTTCGATTCTTTTTGATTCGCTTCAATTATTTTCAAATCGATTCGATTATTTTCCATTCTTTTCAATTCGACTCGATTCAATTCAATTATTTTAGATTCGATTCAATTCTTTTCGATTCGATCATTTTCAAATCGATTCGATTATTTTCGATTCTTTTCATTCGATTTGATTAAATTTGATCATTTTCGATTCAATTCATTCTTTTCGATTCAATTCGATTATTTTCAAATCGATTCGATTCTTTGTGATTCGATTCGATTATTTTCGATTCTTTTCGAGTCGATTCGATTATTTTCGATTCTCTTCGATTTGTTTTGATTCGATTTGATTCTTTTCGATTCAGTTCGATTCTTTTCGATTCGATTTGATTATTTTCAAATCGATTCGATTATTTTTGATTCTTTTCGATGCGATTCGATTCAAATAGAGTATTTTCGATTCGATTCGATTCTTTTCAATTCCATTCCATTTGATTCAATTCGACTTTTTTCAATTCGATTCGATTATTTTCGATTCGATTCATGTCAATTAAATTATTTTTGATTCTATTCGAGTCAATTTGAGTATTTTTGTTTCTTTTCAATTTGATTTTATTCGATTCGATTCTTGTCAATTCGATTCGATTTTTTTCGAATCGATATGATTATTTTCGATTCTTTTCCATTCGATTCGATTCAATTCATTGTTTTCGATTCGATTCTTTTCGATTCGATTCGATTACTTTCAAATCGATTTGATTATTGTCGATTCTTTTCGATTCTATTCGATTCAATTCGATCATTTTTGATTTGATTCGATTCTTTGCGATTTTTTTCGATTGTTTTCGAATCGATTCGTTTATTTTTGAATCTTTTCGATTCGATTCGATTCAATTCGTTAATTTCCGATTCGATTAGATTCTTTTCGATTCGATTCTTTTTCGAATCGATTCGATTATTTTCAATTCCTTTCGATTCGATTCAATTTAATTCGATTTTTTTCGATTCAATTCGATTCTTTTCGATTCGATTCGATTATTTTCAAATCGATTTGATTATTATCGATTCTTTTCGATTCGATTCGATTCAATTCGATCATTATCGATTCAATTCGATTCTTTTTGATTCGATTCAGTTGTTTTCAATTCGATTCGATTGTTTTCGATTCTTTTTGAATCGATTCTCATCAATTCGATCAATTTCAATTCGTTTCAATTCTTTTCATTTCGATTAGATTATTTTTGAATTGATTCGATTATTTTCAATTCTTTTCAATTCGATTCAATTAAATTCGATTTTTTTCGATTCAATTCGATTCTTTTCGATTTGATTCGATTATTTTCAAATCGATTTGATTATTATGGATTCTTTTCGATTCGATTCGATTCGATTCTTTTTCGATTCAATTCCGTTGCTTTCAAAACAATTCGATTGTTTTTGATTCTTTTTGATTCGATTCGATTCTTTTCGATTCGATTCGATTATTTTCAAATCGATTCGATGATTTTCGATTCTTTTTGATTCGATTCGATTCAATTAGAGTATTTTCGATTCGATTCGATTCTTTTCAATTCCATTCAATTTGATTCAATTCAACTTTTTTCGATTCGATTCGATTATTTTAGATTCTTTTCAATTTGATTTTATTCAATTCAATTCTTGTCGATTTGATTCGATTTTTTTCGAATCGATTCGATTATTTTCGATTCTTTTCCATTCGATTCGATTCAATTCATTGTTTTTGATTCGATTCGATACTTTTCTATTTGAATCGATTATTTTCAAATCGATTTGATTATTGTCGATTCTTTTCAATTCGATTCGATTCAATTCGTTCATTTATGATTCGAATCGATTCTTTGCGATTTGATTCGATTGTTTTCGAATCGATTCGTTTATTTCTGAATCTTTTCGATTTGATTCGATTCAATTCGATCATTTTCGATTCGATTAGATTCTTTTCGATTCGATTCCATTTTTTTCGAATCGATTCGACTATTTTCAATTCTTTTCGATTCGATTCAATTAAATTCGATTTTTTTCGATTCAATTCGATCATTATCGATTCGATTCGATTCTTTTCATTTCGATTCAGTTGTTTTCAAATTGATTCGATTGTTTTCGATTCTTTTCGATTCAATTCGATTCAATTCGATCATTTTTGATTCGATTTGATTCGATTATTTTCGCTTCGATTCCATTTGTTTCGAATATTTTGTATTCTTTTTGATTTGGTTCGAGAATTTTCTATATGATTCAATTCTCTTCCATTCAATTCGATTCAATTTGATTATTTTCGATTCAATTTGATTCTTTTTAAATCGATTCGAATCTTTTCATTCGATTCGATTCAATTTGATCATTTTCAATACGATTCGATTCTTTTAGATTCGATTCGATCATTTTCAAATTGATTCGATTATTTTCGATTCTTTTCATTCGATTCGATTAAATTTGATCATTTTCGATTCGATTCGATTCGATTCTTTTGATTTGATTCAATTATTTTCAAATCAATTCGATTCTTTTCGATTCTTTTCGAATCGATTCAATTCAATTCGATCAATTTTGATTCGTTTCGATTCTTTTTGATTCGATTCGATTCAATTCTTTCTGATTCGATTCAATTATTTTCAAATCGATTCGATTATTTTTGATTCTTTTCGATTCGATTCGATCCAATTCGATCATTTTTGATTCGATTCGTTCTTTTCAATCAAATCGATTATTTTCGAATCGATTCGATTATTTTCGATTCTTTTTGATTCGATTAGATTCTTTTCAATTCAGTTTGATTTTTTCGAATCGATTTATTTTCGATTCTTTTCGCTTCGATTCGATTCAATATTATTGTTTCGATTCAATTCGATTCTTTTCGATTCACTTCGATTATTTTCAAATCGATTCGATTATTTTTGAGGTGCACATGAGGACCAAAGTCACCAGGTCCAGGTCATACCCAGGAGGGGCCAGATTCACCAGGTACAGGTGAGGCCCAGGTGGAACAGCGTCACCTGGTCTGCTGAGGCCCAGGGGGGATAAATGTCATAAGACCAGTTGAGGCCCAGGTGGGAACACAGTCACCCGGTCCAAGTGAGGCCAAGCTAAGTACCAGAGGCACCAGGTCCAGCTGAGACCCAGGAGGAGCCTGGAGTGACCAAGTATAGGTTACATTAGAAGGACACCGCAGTCATAAGAACACAGTTGGTTGAAAGCTGGCTTCTAAGGATGCTTCCTTGTGAGAGCTGAGTTCAGGGCAGGACCCTCCCGCATCCTGACTGCCTGTAGACGAAGCTGCTAACATCCTTATGTTAGGCGCTGGGAGAGGTGGTGAGAAAAGCATGTGGAAGCGTCGGGCCTGTTCCCAGGTGTATCTGAGTTGAAAACAGCGATTTCCAACGACCTTCCTCAATTGAAAAGAATCGAATATAATTGAATCGACTCGAAAAGATTCGAAAATAATCGAATCGACACGAATCAAATCGAAAATAATCGTATCGAATCGAAAAAAATCGAATCGAATAGAAAATGATCGAAGAGAATTGAATCGAATTGAAAAGAATCGAAAATAATCGAATCAATTTGAAAATAATCGAATCGAATCGAAAACAATCGAATTGAATAGAAAAAAATCGAATTGAATTGAATCGAATCAAAAAGAATCAAAAATAATCGATTTGATTAGAAAATAATCGAATCGAATTGAAAAAATTTGAATTGAATCGAATGGAATGGAATTGAAAAGAATCGAATCGAATTCAAAATAATCGAATTGAATCGAAAAGAATTGAATCGTATAGAAAATACTCGAACCGAATCGAAAAGAATCCAAAATATTAGAAACGAATAGAATCGAATCGAAAATGATCGAATCGAATCGAATTGAAAATGATCGAATTGTATCAAATCGAATCAAAAAGTATCAAAAATAATCTAATCGATTCAAAAACAACCGAATCGAATCAAAAGAATTATATCAAATCGAAAATGATCGAATTGAATCGAAAAGAATCGAAAATAATCGAATCGATTTGAAAATAATAGAAACAAAACGAATTGAATCGAAAACAATCAAATTGAATCAAATCAAAAAGAATCGAATCGATTTGAAAATAATCGAATCAAATCAAAAATAATCGAATTGAATCGAAAATAATGGAATTGAATCTAATCGAATCAAAAAGAATCGAAAATAATCGAATCGATTTGAAAAAAATCGAATCGAATCGAAAAGAATCAAATCAAATCGAAAATGATCGAATTGAATTGAATCGAATTGAAAAGAATCAAAAATAATCAAATCAAAATGAATTGAAAGGAATCGAATCGAATTGAAAATAATCAAATCAACTTGATTCAAATCAAAAAGAATCAGAAATAACCGAATCGACTCGAATCAAATTGAAAATAATCGAATCGAAAATAATCGAATTGTATTGAATGGAATCGAATCGAATCGAAAAGAATCGAAAATAATTGATTCGAATTGAAGCGAAAGGAACCGAATCGAATTGAATCGAAAAGAAGAAAATCAAATCAAATAGAAAAGAATCGAAAATAATCGAATCGACTCGAAAAGAATCGAAAATAATCGACTCGACTCGAATCGAATCGAATAGAAGAGAATTGGATCATATAGAAAATACTCGAATCGAATCAAAAAGATTCCAAAATACTCGAAACGAATGGAATTGAATCGAAAATAATTGAATCAAATCGAAAATGATCAAATTGAATGGAATCGAATGAAAAGAATTGAAAATAATCGAATCGAATCGAAAAGTATTGAAACGAATTGAAATTTATCCAATTGAATTGAATCGATTCGAAAAGAATTGAAAATAATCGAATCGATTTGAAAATAATTGAATTGAATCAAAAAGAATCCAATGGAATCGAAGATAATCGAATTGAATATAATTGAATCGAAAAGGATCGAAAATAATCGAATCGATTCGAAAACAACCGAATCGAATCGAAAAGAATCGAAAAGACTCAAAAATAATCGAATTGAATCTATCGAATCGAAACGAATTGAAAATAATCAAATCAAATCGAAAATAAACAGAACGAAACAAAAATAATCGATTCGATCAAAACGAATTGAATCGAATCGAAAAGAATTGAAAGTAATCGAAACGAATGGAAAATAATCAAAAAGAATTGATAATAATCGAAATGAAACAAAAATAATAGAAAATAATCGATTTGAAAGGAAAGAATCGAATCGAAAAGAACCAAATTGAATTAAAAAAAGCGAATCAAATCGAAAATAATCGAATCGAATCGAAAAGTATCGAATCGAATCGAATTGAAAATAATCAAAAAGAATCGAATCGAATCGAAAACAAGCGAATCAAATCGAAAATAATTGAATCTAAATGAAAAGAATCGAATAAAATCGAATTGAAAATAATCAAAAACAATAGAATCGAAACGAAAAGAATCGAAAATAATCAAATCAAATTGAAAATAATTGAACCGAAATGAAAATGATTGAAACCAGTCGAAAAGAATCAAATCTAATAAAAAACAGTCGAATTAAAAATAATCAAATCAAATCGAAAATAATCGAACTGAAATGAAAATAATTGATTCAAATCAAAAAGAATCGAATTGAATCGAAAAGAATCGAATCGAGTCGAAAAGAATCGAAAGTAATCGAAACGAATCGAAAAGAATCGACAAGAATTGAAAATAATCAAAACAAAACGAAAATAATTGAAAAAAATCGATTCAAATCGAAAAGAATCGAAACGAATTGAATCGAAAAGAATCAAAGATAATCGAACCGAATCAAATTGAAAAGAATCGAATCGAATCTAAAATAATCGAATCAATTTGAAAATGATCGAAAAGAATTGAAAATAATCAAAACGAAATGAAAATAATCGAAAATAATCGATCCGAAACGAAAAGAATCGATTCGAAAAGAATCGAATCGAAAATAATCGAATCAAAAAGAATCGAATCGAACTGAAAAGAATCGAATTGAATTGAAAACAATCGAATTGACTCAAAAATAATTGGATCGAAAGAATCGAATCAAATCAAAGAGAATTTTATCATATAGAAAATACTCGAATCGAATCGAAAAGAATCCAAAATATTCGAAACGAATGGAATCGAATTGAAAATAATCGAATCGAATTGAATCGAAAATGATCGAATTGAATCGAATAGAATCGAAAAGAATTGAAAATAATCGAATCGACCCAAATCGAATAGAAAATAATTGAAACGAAATGAAAATAATCGATTCGTATGGAAAAGAATCGATTCGAAATGAAAGAATCGAAAATAATCAAACCGATCGAAAATAATTGAACCGAAATGAAAATAATTGAAAACAATCGAAAATAATCAAATCGAATCGAAAATAATCAAACCAAAACGAAAAAATCGAATCGAATCAAAACAAATCGAATCGAATTGAAAAGAATCAAAAGTGATCGAAACGAATCGAAAAGAATTGAAAATAATCAATACGAAACAAAAAAAATCGAATCGAATCAAAACAAATCGAATCGAATTGAAAAGAATCGAAAGTAATCGAAAAGAATCAAAAAGAATTGAAAATAATCAATACGAAATGAAAAAAATCGAATCGAATCAAAACAAATCGAATCGAATCGAAAAGAATCGAAAGTAATTGAAACGAATCGAAAAGAATTGAAAATAATCAAAATGAAATGAAAATAATCGAAAATAATCGATTCAAAAGGAAAGAATCGAAACGAATCGAATCGAAAAGAATCGAGTCGAATAAAAAAGAAGCCAATCAAATCAAAAATAATCGAATCGAATCGAAAATAATCGAATCGAATCGAATTGAAAATAATCGAAATCAAATCGAATCGAAAACAGTCGAATCGGAAATAATCAAATCGATTCGAAAAGAATCAAAAGTAATCGAAACGAATCTAAAAGATTCGAAAAGAATTAAAAATAATCGAAATGGGAATAATCGAAAATAATCAATTCAAATCGAAAAGAACCGAATCGAAAAGAAGCGAATCAAATTGAAAATAATCGAATATAATCGAAAAGAATCGAATCGAATCGAATTGAAAATAATCGAAATGAATTGAATAGAAACGAAAAGAATCGAAAATAATCAAATCAAATCGAAAATAATTGAACCAAAACGAAAATAATTGAAACCAATCGAAAAGAATCGAATCGAATCAAAAACATTCTAATCGAAAATAATCAAATTGAATCGAAAATAATCGAACCGAAACGATAATAATCGATTCGAATCAAAAAGAATTGAATCGAATCGAATCGAAAACAATCGAATCGAATCGAATCAAAAAGAATCGAAAATAATCGATCTGAATTGAATTGAAAATAATCGAATCGAATCGAAAATAATCGAATCGAATCTAATCAAACAAATTGAAAAGAATCGAAAAAATCGAATTGAAAAGAATCGAATCGAAAATGATTGAATGGAATAGATTCAAATCGAAAAGAATCAAAAATATTCGAATCAAATCAAAACCGAAAGAATCGAATCGAATTGAAAATAATCAAATCAATTCGAATCAAATCGAAAAGAATCAAAAATAATCAAATGGACTCGAATCGAATTGTAAATAATCGAATAGAATTGAAAATAATTGAATTATATCGAATGGAATTGAATCGAATGGAAAATAATCAAAAAGAATAGAATCGAATCGAAAATAATTGAATCGAATCGAAAAGAATCGGATCGAAAAGAATCGAATCGAAAAGAATCGAATCAAAAATAATTGAATCGAATTGAAAAGAATCGAATCGAATTGAAAACAATCGAATCGACTCAAGAATAATCGAATTGAAAGAATCGAATCGAATCGAAGAGAGTTGAATCGTATAGAAAATACTCGAATCGAATCAAAAACAATCCAAAATATTCGAAATGAATGGAATCGAATTGAAAATACTCGAATCGAAACGAATTGAAAATGATCGAATTGAATCGAATCGAATAGAAAAGAATCGAAAATAATCGAATCGATTTGGAAATAATATAATCGAATCAAAAAGAATCGAATTGAATCGAAAATAATCGAATTGAATCGAATCGAATCGAAAATAATCAATTCGATTCGAAAAGAATTGAATCGAATCGAAAAGAATCGAATCGAATCAAAAATGATCGAATTGAATCGAATCGAATAAAAAGTAATTGAATCAAATTGAATTGAAAGGAATCGAATCGAATTGAAAATAATCAAGTCGATTCGAATCAAATCGAAAAAATGCAAAAATAACCGAATTGACTCGAATCAAATTGAAAATAATCAAATCGAATCAAAAATAATCAAATTGTATCGAATGGAATCGAATCTAAAAGAATCGAAAATAATCAAATCAAATAGAAAATAATTGAACTGAAATGAAAATAATTGAAACCAATCGAAAAGAATCGAATCGAATCAAAAACTGTCGAATTGAAAAGAATCGAATCAAATCGAACTGAAAATAATCAAAAAGAATCGAATTGAATCGAAAAGAAGCGAATCAAATCGAAAATAATTGAATATAAACGAAAAGAATCGAATAAAATCGAATTGAAAATAATCAAAAAGAATAGAATCGGAACGAAAAGAATCGAAAATAATCAAATCGAATCGAAAATAATTTAACCGAAACGAAAATGATTGAAACCAATCGAAAAGAATCAAATCTAATCAAAAACAGTCGAATTGAAAATAATCAAATCGAATCGAAAATAATCAAACTGAAATGAAAATAATTGATTCGAATCAAAAAGAATCGAATCGAATCGAAAAGAATCGAATCGAAAAGAATCGAAAGTAATCGAAACGAATCGAGAAGAATCGAAAAGAATTGAAAATAATCAAAACGAAACAAAAATAATCGAAAATAATCGATTCGAAAGGAAAGAATCGAATCGAATTGAAAAGAATCGAATCGAATAAAATGAAGCCAATCAAATCAAAAATAATAGAATCGAATCAAAAAGAATCGAATCGAATCGAATTGAAAATAATTGAAAAGAATCTAATCGAATCGAAAACAGTCAAACCGGAAATAATCAAATCGAATCGAAAAGAATCGAAAGTAATTGAAATGAATCGACAAGATTCGAAAAGAATTAAAAATAATCTAAACGAAACGAAAATAATTGAAAATAATCAATTCAAATAAAAAAGAATCGAATCGAAAAGAAGCGAATCAAATAAAAAATAATCGAATCTAATCGAAAAGGATCGAATCGAATCGAATTGTAAATAATCGAAATGAATCAAATCAAAATGAAAAGAATAGAAAATAATCGAATCGAAAATAATTGAACCGAAATGAAAATAATTGAAACCAATTGAAAAGAATCCAATCGAATCGAAAACAGTCAAATCGAAAATAATCAAATCGAATAGAAAATAATAGAACCGAAATGAAAATAATCGATTCGAATCAAAAAGAATCGAATCGAATCGAAAAGAATTGAATCAAATCGAAAATAATCAAATCGAATCAAATCAAACAATTCGAAAAGAATAAAAAATCGAATCGAAAAGAATCGAATCGAATCGAAAATGATTGAATGGAATAGATTCGAATCGAAAGGAATCGAAAATATTTGAATCAAATCAAAACCAAAGGAATCGAATCCAATTGAAAATAATCAAATCGATTCAAATAAAATCGAAAAGAATAAAAACTAATCGAATGGACTCAAATCGAATTAAAAATAATCAAATCGAATGCAATCGGAAATAATTGAATTGTATGGAATCGAATCGAATCGAATCATAAATAATCGAATCGAATAGAAAAGAATCAAAAATAATCGAATCAAATTGAAAATAATCGAATCGAATCGAAAAGAATCTAATTGAATCGAAAATAATTGAATTGAATTGAATCGAATCCAAAATAATCAAATTGATTCGAAAAGAATCGACTCGAATCAAAAAGAATCAAATCGAATCAATAATGATCGAATTGAATCGAATCGAATCAAAAATAATCGAATCAAATTGAATTGAAAGGAATCGAATCGAATTGAAAATAATCAAATCGATTCGAATCAAATAAAAAAGATGCAAAAATAACCGAATCGACTTGAATCGAATTGAAAACAATCGAATCGAATAAAAAATAATTGAATTGTATCGAATGGAATCAAATTGAAAATAATTGATTCAAATCGAAACGAATCGAATCGAATCGACTCGAAAAGAATCAAATTGAATCAAATGAATCAAATCAAAAAGAATCGAAAATAGTCGAATAGACTAAAAAAGAATCGAAAATAATCGAATTGACTTGATCTCTTTTCGATTCGGTTCGAGTATATTCTATATGATTCAATTCTCTTCGATTAAATTCGATTATTTATTATTATTATTCGATTATTTATTCTTGAAAAAAATCGAATCGAATTGACAGGAATCGAATCGAATAAAATCAAATCAAAAAGAATTGAGAATAATCGAATCGACTCGAATAGAATCGAAAATAATTGAATTGACATGAATTGAATTGAAAAGAATCGAATCGAATCGAAAAAAGTCGAATTGAATCAAATGGAATGGAATTGAAAAGAATCGAATCGAATCGAAAATACTCTAATTGATTCAAATCGAATCAAAAAGAATCAAAAATAATCGAATCGATTTGAAAAAATCGAATCGAATTGAATCGAAACGAATCAAATCGAATCAAATCAAATCGAAGAGATTCGAAAATAATCGAATCGATTCGAAAAAAATCAAACTGAATCGAAAAGAATCTAATCGAATCGAAAAGAATTGAAAATAATAGAATCGATTCGAAAATAAATGAATTGAATCGAAAAGAACGAATGGAATAAAAAATGATTGAATTGGATCGAATTGAATCGAAAAGAATGGAAAATAATCGAATCGATTGGGAAATAATTGAATCGAATCGCAAAGAATCGAATCGAATCGAAAATGATTGAATTGGGAGGAGGGGCAAGATGGCGGAAGAGTAGGGTCCCCAAATCACCTGTCCGCACCAAATTACCTAGATAACCTTCAAATCATCCTGAAAATCTACGAATTCGCCCTGAGGTTTAAAGAGAGACCAGTTGGAACGCTACAGTGAGAAGAGTTCGTGCTTCTATCAAGGTAGGAAGACGGGGAAAAAGAAATAAAGACACAAAAGGCCTCCCAGGGGGAGAGCCCCGCGAGGAGCTGGGCTGAGGCCAGGGCGAGTGTCCCCAGGACAGGAGAGCCCCGTCCCCGTCCCAGAGGAGCAGGAGCTGCACCGACCTTCCCGGGCAGAGAGGGGCCCGCAGGGAGTTAGAGCAGGACCCAGGAGGGCGGGGATGCCCTCGGGCTCCCGGGGACACGAACAGACACCTGCTGCACGCCCAGGAGAGTGCACCGAGCTCCCTAAGGGCTGCAGCGCGCACAGCGGGACCCGGAGCAGCTCGGAGGGGCTCGGGCGGCGGCTCCGGCTCCGCGGAGGGGGCTGAGCGGCTCCGGGAACAGCTCAGCGGTGGTGGCTCCTGCAGAGGAAGAGGCTCCGCGGGGAGGGGGCTGCGCGGCTCCGGGAACAGCTCCGTGGCGGCGGCTCCCGCAGAGGAAGAGGCTCCGTGGGGAGGGGGCTGCGCGGCCCGGGAACAGCTCCGCGGCGGCGGCTCCCGCAGAGGAAGAGGCTCCGCGGGGAGGGAGCTGCGTGGCTCCGGGAACAGCTCCGCAGCGGCGGCTCCCGCAGAGGAAGAGGCTCCGCGGGGAGGGGGCTGCGCGGCTCCGAGAACAGCTCCCCCAGAAGACCAGCTGGACAGACAAGGTCCAGGGGAAGTCAAGGGACTTAAAGAAGACGGAATCAGAAGATACTCCCCCGTGTGTTTTGTATTTTTGGGTTTTTTTTGTTTTTTGTCTTTTGAGTTCTTTTTTGTTTTTGTTTTTGTTTTTTCTTTTTCCTTTTGATTTCTGATTGCTTCCCCCACCCCTTTCTTTTTCACCTTTCTTTTTCCTTCTCTTCTCTTTTTTCATTCTTTCTTCCTTTTCTCTTGTTTCCTCTTCTTTTTCTCTTTTCTTTCCTTTTCCCTCTCTCTTTTTTTCTTTTCCTAATACAACTTGCGTTTGGCCACTCTGCACTGAACAAAATGACTAGAAGGAAAACCTCACCTCCAAAGAAAGAATCAGAAACAGTCATCTCTCCCACAGAGTTACAAAATCTGGATTACAATTCAATGTCAGAAAGCCAATTCAGAAGCACTATTATACAGCTATTGGTCTCTCTAGAAAAAAGCATAAAGGACTCAAGAGACTTTATGACTGCAGAATTTAGATCCAATCAGGCAGAAATTAAAAATCAATTAAACGAGATGCAATCCAAACTAGAAGTCCTAACGACGAGGGTTAACGAGGTGGAAGAACGAGTGAGTGACATAGAAGACAAGTTGATGGCAAAGAGGGAAACTGAGGAAAAAAGAGACAGGCAATTAAGAGACCATGAAGACAGATTAAGGGAAATAAACGACAGCCTGAGGAAGAAAAACCTACGTTTAATTGGGGTTCCCGAGGGCGCCGAAAGGGACAGAGGGCCAGAATATGTATTTGAACAAATCCTAGCTGAAAACTTTCCTAATCTGGGAAGGGAAACAGGCATTCAGATCCAGGAAATAGAGAGATCCCCCCCTAAAATCAACAAAACCCGTTCAATACCTCGACATCTAATAGTTAAGCTTGCAAATTCCAAAGATAAAGAGAAGATCCTTAAAGCAGCAAGAGACAAGAAATCCCTGACTTTTATGGGGAAGAGTATTAGGGTAACAGCAGACCTCTCCACAGAGACCTGGCAGGCCAGAAAGGGCTGGCAGGATATATTCAGGGTCCTAAATGAGAAGAACATGCAACCAAGAATACTTTATCCAGCAAGGCTCTCATTTAAAATGGAAGGAGAGATAAAGAGCTTCCAAGACAGGCAGGAACTGAAAGAATATGTGACCTCCAAACCAGCTCTGCAAGAAATTTTAAGGGGGACTCTTAAAATTCCCCTTTAAAAAGAAGTTCAGTGGAACAATCCACAAAAACAAGGACTAAATAGACATCATGATGACACTAAACTCATATCTTTCGATAGTAACTCTGAACGTGAACGGGCTTAATGACCCCATCAAAAGGCACAGGGTTTCAGACTGGATAAAGAAGCAGGACCCATCTATTTGCTGTCTACAAGAGACTCATTTTAGAAAGAAGGACACCTACAGTCTGAAAATAAAAGGCTGGAAAACCATTTACCATTCGAATGGTCCTCAAAAGAAAGCAGGGGTAGCCATCCTTATATCAGATAAACTAAAATTTACCCCGAAGACCATAGTGAGAGATGAAGAGGGACACTATATCATACTTAAAGGATTTATTCAACAAGAGGACTTAACAATCCTCAATATATATGCCCCGAATGTGGGAGCTGCCAAATATTTAAACCAATTATTAACCAAAGTAAATAAATACTTGGATATTAATTCAATTATACTTGGGGACTTTAATCTAGCTCTTTCAATACTAGATAGATCTGCTAAGCACAATATCTCCAAAGAAACGAGAGCTTTAAATGATACACTGAACCAGATGGACTTCACAGACATCTACAGAACTTTACATCCAAACTCAACTGAATACACATTCTTCTCAAGTGCACACGGAACTTTCTCCAGAATAGACCACATACTGGGTCACAAATCGTGTCTGAACTGATACCAAAAGATTGGGATCGTCCCCTGCATATTCTCAGACCATAATGCCTTGAAATTAGAACTAAATCACAACAAGAAGTTTGGAAGGACCTCAAACACATGGAGGTTAAGGACCATCCTACTAAAAGACGAAAGGGTCAACCAGGAAATTAAGGAAGAATTAAAAAGATTCATGGAAACTAATGAGAATGAAGATACAACTGTTCAAAATCTTTGGGACGCAGCAAAAGCAGTCCTAAGGGGGAAATACATCGCAATACAAGCAGCCATTCAAAAAATGGAAAGAACTCAAATACAAAAGCTAACCTCACACATAAAGGAGCTAGAGGGAAAACAAAAGATGGACCCTACCCCCAGCAGAAGAAGAGAGTTAATTAAAATTCGGGCAGAACTGAATGAAATCGAGACCAGAAGAACTGTGGAACAGATCAACAGAACCAGGAGTTGGTTCTTTGAAAGAATTAATAAGATAGATAAACCATTAGCCAACCTTATTAAAAAGAAGAGAGAGAAGACTCAAATTAATAAAATCATGAATGAGAAAGGAGAGATCACTACCAACACGAAGGAAATACAAACGATTTTAAAAACATATTATGAACAGCTATATGCCAATAAATTAGGCAATCTAGAAGAAATGGACGCATTCCTGGAAGGCCACAAACTACCAAAACTGGAACAGGAAGAAATAGAAAACCTGAACAGACCAATAACCAGGGAGGAAATTGAAGCGGTCATCAAAAACCTCCCAAGACACAAGAGTCCAGGACCAGATGGCTTCCCAGGGGAATTCTATCAAACGTTTAAAGAAGAAATCATACCTATTCTACTAAAGCTGTTTGGAAAGATAGAAGGAGATGGAGTACTTCCAAATTCGTTCTATGAGGCCAGCATCACCTTAATTCCAAAACCAGACAAAGACCCCACCAAAAAGGAGAATTACAGACCAATATCCCTGATGAACATGGATGCAAAAATTCTCAACAAGATACTAGCCAACAGGATCCAACAACACATTAAGAAAATTATTCACCATGACCAAGTAGGATTTATCCCCGGGACACAAGGCTGGTTCAACACTCGTAAAACAATCAATGTGATTCATCATATCAGCAAGAGAAAAACCAAGAACCATATGATCCTCTCACTGGATGCGGAGAAAGCATTTGACAAAATACAGCATCCATTCCTGATCAAAACTCTTCAGAGTGTAGGGATAGAGGGAACTTTCCTCGACATCTTAAAAGCTATCTATGAAAAGCCAACAGCAAATATCATTCTCAATGGGGAAGCATTGGGAGCCTTTCCCCTACGATCAGGAACAAGACAGGGATGTCCACTCTCACCACTGCTTTTCAACATAGTATTGGAAGTCCTAGCCTCAGCAATCAGACAACAAAAAGACATTAAAGGCATTCAAATTGGCAAAGAAGAAGTCAAACTCTCCCTCTTCGCCGATGACATGATACTCTACATAGAAAACCCAAAAGCCTCCACCCCAAGATTGTTAGAACTCATACATCAATTTGGTAGTGTGGCAGGATACAAAATCAACACCCAGAAATCAATGGCATTTCTATACACTAACAATGAGACTGAAGAAAGAGAAATTAAGGAATCAATCCCATTTACAATTGCACCCAAAAGCATAAGATACCTAGGAATAAACCTAACCAAAGAGGTAAAGGATCTATACCCTAAAAACTATAGAACACTTCTGAAAGAAATTGAGGAAGACACAAAGAGATGGAAAAATATTCCATGCTCATGGATTGGCAGAATTAATATCGTGAAAATGTCAATGTTACCCAGGGCAATTTACACGTTTAATGCAATCCCTATCAAAATACCATGGACTTTCTTCAGAGAGTTAGAACAAATTATTTTAAGATTTGTGTGGAATCAAAAAAGACCCCGAATAGCCAGGGGAATTTTAAAAAAGAAAACCATATCTGGGGGCATCACAATGCCAGATTTCAGGTTGTACTACAAAGCTGTGGTCATCAAGACAGTGTGGTACTGGCACAAAAACAGACACATAGATCAATGGAACAGAATAGAAAATCCAGAAGTGGACCCTCAAGTTTATGGTCAACTAATATTCGATAAAGGAGGAAAGACTATCCATTGGAAGAAAGACAGTCTCTTCAATAAATGGTGCTGGGAAAATTGGACATCCACATGCAGAAGAATGAAACTAGACCACTCTCTTTCACCATACACAAAGATAAACTCAAAATGGATGAAAGATCTAAATGTGAGACAAGATTCCATCAAAATCCTAGAGGAGAACACAGGCAACACCCTTTTTGAACTTGGCCACAGTAACTTCTTGCAAGATACATCCATGAAGGCAAAAGAAACAAAAGCAAAAATGAACTATTGGGACTTCATCAAGATAAGAAGCTTTTTCACAGCAAAGGATACAGTCAACAAAACTAAAAGACAACCTACAGAATGGGAGAAGATATTTGCAAATGACGTATCAGATAAAGGACTAGTTTCCAAGATCTATAAAGAGCTTCTTAAACTCAACACCAAAGAAACAAACAATCCAATCATGAAATGGGCAAAAGACATGAAGAAAAATCTCACAGAGGAAGACATAGACATGGCCAACATGCACATGAGAAAATGCTCTGCATCACTGGCCATCAGGGAAATACAAATCAAAACCACAATGAGATACCACCTCACACCAGTGAGAATGGGGAAAATCAACAAGGCAGGAAACCACAAATGTTGGAGAGGATGCGGAGAAAAGGGAACCCTCTTACACTGTTGGTGGGAATGTGAACTGGTGCAGCCACTCTGGAAAACTGTGGAGGTTCCTCAAAGAGTTAAAAATAGACCTGCCCTACGACCCAGCAATTGCACTGTTGGGGATTTACCCCAGAGACTCAGATGCAATGAAATGCCGGGACACCTGCACCCCAATGTTTCTAGCAGCAATGTCCACAATAGCCAAACTGTGGAAGGAGCCTAGGTGTCCATCGAAAGATGAATGGATAAAGAAGATGTGGTTTATGTACACAATGGAATATTACTCAGCCATTAGAAACGACAAATACTGACCATTTGCTTCAACGTGGATGGAACTGGAGGGTATTATGCTGAGTGAAGTAAGTCAATCGGAGAAGGACAAACAGTGTATGTTCTCATTCATTTGGGGAATATAAATAATAGCGAAAGGGAATATAAGGGAAGGGAGAAGAAATATGCGGGAAATATCAGCAAGGGAGACAGAACATAAAGACTCCTAACTCTGGGAGACGAACTGGGGATGGTTGAAGGGGAGGGGGGCGGGGGGTGGGCCTGAGTGGGTGGCGGGCACTGATGGGGATACTTGATGGGATGAGCACTGGGAGTTATTCTGTATGTTGATAAATTGAACACCAATAAAAAATTAAAAAAAAAAGAAAATGATTGAATTGAATCGAATTGAATCAAAAAGAATCGAAACGAATCAAAATTGATCGAATTGAATTGAATTGATTCGAAAAGAATCGAAAAGAATCGAATCGATTTGAAAATAATTGAATCGAATCAAAAAGAATCAAATCGAATCGAAAATGATCAAATTTAATCGAATTGAATGAAAAGAATCGAAAATAATCGAATCGATTTGAAAATGATCGAATCGAATCGAAAAGAATCGAATCGAATCGAAAATGATCAAATTGAAGCGAATCGAATGTAAAGAATCGAAAAAATTCGAATCTATTTGAAAAGAATCAAATCGAATCGAAAATAATCGAATTGAATCGAATTGAATGGAAGAGAATTGAATCCTATAGAAAATACTCGAACCGAATCGAAAAGAATACAAAATATTCGAAACGAATGAAATTGAAGCGAAAATAATAGAATCGAATCGAATCAAAAATGATCGAATCGAATCGAAATGAAAAGAATCGAAAACAATCGAATCGATTTGAAAACAACTGAATCGAATCGAAAAGAATCGAATCGGATCGATAATGATCGAATTGAATCGAATCGAATCGAAAAGAATCGATAATAATCAAATCGATTTGAAAATAATCGAATCAAATTGAAAAGAATCGAATTGAATCGAAAAAAATCGAATTTAATTGAATCAAATTGAAAAGAATTGAAAATAATCGAATCGATTCGAAAAAAATCGAATCGAATCGAAAAGAATCTAATCGAATCGAAAATGATCGAATTGAATCGAATCGAATCGAAAAGATTCAAAAATAAATGAATCGATTCGAAAACAATCGAATCAAATCGCAAAGAATCGAATCGAATCGAAAATGATCGAATTGAATCGAATCGAATCGTAAAGAATCGACAATAATCAAATCGATTTGAAAATAATCAAATCGAATCGAGAAGAATCGAATAGAATAAAATCAAATCGAAAAGAATCGAAAATAATCGAATCGATTCAAAAAAAATCAAATCGAATCGAAAAGAATCGAATTGAATCGAAAAGAATCAAATCGAATCAAATCAAATCGAAGAGAGTCGAAAATAATCGAATCGACTCGAAAAGAATCGAAAATAATTGAATTGACATGAATCGAATCGAAAATAATCGAATCGACTCGAAAAGACTCGAATTGAATCGAATGGAATGGAATCGAAAAGAATCGAATTGAATCGAAAACAATCAAATTGAATCGAATCGAAGCAAAAAGAATCAAAAATAATCGATTCAAAAAAAATCGAATCGAATCGAAAAGAATCTAATCTAATCAAAAAGAATCGAAAATAATCGAATCGATTCGAAAATAATCGAATCGAATCGAAAAGAATCGAATCGAATCAAAAATAATCAAATTGAATCGAATCATATCGAAAGAATCAAAAATAATCGAATCGATATGAAAATAATAGAATCGAATTGAAAAGAATCAAATCGAAAAGAATCGAAAATAATCGAATCGATTTGAAAATAATCAAATCGAATCGAAAAGAATCAAATCGAATTAAAAATGATCGAGTTGAATTGAATCGAATAGAAAAGAATAGAAAATAATCAAATCAAATTGAATTGAAAGGAATCGAATCAAATTGAAAATAATGAAATTGAAAAGTATCAAAAATAACCGAATTGACTTGAATCAAAATGAAAATAATCGAATAGACATAATCGAATTGTATCGAATGGAATCGAATCAACTCAAAAAGAATGGAAAATAATTGAATCTAATCGAATCAAATCGAAAATGATCAAATTGAATTGAATCGAATCGAAAAGAATAGAAAAGAATCGAATCGATTCGAAAACCATCAAATCGAATCGAATGGAATGGAATCGAAAATGATCTAATTGAATCGAAAAGAATCAAAAATAATCGAATCAATTCGAAAATAATCGAATCGAATCCAAAAGAATCGAATCGAATCGAAAATGATTGAATTGAATCGAATCGAATCAAAAAGAATCGAAAATAATCGAATCAAATTGAATTGAAAGGAATTGCATCAAATTGAAAATATCAAATAGATTCGAATCAAATCGAAAAGAATCAAAAATAACCGAATCGACTCGAATCGAATAGAAAATAATCGAATCGACTCAAAAATATTTGAATCGAAAAAATCGAATCGAATCGAAGAGGACTGAATCGTATAGAAAATACTCGAATCGAATCGAAAAAAATCCAAAATATTCAAAATGAATGGAAGAGTCAAAAATAATCGAATCGAATCGAATCGAAAAGAATCGAAAATATTCGAATTTATTCGAAAATAATCGAATCTAATTGAAAAGAATTGAATCAAATCAAAAATGATGGAATTGAATCAAATTGAATCGAAAAGTGTCGAAAATAATTGAATCGATTTAAAAATAATTGAATCGAATCAAAAATAATTGAATCGAATCGAAATTGATCGAATTGAATCAATTTGAATTGAAAAGAATCGAAAATAATTGAATCGATTTGAAAATAATCGAATCGAATCGAAAACAATCGAATCGAATCGAAAATGATCGAATTGAATCGAATTGAATCGAAAATAATCGAAAATAATCGAATCGAATCGAAAACAATCGAATCAAATTGAAAGGAATAGAATCGAATCGAAAATAATTGAATCGACTCGAAAATGATCGAATTAAATCTAATCGAACCAAAAATAATGGAAAATAATTGAATCAATTTGAAAATAATTGAATCGAATAGAAAACGATCGAATTGCATCGAATCGAATCGAAAAGAATCGAAAATAATTGAATCGACTAGAAAAGAATCTAAAATAATCGAATCGACTCGAATCGAATTGAAAATAATCAAATCGAACCAAAAAAATTGAATTGAATCGAATGGAATGGAATTGAAAAGAATCTAAACGAATCAAAAAAAATTGAGTTGAATCGAATGGAATGGAATTGAAAAGAATCGAATTGAATTGAAAATAATCGAATCGACTCAAAAATAATTGAATCAAAAGAATCAAATTGAATAGAAGAGATTTGAATCGTATATAAAATACTCGAATCGAATCGAACAGAATCCAAAATATTCGAATCGAATGGAATCGAATAGGAAATGATCGAATTGAATCGATCGAATCAAAAATAATCGTAAATAATCGAATAGATTTGAAAATAATCTAATTGAAAAGAATCGAATTGAATCGAAAATATTCGAATTGAATCGAATCAAATCGAAATGAATCGAAAATAATCAAATCGATTCGAAAATAATCGAATCGAATGGAAAAGAATTGAATCAAATCGAAGATGATCGAACTGAATTGAATCGAATTGAAAATAATCGAATCAAATTGAATTGAAAAGAAATGATTCGAATTGAAAATAATCAAATCGATTCGAATCAAATTGAAAAGAATCAAAAATAACCGAACTGACTCGAATCGAACTGAAAATAATCCAATCGAAAACAATCGAATTGTATCGAATGGAATCGAATCGAATCGAAAAGAATTGAAAATAATTGATTCGAAATGAATCAGAAGGAATCGAATCGAATCGAATCGAAAAGAATCAAATCAAATCTAATCGAAAAGAATCGAATCGAAAAGAATCGAATCGAATCAAAAATGATTGAATGGAATAGATTCGAATCAAAAAAATTGAAAATATTCGAATCAAATCAAAACCAAAGGAATTGAATCGAATTGAAAATAAACAAATCGATTCGAATCAAATCGAAATGAATCAAACATATTCGAACGGATGCGAATCGAATCAAAAATAATCGAATCGAATTGAAAATAATTGAATTGTTTCGAATGGAATTGAATCAAATCGAAAATAATCGAATCGAATCAAATCGAAAAGAATTGAATGGAATTGAAAATAATCGAATCGACTCAAAAATAATCGAATCAAAAGAAAGGAATCTAATCAAATCGAATCGAAAATGATCGAATTGAATCGAATCAAATCGAAAAGAATCGAAAATAATCGAATCGACTGGAAAATAATCGCATATAACCGAATCGACTCGAATCGAATAGAAAATAATCGAATCAAATCGAATTGAAAATAATCGAATTGATTCGAATCGAAATGAAATAATTGAAATAATCAAATCGATTTGAAAACAATCGAATCGAAAAGAATCGAATCAAATCGAAAATGATCGAATTGAATCAAATCAAATTGTAAAGAATCGAAAATAATTGAATGGATTTGAAAATAATCGAATCGAATCGAAAAGAATCGAATCGAATCGAAAAGAATCGAATCGAATAGAATCAAAAATTAGCGAATCGATTTGAAAATAATCGATTCGAAAAGAATCGAATTGAATCGAAAATATTCGAATTGAATCGAATCGAAACGAAATGAATCGAAAATAATCAAATCGATTAGAAAATAATCGAATCGAATCGAAAAGAATCGAATTGAATCGAAAACAATCGAAATGAATCGAATCGAATCAAAAAGAATCGAGAATAATCGAATCGATTCGAAAAAAATCAAATCTATTCGAAAAGAATCTAATCAAATCTAAAAGAATCGAAAATAATCGAATCGATTAGAAAATAATCGAATCGAATTGAAAAGATTCGAATCGAATCGAAAAGATGCAAAAATAACCGAATCGACTCGAATCAAATAGAAAATAATATAATCGAATCGAAAAAAATCGAATTGAATCGAATGGAATGGAATTGAAAAGAACTGAATCGAATGGAAAATAATCGAATCGAATCGAATCGAATCGAAAAGAATCGAATCGAATTGAAAATAATCAAATCGACTCAAAAATAATCGAATCAAAAGAATCGAATCGAAGAGAAATGAATCGTATAGAAAATACTCGAATCGAATCGAAAAGAATCCAAAATATTCGAAACGAATGGAATCGAATCGAAAAGAATCGAATCGAATCAAATCAAAAATGATCGAATTGAATCGAATCGAATCGAAAAGAATCGAAAATAATGGAAAAGAATAGAATCGAATCGAAAATAATCGAATCGATTAGAAAAGAATTGAATCGAAAAGAATCGAATCGATGGTATCCCTTGGTGGCACAGCGGTTTAGCGCCTGCCTTTGGCCCAGGGCGCGATCCTGGAGACCCAGGATCAAATCCCATGTCGGGCTCCCAGGGCAAGGAGCCTGCTTCTCCCTCTGCCTGTGTCTCTGTCTTTCTCTCTCTCTCTCTCTCTCTGTGACTATCATAAATAAATAAATAAAAATTAAAAAAAGAGAATCGAATCGAAAATAATTGAATCGAATTGAAAAGAATCGAATCGAATTGAAATAATCGAATTGACTCAAAAATAATCGAATTGAAAGAATCGAATTGAATCGAAGAGAATTGAATCGTATAGAAAATACTCGAATCGAATCGAAAAGAATCCAAAATATTCGAAACGAATGGAATAGAATTGAAAGTAATCGAATCGAATCGAAAATGATCGAATTGAATCAAATCGAATCAAAAATAATCTAATCGATTCGAAAATAATCTAATCGAAAGGAAAAGAATTGAAATGAATCGAAATTGATCGAATTGATTTGAATCGATTAGAAAAGAATCAAAAAGAATCGAATCGATTTGAAAATAATTGAATCGAATCGAAAAGAATAGAATAGAATCGAAAATGATTGAATTGAATCGAATCTAATGAAAAGAATCAAAAATAATTGAATCGATTTGAAAATAATCGAATCGAATCGACAGGAATCGAATCGAATAAAATCAAATCGAAAAGAATCGAAAATAATCGAATGGAATCCAAAAAAGTCGAATTGAATCGAATGGAATGGAATTGAAAAGAATTGAATCGAATCGAAAATACTCTAATTGAATCGAATCAAATCGAAAATAATCGAAAATAATCGAATCGATTTGAAAATAATCGAATCGACTCAAAAAGAATCGAAAATAATTGAATTGACATGAATCGAATCGAAAATAATCGAATCGACTCGAAAAAAGTCGAACTGAATCGAATGGAATGGAATTGAAAAGAATCAAATCGAATCGAAAATAATCGAATTGAATCGAATCGAATTGAAAAGAATGGAAAATAATCGAATCGATTTGAAAATAATCGAAGCAAATCGAAAAGAATCGAATTGAATCGAAAACAATCGAATTTAATTGAATCGAATCGAAAAGAATCGAAAATAATTGAATCGATTTGAAAATAATTGAATCGAATTGAAAAGAATCGAATCGAATCAAAAATAATCAAATTGAATCGAATCGAATCGAAAGAATCAAAAATAATCGAATCGATTTGAAAATAATAGAATCCAATTGAAAAGAATCGAATCGAATCGAAAATAATCGAATTGAATCTAATCGAATCGAAAAGAATCGAAAATAATCGAATCGATTTGAAAATAATCAAATGAATCGAAAAGAATCAAATCGAATTAAAAATGATCGCGTTGAATTGAATCGAATAGAAAAGAATCGAAAATAATCGAATCAAATTGAATTGAAAGGAATCGAATCGAATTGAAAAGAATCAAATTGAAAAGAATAAAAAATAAACGAATCGACTTGAATCAAATTGAAAATAATCGAATAGACATAATCGTATTGTATCGAATGGAATCGAATCGACTCAAAAAGAATCGAAAATAATTGATTCGAATCGAATCGAAAAGAACCGATTCGAATCGAATCGAAAAGAAGAAAATCAAATCGAATCAAAAAGAATAAAAAATAATCAAATCAACTCGCAAAGAATCAAAAATAATCGAATCGACTCGAATTGAATCGAATTGAAGAGAATGGAATCGTATAGAAACTATCGAATCGAATCGAAAAGAATCCAAAATATTTGAACTGAATGGAATCGAATTGAAAGAATCAAATCGAATTGAAAAAACTTGAATCGTATAGAAAATACATGAATCGAATTGAAAAGAATCCAAAATATTCGATACGAATGGAATCGAATTGAAAATAATCGAATCGAATGAAATTGAAATAATTGAATTGTATCAAATGGAATCGAATCGAATCGAAAAAGTCGAAAAGAATAGAATCGAATCGAAAATAATCGAATCGATTCGAAAATAATCGAATCGAATCAAAAATGATTGAATTGAATCAAATTGTATAGAAAAGAATCGAAAATAATTGAAAGGTTTGAAAAGAATCGAATCGAAAAGAATCAAATTGAATCAAAATTAATCGAATCGAATCGAATCGAATCAAAAAGAATCGAATCGAATTGAAAATAATCGAATCGACTCAAAAATAATCGAATCAAAAGAATCGAATCGAATTGAAGAGAATTGAATCGTATAGAAAATACTCGAATCGAAAAGAATCCAAAATATTCGAAACGAATGGAATGGAATGGAATGGAAAATAATAGAATCTAATCGAATCAAATCGAAAATGATCAAATTGAATTGAATCGAATCGAAAAGAATAGAAAAGAATTGAATCGATTCGAAAACAATCGAATCGAATCGAATGGAATGGAATCGAAAATGATCGAATTGAATTGAATCGAATCGAATGGAATGGAAAATAATCAAATCGAATCGCAAAGAATCGAATCGAATCGAAAATGATTGAATTGAATCGAATCTAATCAAAAAGAATCGAAACGAATCAAAATTGATCGAATTGAATTGAATCGATTTGAAAAGAATCGAAATGAATCGAATCGATTTGAAAATAATTGAATCGAATCAAAAAGAATCGAATCGAATCGAAAATGATCAAATTTAATCGAATCGAATGAAAAGAATCGAAAATAATCAAATCGATTTGAAAATGATCGAATCGAATCTAAAACAATCGAATCAAATCGAAAATGATCAAATTGAATCGAATCGAATGAAAAGAATCGAAAATAATGGAATCGATTTGAAAATCATCGAATCGAATCACAAAGAATCGATACGAATCGAAAATGATCGAATTGAATCGAATCGAATCGAAAAGAATCGACAATAATCAAATCGATTTGAAAATAGTCGAATCGAATCGAAAAGAATCGAATTGAATCGAAAACAATGAATCGACTCGAATTGAATGGAAAAGAATCGAAAATAATCGAATCGATTCGAAAAAAATCGAATCGAATTGAGAAGAATCTAATCGACTCGAAAAGAATCGAAAATAATCGAATCAAATCGAAAAGAAACGAATCGAATTGAAAATGATCGAATAGAATCGAATCGAATTGAAAAGAATCAAAAATAATCGTATCGATTCGAAAATAATCTAATCGAAAGGAAAAGAATTGAAACGAATAAAAATTGATCGAATTGATTAGAATCGATTCGAAAAGAATCGAAAAGAATCGAATCGATTTGAAAATAATTGAATCGAATCGAAAAGAATCAAATAGAATCGAAAATGATCGAATTGAATCGAATCAAATGAAAAGAATCGAAAATAATCGAATCTTTTTGAAAATAATCGAATCAAATCGAAAAGAATCTAATCGAATCGAAAATAATCGAATCGACTCGAATAGGATCGAAAATAATTGAATTGACATGAATCAAATCGAAAATAATCGAATCGAATCGAAAATAATCGAATTGAATCGAATGGAATGGAATTGAAAAGAATCGAATCGAATCGAAAATACTCTAATTGAATCGAATCGAAGCGAAAAGAATTGAAAATAATCGAATCGATTTGAAAATGGTCGAATCGAATCGAATTGAATCGAAAACAATCGAAAATGATCAAATTGAATGGAATCGAATGAAAAGAATCGAAAATATTCGAATCGATTTGAAAAGAATTGAATCGAATCGAAAATAATCGAATTGAATCGAATTGAATGGAAGAGAATTGAATCGTATAGAAAATACTCGAACCGAATCAAAAAGAATACAAAATTTTTGAAATGAATGGAATCGAAGCAAAAATAATCGAATCTAATCAAATCAAAAATGATCGAATTGAATCAAATCGAATCGAAAAGAATCGAAACGAATCAAAATTGATCGAATTGAATTGAATCGATTCGAAAAGAATCAAGAAGAATCGAATCGATTTGAAAATAATCGAATCGAATCGCAACGAATCTAATCGAATCGAAAATGATCGAATTGAATCGAATTGAAAAGAATCGACAATAATCAAATCGATTTGAAAATAATCGAATCAAATCGAAAATATCGAATCGAATCGAAAACAATGAATTGAATCGAATCGAATGGAAAAGAATCGAAAATAATCGAATCATTCGAAAAAAATCGAATCGAATCGAAAAGAATCTAATCGAATCGAAAATGATCGAATTGAATCGAATCGAATCGAAAAGATTCAAAAATAAATGAATCGATTCGAAAACAATCGAATCAAATCGCAAAGAATCGAATCGAATCGAAAATGATCGAATTGAATCGAATCGAATCGTAAAGAATCGACAATAATCAAATCGATTTGAAAATAATCAAATCGAATCGAGAAGAATCGAATAGAATAAAATCAAATCGAAAAGAATCGAAAATAATCGAATCGATTCAAAAAAATCAAATCGAATCGAAAAGAATCGAATTGAATCGAAAAGAATCAAATCGAATCAAATCAAATCGAAGAGAGTCGAAAATAATCGAATCGACTCGAAAAGAATCGAAAATAATTGAATTGACATGAATCGAATCGAAAATAATCGAATCGACTCGAAAAGACTCGAATTGAATCGAATGGAATGGAATCGAAAAGAATCGAATTGAATCGAAAACAATCAAATTGAATCGAATCGAAGCAAAAAGAATCAAAAATAATCGATTCAAAAAAAATCGAATCGAATCGAAAAGAATCTAATCTAATCAAAAAGAATCGAAAATAATTGAATCGATTCGAAAATAATCGAATCGAATCGAAAAGAATCGAATCGAATCAAAAATAATCAAATTGAATCGAATCATATCGAAAGAATCAAAAATAATCGAATCGATATGAAAATAATAGAATCGAATTGAAAAGAATCAAATCGAAAAGAATCGAAAATAATCGAATCGATTTGAAAATAATCAAATCGAATCGAAAAGAATCAAATCGAATTAAAAATGATCGAGTTGAATTGAATCGAATAGAAAAGAATAGAAAATAATCAAATCAAATTGAATTGAAAGGAATCGAATCAAATTGAAAATAATGAAATTGAAAAGTATCAAAAATAACCGAATTGACTTGAATCAAAATGAAAATAATCGAATAGACATAATCGAATTGTATCGAATGGAATCGAATCAACTCAAAAAGAATGGAAAATAATTGAATCTAATCGAATCAAATCGAAAATGATCAAATTGAATTGAATCGAATCGAAAAGAATAGAAAAGAATCGAATCGATTCGAAAACCATCAAATCGAATCGAATGGAATGGAATCGAAAATGATCTAATTGAATCGAAAAGAATCAAAAATAATCGAATCAATTCGAAAATAATCGAATCGAATCCAAAAGAATCGAATCGAATCGAAAATGATTGAATTGAATCGAATCGAATCAAAAAGAATCGAAAATAATCGAATCAAATTGAATTGAAAGGAATTGCATCAAATTGAAAATATCAAATAGATTCGAATCAAATCGAAAAGAATCAAAAATAACCGAATCGACTCGAATCGAATAGAAAATAATCGAATCGACTCAAAAATATTTGAATCGAAAAAATCGAATCGAATCGAAGAGGACTGAATCGTATAGAAAATACTCGAATCGAATCGAAAAAAATCCAAAATATTCAAAATGAATGGAAGAGTCAAAAATAATCGAATCGAATCGAATCGAAAAGAATCGAAAATATTCGAATTTATTCGAAAATAATCGAATCTAATTGAAAAGAATTGAATCAAATCAAAAATGATGGAATTGAATCAAATTGAATCGAAAAGTGTCGAAAATAATTGAATCGATTTAAAAATAATTGAATCGAATCAAAAATAATTGAATCGAATCGAAATTGATCGAATTGAATCAATTTGAATTGAAAAGAATCGAAAATAATTGAATCGATTTGAAAATAATCGAATCGAATCGAAAACAATCGAATCGAATCGAAAATGATCGAATTGAATCGAATCGAATCGAAAATAATCGAAAATAATCGAATCGAATCGAAAACAATCGAATCAAATTGAAAGGAATAGAATCGAATCGAAAATAATTGAATCGACTCGAAAATGATCGAATTAAATCTAATCGAACCAAAAATAATGGAAAATAATTGAATCAATTTGAAAATAATTGAATCGAATAGAAAACGATCGAATTGCATCGAATCGAATCGAAAAGAATCGAAAATAATTGAATCGACTAGAAAAGAATCTAAAATAATCGAATCGACTCGAATCGAATTGAAAATAATCAAATCGAACCAAAAAAATTGAATTGAATCGAATGGAATGGAATTGAAAAGAATCTAAACGAATCAAAAAAAATTGAGTTGAATCGAATGGAATGGAATTGAAAAGAATCGAATTGAATTGAAAATAATCGAATCGACTCAAAAATAATTGAATCAAAAGAATCAAATTGAATAGAAGAGATTTGAATCGTATATAAAATACTCGAATCGAATCGAACAGAATCCAAAATATTCGAATCGAATGGAATCGAATAGGAAATGATCGAATTGAATCGATCGAATCAAAAATAATCGTAAATAATCGAATAGATTTGAAAATAATCTAATTGAAAAGAATCGAATTGAATCGAAAATATTCGAATTGAATCGAATCAAATCGAAATGAATCGAAAATAATCAAATCGATTCGAAAATAATCGAATCGAATGGAAAAGAATTGAATCAAATCGAAGATGATCGAACTGAATTGAATCGAATCGAAAATAATCGAATCAAATTGAATTGAAAAGAAATGATTCGAATTGAAAATAATCAAATCGATTCGAATCAAATTGAAAAGAATCAAAAATAACCGAACTGACTCGAATTGAACTGAAAATAATCCAATCGAAAACAATCGAATTGTATCGAATGGAATCGAATCGAATCGAAAAGAATTGAAAATAATTGATTCGAAATGAATCAGAAGGAATCGAATCGAATCGAATCGAAAAGAATCAAATCAAATCTAATCGAAAATAATCGAATCGAAAAGAATCGAATCGAATCAAAAATGATTGAATGGAATAGATTCGAATCAAAAAAATTGAAAATATTCGAATCAAATCAAAACCAAAGGAATTGAATCGAATTGAAAATAAACAAATCGATTCGAATCAAATCGAAATGAATCAAACATATTCGAACGGATGCGAATCGAATCAAAAATAATCGAATCGAATTGAAAATAATTGAATTGTTTCGAATGGAATTGAATCAAATCGAAAATAATCGAATCGAATCAAATCGAAAAGAATTGAATGGAATTGAAAATAATCGAATCGACTCAAAAATAATCGAATCAAAAGAAAGGAATCTAATCAAATCGAATCGAAAATGATCGAATTGAATCGAATCAAATCGAAAAGAATCGAAAATAATCGAATCGACTGGAAAATAATCGCATATAACCGAATCGACTCGAATCGAATAGAAAATAATCGAATCAAATCGAATTGAAAATAATCGAATTGATTCTAATCGAAATGAAATAATTGAAATAATCAAATCGATTTGAAAACAATCGAATCGAAAAGAATCGAATCAAATCGAAAATGATCGAATTGAATCAAATCAAATTGTAAAGAATCGAAAATAATTGAATGGATTTGAAAATAATCGAATCGAATCGAAAAGAATCGAATCGAATCGAAAAGAATCGAATCGAATAGAAAATGATCGAATTGTATCGAATCGAAAAGAATCAAAAATTAGCGAATCGATTTGAAAATAATCGATTCGAAAAGAATCGAATTGAATCGAAAATATTCGAATTGAATCGAATCGAAACGAAATGAATCGAAAATAATCAAATCGATTAGAAAATAATCGAATCGAATCGAAAAGAATCGAATTGAATCGAAAACAATCGAAATGAATCGAATCGAATCAAAAAGAATCGAGAATAATCGAATCGATTCGAAAAAAATCAAATCTATTCGAAAAGAATCTAATCAAATCTAAAAGAATCGAAAATAATCGAATCGATTAGAAAATAATCGAATCGAATTGAAAAGATTCGAATCGAATCGAAAAGATGCAAAAATAACCGAATCGACTCGAATCAAATAGAAAATAATATAATCGAATCGAAAAAAATCGAATTGAATCGAATGGAATGGAATTGAAAAGAACTGAATCGAATGGAAAATAATCGAATCGAATCGAATCGAATCGAAAAGAATCGAATCGAATTGAAAATAATCAAATCGACTCAAAAATAATCGAATCAAAAGAATCGAATCGAAGAGAAATGAATCGTATAGAAAATACTCGAATCGAATCGAAAAGAATCCAAAATATTCGAAACGAATGGAATCGAATCGAAAAGAATCGAATCGAATCAAATCAAAAATGATCGAATTGAATCGAATCGAATCGAAAAGAATCGAAAATAATGGAAAAGAATAGAATCGAATCGAAAATAATCGAATCGATTAGAAAAGAATTGAATCGAAAAGAATCGAATCGATGGTATCCCTTGGTGGCACAGCGGTTTAGCGCCTGCCTTTGGCCCAGGGCGCGATCCTGGAGACCCAGGATCAAATCCCATGTCGGGCTCCCAGGGCAAGGAGCCTGCTTCTCCCTCTGCCTGTGTCTCTGTCTTTCTCTCTCTCTCTCTCTGTGACTATCATAAATAAATAAATAAAAATTAAAAAAAGAGAATCGAATCGAAAATAATTGAATCGAATTGAAAAGAATCGAATCGAATTGAAATAATCGAATTGACTCAAAAATAATCGAATTGAAAGAATCGAATTGAATCGAAGAGAATTGAATCGTATAGAAAATACTCGAATCGAATCGAAAAGAATCCAAAATATTCGAAACGAATGGAATAGAATTGAAAGTAATCGAATCGAATCGAAAATGATCGAATTGAATCAAATCGAATCAAAAATAATCTAATCGATTCGAAAATAATCTAATCGAAAGGAAAAGAATTGAAATGAATCGAAATTGATCGAATTGATTTGAATCGATTAGAAAAGAATCAAAAAGAATCGAATCGATTTGAAAATAATTGAATCGAATCGAAAAGAATAGAATAGAATCGAAAATGATTGAATTGAATCGAATCTAATGAAAAGAATCAAAAATAATTGAATCGATTTGAAAATAATCGAATCGAATCGACAGGAATCGAATCGAATAAAATCAAATCGAAAAGAATCGAAAATAATCGAATGGAATCCAAAAAAGTCGAATTGAATCGAATGGAATGGAATTGAAAAGAATTGAATCGAATCGAAAATACTCTAATTGAATCGAATCAAATCGAAAATAATCGAAAATAATCGAATCGATTTGAAAATAATCGAATCGACTCAAAAAGAATCGAAAATAATTGAATTGACATGAATCGAATCGAAAATAATCGAATCGACTCGAAAAAAGTCGAACTGAATCGAATGGAATGGAATTGAAAAGAATCAAATCGAATCGAAAATAATCGAATTGAATCGAATCGAATTGAAAAGAATGGAAAATAATCGAATCGATTTGAAAATAATCGAAGCAAATCGAAAAGAATCGAATTGAATCGAAAACAATCGAATTTAATTGAATCGAATCGAAAAGAATCGAAAATAATTGAATCGATTTGAAAATAATTGAATCGAATTGAAAAGAATCGAATCGAATCAAAAATAATCAAATTGAATCGAATCGAATCGAAAGAATCAAAAATAATCGAATCGATTTGAAAATAATAGAATCCAATTGAAAAGAATCGAATCGAATCGAAAATAATCGAATTGAATCTAATCGAATCGAAAAGAATCGAAAATAATCGAATCGATTTGAAAATAATCAAATGAATCGAAAAGAATCAAATCGAATTAAAAATGATCGCGTTGAATTGAATCGAATAGAAAAGAATCGAAAATAATCGAATCAAATTGAATTGAAAGGAATCGAATCGAATTGAAAAGAATCAAATTGAAAAGAATAAAAAATAAACGAATCGACTTGAATCAAATTGAAAATAATCGAATAGACATAATCGTATTGTATCGAATGGAATCGAATCGACTCAAAAAGAATCGAAAATAATTGATTCGAATCGAATCGAAAAGAACCGATTCGAATCGAATCGAAAAGAAGAAAATCAAATCGAATCAAAAAGAATAAAAAATAATCAAATCAACTCGCAAAGAATCAAAAATAATCGAATCGACTCGAATTGAATCGAATTGAAGAGAATGGAATCGTATAGAAACTATCGAATCGAATCGAAAAGAATCCAAAATATTTGAACTGAATGGAATCGAATTGAAAGAATCAAATCGAATTGAAAAAACTTGAATCGTATAGAAAATACATGAATCGAATTGAAAAGAATCCAAAATATTCGATACGAATGGAATCGAATTGAAAATAATCGAATCGAATGAAATTGAAATAATTGAATTGTATCAAATGGAATCGAATCGAATCGAAAAAGTCGAAAAGAATAGAATCGAATCGAAAATAATCGAATCGATTCGAAAATAATCGAATCGAATCGAAAATGATTGAATTGAATCAAATTGTATAGAAAAGAATCGAAAATAATTGAAAGGTTTGAAAAGAATCGAATCGAAAAGAATCAAATTGAATCAAAATTAATCGAATCGAATCGAATCGAATCAAAAAGAATCGAATCGAATTGAAAATAATCAAATCGACTCAAAAATAATCGAATCAAAAGAATCGAATCGAATTGAAGAGAATTGAATCGTATAGAAAATACTCGAATCGAAAAGAATCCAAAATATTCGAAACGAATGGAATGGAATGGAATGGAAAATAATAGAATCTAATCGAATCAAATCGAAAATGATCAAATTGAATTGAATCGAATCGAAAAGAATAGAAAAGAATTGAATCGATTCGAAAACAATCGAATCGAATCGAATGGAATGGAATCGAAAATGATCGAATTGAATTGAATCGAATCGAATGGAATGGAAAATAATCAAATCGAATCGCAAAGAATCGAATCGAATCGAAAATGATTGAATTGAATCGAATCTAATCAAAAAGAATCGAAACGAATCAAAATTGATCGAATTGAATTGAATCGATTTGAAAAGAATCGAAATGAATCGAATCGATTTGAAAATAATTGAATCGAATCAAAAAGAATCGAATCGAATCGAAAATGATCAAATTTAATCGAATCGAATGAAAAGAATCGAAAATAATCAAATCGATTTGAAAATGATCGAATCGAATCTAAAACAATCGAATCAAATCGAAAATGATCAAATTGAATCGAATCGAATGAAAAGAATCGAAAATAATGGAATCGATTTGAAAATCATCGAATCGAATCACAAAGAATCGATACGAATCGAAAATGATCGAATTGAATCGAATCGAATCGAAAAGAATCGACAATAATCAAATCGATTTGAAAATAGTCGAATCGAATCGAAAAGAATCGAATTGAATCGAAAACAATGAATCGACTCGAATTGAATGGAAAAGAATCGAAAATAATCGAATCGATTCGAAAAAAATCGAATCGAATTGAGAAGAATCTAATCGACTCGAAAAGAATCGAAAATAATCGAATCAAATCGAAAAGAAACGAATTGAATTGAAAATGATCGAATAGAATCGAATCGAATTGAAAAGAATCAAAAATAATCGTATCGATTCGAAAATAATCTAATCGAAAGGAAAAGAATTGAAACGAATAAAAATTGATCGAATTGATTAGAATCGATTCGAAAAGAATCGAAAAGAATCGAATCGATTTGAAAATAATTGAATCGAATCGCAAAGAATCAAATAGAATCGAAAATGATCGAATTGAATCGAATCAAATGAAAAGAATCGAAAATAATCGAATCTTTTTGAAAATAATCGAATCAAATCGAAAAGAATCTAATCGAATCAAAAATAATCGAATCGACTCGAATAGGATCGAAAATAATTGAATTGACATGAATCAAATCGAAAATAATCGAATCGAATCGAAAATAATCGAATTGAATCGAATGGAATGGAATTGAAAAGAATCGAATCGAATCGAAAATACTCTAATTGAATCGAATCGAAGCGAAAAGAATTGAAAATAATCGAATCGATTTGAAAATGATCGAATCGAATCGAATTGAATCGAAAACAATCGAAAATGATCAAATTGAATGGAATCGAATGAAAAGAATCGAAAATATTCGAATCGATTTGAAAAGAATTGAATCGAATCGAAAATAATCGAATTGAATCGAATTGAATGGAAGAGAATTGAATCGTATAGAAAATACTCGAACCGAATCAAAAAGAATACAAAATTTTCGAAACGAATGGAATCGAAGCAAAAATAATCGAATCTAATCAAATCAAAAATGATCGAATTGAATCAAATCGAATCGAAAAGAATCGAAACGAATCAAAATTGATCGAATTGAATTGAATCGATTCGAAAAGAATCAAGAAGAATCGAATCGATTTGAAAATAATCGAATCGAATCGCAAAGAATCTAATCGAATCGAAAATGATCGAATTGAATCGAATTGAAAAGAATCGACAATAATCAAATCGATTTGAAAATAATCGAATCAAATCGAAAATATCGAATCGAATCGAAAACAATGAATTGAATCGAATCGAATGGAAAAGAATCGAAAATAATCGAATCATTCGAAAAAAATCGAATCGAATCGAAAAGAATCTAATCGAATCGAAAAGAATCGAAAATAATTGAATCGATTGGAAAATAATCGAATCAAACCGAAAAGAATCGAATCGAATCGAAAATGATCGAATTGAATCGAATCTAATTGAAAAGAATCAAAAATAATCGAATTGATTCGAAAATAATCTAATCGAAATGAAAAGAATTGAAATGAATCGAAATTGATCGAATTGATTAGAATCAATTCAAAAAGAATCGAAAAGAATCGAATCGATTTGAAAATAATTGAATCGAATCGAAAAGAATCGAATCGAATCGAAAATGATCGAATTGAATCGAATCAAATGAAAAGAATCGAAAATAATCGAATCGATTTGAAAATAATCGAATTGAATCGACAAGAATCGAATCGAATAAAATCAAATCGAAAAGAATCGAAGATAATCGAATCCACTTGAAGAGATTCGAAAATAATTGAATTGACATGAATTGAATCGAAAATAATCGAATCGAATAGAAAAAAGTCGAATTCAATCGAGTGGAATGGAATTGAAAAGAATCGAATCGAATCGAAAATACTCTAATTGAATCGAATTGAAGTGAAAAGAATCGAAAATAATCGAATCAATTTGAAAATAATCGAATCGAATCGAAAAGAATCGAAAAGAAACAAATCAAATCAAATCAAATCAAATCGACTCAAAAAGAATCGAAAAAAATTGAAATGACATGAATCGAATCGAAAATAATCGAATCGACTCGAAAAAACTCGAACTGAATCGAATGGAATGGAATTGAAAACAATCAAATCGAATCGAAAATAATCGAATTGAATTGAATCGAATCGAAAATAATGGAAAATAATCGAATCGATTTGAAAATAATCGAAGCGAATCGAAAAGAATCGAATTGAATTGAAAACAATCGAATTGAATCGAATCGAATTGAAAAGAATCGAAAAGAATCGAATCGATTAGAAAAAAATCGAACCGAATCGATAAGAATCTAATCGAATCGAAAAGAATCGAAAATATTCGAATCGATTCGAAAATAATCGAATTGAATCAAAAAGAACGAATCGAATCGAAAATGATCGAATTGGATCGAATCGAATCGAAAAGAATGAAAAATAATCAAATCGAATCGCAAAGAATCGAATCGAATCGAAAATGATTGAATTGAATCGAATCGAATCAAAAAGAATTGAAACGAATCAAAATTGATCGAATTGAATTGAATCGATTCGAAAAGAATCGAAAAGAATCGAATCGATTTGAAAATAATTGAATCGAATCAAAAAGAATCGAATCGAATCGAAAATGATCAAATTTAATCGAATCGAATGAAAAGAATGGAAAATAATCAAATCGATTTGAAAATATCGAATCGAATCTAAAAGAATCGAATCGAATCAAAAATGATCAAATTGAATGGAATCGAATGAAAAGAATCGAAAATATTCGAATCGATTTGAAAAGAATTGAATCGAATCGAAAATAATCGAATTGAATCGAATTGAATGGAAGAGAATTGAATCGTACAGAAAATACTCAAACCGAATCAAAAAGAATACAAAATTTTCGAAACGAATGGAATCGAAGCGAAAATAATCGAATCTAATCGAAACAAAAATGATCGAATTGAATTGAATCGAATCGAAAAGAATCAAAACGAATCAAAATTGATCGAATTGAATTGAATCGATTCGAAAAGAATCGAAAAGAATCGAATCGATTTGAAAATAATCGAATCGAATCGCAAAGAATCTAATTGAATCGAAAATGATTGAATTGAATCAAATTGAATCGAAAAGATTCAAAAATAAATGAATCGATTTGAAAACAATCGAATCAAATCGCAAAGAATCGAATTGAATCGAAAATGATCGAATTGAATCGAATTGAAAAGAATCGACAATAATCAAATCGATTTGAAAATAATCGAATCGAATCGAAAAGTATCGAATCGAATCGAAAACAATGAATTGATTCGAATCAAATGGAAAAGAATCGAAAATAATCGAATCATTCGAAAAAATCGAATCGAATCGAAAAGAATCTAATCGACTGGAAAAGAATCACACATAATCGAATCGATTCGAAAATAATCGAATCGAAACGAAAAGAATTGAAACGAATCGAAATTGATCGAATTGATTAGAATCGATTCGAAAAGAATCGAAAAGAATAGAATCGATTTGAAAATAACAGAATCGAATCGAAAAGAATCGAATCGATTAAAAAATGATCGAATTGAATTGAATCAAATGAAAAGAATCGAAAAGAATTGAATCGATTTGAAAATAATCGAATCGAATCGACAAGAATCGAATCGAATGAAATCAAATGGAAAAGAATCGAAAATAATCGAATCGACTCGAATAGGATCGAAAATAATTGAATTGACATGAATCGAATCGAAAAGAATCGAATCGAATCGAAAATAATCGAATTGAATCGAATGGAATGGAATTGAAAAGAATCGAATAGAATCAAAAATACTCTAATTGAATCGAATCGAATCGAAAAGAATCGAAAATAATCGAATCGATTTGAAAATAATCGAATCGAATCGAAAAGAATCGAATTGAATCGAAAAGAAACAAATCGAATCAAATCAAATAGAAAAGAATGGAAAATAATCGAATCGACTCGAAAAGAATCGAAAATAATTGATTCGAATCGAATCGAAACGAACCGATTAGAATCGAATCGAAAAGAAAAAAATCAAATCGAATCAAAAAGAATAAAATATAATCAAATCAACTCAAAAAGAATCAAAAATAATCGAATCAACTCGAATTGAATCGCTTTGAAAAGAATTGAATCGTATACAAACTACTCGAATCGAATCGAAAAGAATCCAAAATATTCTAAATGAATGGAATCAAATCGAAAGAATCAAATCGAATCAAAAAGACTTGAATCGTATAGAAAATACTCGAATCGAATCAAAAAGAATCCAAAATATTCGAAACGAATGGAATCGAATTGAAAATAATCGAATCGAATCGAATCAAAAATGATCGAATTGAATCAAATCAAATCAAAAATAATCGAATCGAGTCGAAAATAATCTAATCGAATTGAAAAGAATCGAAACGAATCGAAATTGATCGAATTGAATCGAATTGATTCGAAAAGAATCGAAATGAATCGAATCGATTTGAAAATAATTGAATCGAATCGAAAAGAATTGAATCGAATTGAAAATGATCGAATTGAATCGATTCGAATGAAAAGAATCAAAAATAATCGAATCGATTTGAAAATAATTGAATCGAATCGACAGGAATCGAATCAAATAAAATCAAATGGAAAAGAATCGAAAATAATCGAATCGACTCGAAAAGAATCGAAAATAATTGAATTGACATGAATCGAATCGAAAATAATCGAATCGAATCGAAAAAAGTCGAGTTGAATCGAATGGAATGGAATTGAAAAGAATCGAAATGAAAATACTCTAATTGAATCGAATCAAATCGAAAAGAATCGAAAATAATCGAATCGACTTGAAAATAATCAAATCGAAAAGAATCGAATTGAATCGAAAAGAATCAAATCGAATCAAATCAAATAGAAAAGAATGGAAAATAATCGAATCGACTCGAAAAGAATCGAAAATAATTGATTCGAATCGAATCGAAATGAACCGATTAGAATCCAATCGAAAAGAAGAAAATCAAATCGAATCAAAAAGAATAAAATATAATCAAATCAACTCAAAAAGAATCAAAAGTAATCGAATCGACTCGAATTGAATCGATTTGAAAAGAATTGAATCGTAAGGAAACTACTCAAATCGAATTGAAAAGAATCCAAAATATTCGAAATGAATGGAATCGAATCGAAAGAATCAAATCGAATCAAAAAGACTTGAATCGTATAGAAAATACTCGAATCGAATCGAAAAGAATCCAAAATATTCGAAACGAATGGAATCGAATTGAAAATAATCGAATCGAATCGAAAATGATCGAATTGAATAAAATCGAATCGAAAATAATTGAATCGAGTCGAAAAGAATCTAATCGAATCGAAAAGAATCGAAACGAATCGAAATTGATCGAATTGAATAGAATTGATTCGAAAAGAATCGAAATGAATCGAATCGATTTGAAAATAATTGAATCGAATCAAAAAGAATCGAATCGAATCGAAAATGATCGAATTGAATCAAATCGAATGAAAAGAATCAAAAATAATCGAATCAATTTGAAAATAATCGAATCGAATCGACAGGAATCGAATCGAATAACATCAAATCGAAAAGAATCGAAAATAATCGAATCGACTCGAAAAGAATCGAAAATAATAGAATTGACATGAATCGAATCGAAAATAATCGAATCGAATCAAAAAAAGTCGAGTTGAATCGAATGGAATGGAATTGAAAAGAATCGAATCGAATCGAAAATACTCTAATTGAATCGAATCGAATCGAAAAGAATCGAAAATAATCAAATCGATTTGAAAATAATCAAATCGAATCGAAAAGAATCGAATTGAATCAAAAAGTATCAAATCGAATCAAATCAAATCGAAAAGAATCAAAAATAATCGAATCGACTCGAAAAGAATCGAAAATAATTGATTCGAATCGAATCGAAAAGAAACGATTCGAATCGAATCGAAAAGAAGAAAATCAGATCGAATCAAAAAGAATAAAACATAATCAAATCAACTCGAAAAGAATCAAAAATAATCAAATTGACTCGAATCGAATCGAATTGAAGAGAATTGAATCGTATAGAAACTACTCGAATAGAATCGAAAAGAATCCAAAATATTCGAAATGAATGGAATCGAATCAAAAGAATCAAATCGAATCAAAAAGACTTGAATCGTATAGAAAATACTCGAATCGAATCGAAAAGAATCCAAAATATTCAAAATGAATGGAATCGAATTGAAAATAATCGAATCGAATCGAATCGAATCGAAAATGATCGAATTGAATCAAATAGAATCGAAAATAATCGAATCGAGTCGAAAATAATCTAATCGAATTGAAAAGAATCGAAACGAATCGAAATTGATCGAATTGAATAGAATCGATTCGAAAAGAATCGAAAAGAATCGAATCGATTTGAAAATAATTGAATCGAATCGAAAAGAATCGAATCGAATCGAAAGTGATCGAATTGAATCGAATCGAATGAAAAGAATCGAAAATAATCGAATCGATTTGAAAATAATCGAATCGAATCGACAGGAATCGAATCGAATAACATCAAATCGAAAAGAATCGAAAATAATCGAATCGACTCGAAAAGAATCGAAAATAATTGAATTGACATGGATCGAATCGAAAATAATCGAATCGAATCGAAAAAAGTTGAGTTGAATCGAATGGAATGGAATTGAAAAGAATCGAATCGAAAATAATCGAATTGAATCGAATTGAATGGAAGAGAATTGAATCGTACAGAAAATACTCGAACCGAATCAAAAAGAATACAAAATTTTCGAAACGAATGGAATCGAAGCGAAAATAAACGAATCTAATCGAAACAAAAATGATCGAATTGAATTGAATCGAATCGAAAAGAATCAAAACGAATCAAAATTGATCGAATTGAATTGAATCGATTCGAAAAGAATCGAAAAGAATCGAATCAATTTGAAAATAATCGAATCGAATCGCAAAGAATCTAATTGAATCGAAAATGATCGAATTGAATCGAATCGAATCGAAAAGATTCAAAAATAAATGAATCGATTTGAAAACAATCGAATCAAATCGCAAAGAATCGAATCGAATCGAAAATGATCGAATTGAATCGAATTGAAAAGAATCGACAATAATCAAATCGATTTGAAAATAATCGAATCGAATCGAAAAGTATCGAATCGAATCGAAAACAATGAATTGATTCGAATCAAATGGAAAAGAATCGAAAATAATCGAATCATTCGAAAAAAATCGAATCGAATCGAAAAGAATCTAATCGACTGGAAAAGAATCACACATAATCGAATCGATTCGAAAATAATCGAATCGAAACGAAAAGAATTGAAACGAATAGAAATTGATCGAATTGATTAGAATCGATTCGAAAAGAATCGAAAAGAATAGAATCGATTTGAAAATAACAGAATCGAATCGAAAAGAATCGAATCGATTAAAAAATGATCGAATTGAATTGAATCAAATGAAAAGAATCGAAAAGAATTGAATCGATTTGAAAATAATCGAATCGAATCGACAAGAATCGAATCGAATGAAATCAAATGGAAAAGAATCGAAAATAATCGAATCGACTCGAATAGGATCGAAAATAATTGAATTGACATGAATCGAATCGAAAAGAATCGAATCGAATCGAAAATAATCGAATTGAATCGAATGGAATGGAATTGAAAAGAATCGAATAGAATCAAAAATACTCTAATTGAATCGAATCGAATCGAAAAGAATCGAAAATAATCGAATCGATTTGAAAATAATCGAATCGAATCGAAAAGAATCGAATTGAATCGAAAAGAAACAAATCGAATCAAATCAAATAGAAAAGAATGGAAAATAATCGAATCGACTCGAAAAGAATCGAAAATAATTGATTCGAATCGAATCGAAACGAACCTATTAGAATCGAATCGAAAAGAAAAAAATCAAATCGAATGAAAAAGAATAAAATATAATCAAATCAACTCGAAAAGAATAAAAAATAATCGAATCGACTCGAATTTAATCGCTTTGAAAAGAATTGAATCGTATACAAACTACTCGAATCGAATCGAAAAGAATCCAAAATATTCGAAAAAAATGGAATTGAATCGAAAGAATCAAATCGAATCGAAAAGACTTGAATCGTATAGAAAATACTCGAATCGAATCGAAAAGAATCCAAAATATTCGAAACAAATGGAATCGAATTGAAAATAATCGAATCGAATCGAATCGAAAATGATCGAATTGAATCAAATCAAATCGAAAATAACCGAATCGATTTGAAAATAATCTAATCGAATCGAAAAGTATCGCAATGAATCGAAATTGATCGAATTGAATAGAATCGATTCGAAAAGAATCGTAAAGAATTGAATCGATTTGAATATAATTGAATCGAATCGAAAAGAATCGAATCGAATCGAAAATGATCGAATTGAATCGAATCGAATGAAAAGAATCAAAAATAATCGAATCGATTCGAAAATAATCGAATCGAATTGAAAAGAATCAAATCAAAAATGATCGAATTGAATCAAATCGATTCAAAGAGAATCAAAAATAATCGAATTGATTCGAAAACAATCGAATCAAACCGCAAAGATTCGAATCGAATCGAAAATGATCGAATTGAATTGAATCGAATGAAAAGAATCGAAAATAATCGAATCGATTTGAAAATAATCGAAACGAATCGACAAGAATGAAATCGAATCAAGTTAAATCCAAAAGAAATGAAAATAATCGAATCGACTCAAAAAGAATCGAAAATAATTGAATTGACATGAATGGAATTGAAAAGAATCGAATCGAATCGAAAAAAATCAAATCGAATCGAAAATGTTCGAATTGAATCGAATCGAATCGAAAAGAATCAAAAATAATCGAATCGATTCGAAAACAATCGAAGCGAATCGAAAAGAATCGAACAAATTGAAAACGATTAAATTGAATCGAATCGAATCGTAAAGAATCGAAAATAATCAAATCGATTTGAAAATAATCGAATCGAATTGAAAAGAATCGAATTGAAAGGAATGGAATGGAATTGAAAAGAATCGAATCGAATCGAAAATAATCAAATTGAATCGAATTGAATGGAAGAGAATTGAATCGTATAAAAAATACTCGAACCGAATCAAAAAGAATACAAAATATTCAAAACGAATGGAATCGAATCGAAAATAATCTAATCGACTCGAAAAGAATCGAAAATAATTGAATTGACATGAATCGAATCGAAAATAATCGAATCTGATCGAAAAAAGTCGAATTGAATCGAATGGAATGGGATTGAAAAGAATCAAATCGAATCGAAAATAATCAAATTGAATCGAATCAAATCGAAAAGAATGGAAAATAATCGAATCGATTTGAAAAAATTCGAAGCGAATCGAAAAGAATTGAATTGAATCGAAAACAATCGAATTGAATCGAATCGAATCAAAGAGAATCGAAAATAATCAAATCGATTCAAAAAAAATCGAATCCAATCGAAAAGAATCTAATCGAATCAAAAAGAATCGAAAATAATTGAATCGATTCGAAAATAATCGAATTGAATCGAAAAGAACGAATCGAATCGAAAATGATGGAATGGGATGAAAAGAATCGAATTGATATGAAAAAATTGAATCGAATCGAAAAGAATCGAATCAAATCGAAAATGATCGAATTGAATCGAATCGAATTAAAAAATCGAGAATAATCGAATTGATTTGAAAATAATCGAATCGAAAGAATCAAATTGAATCGAAAAGACTTGAATCGTATAGAAAATACTCGAATCGAATCGAAAAGAATTCGAAATATTCGAAATGAATGGAATCGAATTGAAAATAATCGAATCGTATCAAATCGAATCGAAAATGATCGAATTGAATCGAAAAGAATCGAATCGTTATGAAAAAAATTGAATCGAATCGAAAAGAATCGAATTGAATCGAATCGAATCAAAAAGAATGGAAAATAATCGAATCGATTTGAAAATAATCGAAGCGAATCGAAAAGAATCGAATTGAATCGAAAACAATCGAATTGAATCGATCGAATCGAAAAGAATCGAAAATAATCGAATCAATTCGAAAAAAATTGAATCGAATCGAAAAGAATTAAAAATAATCAAATCAACTCGAAAAGAATAAAAAATAATCGAATCGACTCGAATCGAATCGAATTGAAGAGAATTGAATTGTATAGAAACTACTCAAACCGAATCGAAAAGATTCCAAAATATTCGAAACGAATGGAATCGAATCAAAAGAATCAAATCAAATCGAAAAGACTTGAATCGTATAGAAAATACTCGAATCGAATCGAAAAGAATCCAAAATATTCGAAACAAATGGAATCGAATTGAAAATAATCGAATCGAATCAAATCGAATCGAAAATGATCGAATTGAATCGAAAAGAATCGAATCGATTTGAAAAAAATTGAATCGAATCGAAAAGAATCGAATTGAATCGAAAATGATTGAATTGAATCGATTCGAATGAAAAGAATCGAAAATAATCGAATTGATTTGAAAATAATCGAATTGAAAGAATCAAATCGAATCGAAAAGTCTTGAATCGTATAGAAAATACTCGAATCGAATTGAAAAGAATCCAAAATATTCAAAAAGAATGGAATCGAATTGAAAATAATCGAATCGAATCGCATCGAATCGAAAATGATCGAATCGATTCGAAAATAATCGAATTGAATCAAAAAGAATGAATCGAATCGAAAATGATCGAATTGGATCGAATAAAATCGAAAAGAATAAAAAATAATCTAATCGATTCGAAAACAATCGAATTGAATCGAAAAGATTTGAAATGAATCAAAATTGATTGAATTGAATTGAATCGATTCGAAAAGAATCGAAAAGAATCGAATCGATTTGAAAATAATTGAATCGAATCAAAAAGAATTGAATCGAATCGAAAATGATCAAATTGAATCGAATCGAATGAAAAGAATCGAAAATAATAGAATCGATTTGAAAATAATCAAATAGAATCGAAAAAAATCGAATTGAATCGAATGGAATGGAATTGAAAAAAATCAAATCAAATAAAAAATAATCGAATTGAATCGAATTGAATGGAAGAGAATTGAATCGTATAGAAAATACTCGAACCGAATCGAAAAGAATCCAAAATATTCGAAACGAATGGAATCGAAGCGAAAATAATCGAATCGAATCCAATCAAATATGATCGAATTGAATCGAATCGAATCGAAAAGAATCGAAAATAATCGAATCGATTTGAAAACAACTGAATCAAATCGAAAAGAATCGAATCAAATCGATAATGATCGAATTGAATCGAATCGAATCGAAAAGAATCGAAAATAATCGAATCGATTTGAAAATATTCCAATTGAATCGACAAGAATCGAAGTGAATCAAAAACAATCGAATTGAATCAAATCGAATCGAAAAGAATCGAAAATAATAGAATCGATTTGAAAATAATCGAATCGAATTGAAAAGAATTGAATTGAATCGAAAATAATCGAATTGAATCTAATCGAATCGAAAAGAATCAAAAATAATCTAATGGATTCGAAAATAATCGAATCGAATCGAAAAGAATCAAATCGAATCGAAAATGATCGAATTGAATAGAATTGAATCAAAAAGAATGGAAAATAATCGAATCAAAATGAATTGAAAGGAATCGAATTGAATTGAAAATAATCAAATCGATTCAAATCAAATCGAAAAGAATCAAAAATAACCGAATCGCCTCGAATTGAATTGAAAATAAACGAATCGAAAATATCGAATTGTATCGAATGGAATGGAATCGAATCGAAAAGAATCGAAAAAAATTGATTCGAATTGAATCGAAAGAAATCGAATCGAATCGAATCAAAAAGAATCAAAAAGAATCGAAGATAATCAAAACAAATCGAAAATAATCTAACCGAAACGAAAATAATCAAATTGAATCGAAAATAATCAAACCGAAAAGAAAATAACTGATTTGTATAGAAAAGAATCAAATCAAATCGAAAAGAATTGAAAGTAATAGAATCGAATCAAAAAGAATCGAAAATATTCGAGGAAAAGACGAAGATGGCAGAAGAGTAGGGTCCCCAGGTCACCTGTCCCCACCAAATTACCTAGATAACCTTCAAATCATCCTGAAAATCTACGAATTCGGCCTGAGATTTAAAGAGAGACCAGCTGAAACGCTACAGTGAGGAGTTCACGCTTCTATCAAGGTAGGAAGATGGGAAAAAAGAAATAAACAAAAGGCATCCAAGGGGGAGGAGCCCCGCGAGGAGCCGGGATAAGGCTGGGGCGAGTGTCCCCAGGACAGGAGAGCTCCGTCCCCGGAGAAGCAGGGGCTGCACCAACCTTTCTGGGTGGAAAGGCGCCTGCAGGGAGTTAGAGCAGGACCCTCAGAGGACGGGGAGGCCCTCAGGCTCCCTGGGACACTAACAGACACCTGTGCGCCCAGGAGAGTGCACCGATTTCCCTAAGGGCTGCAGTGCGCATGGCAGGATCCGGAGCAGCTCGGAGAGGCTCGGGCGGTGGCTTCACGGAGGGGCCTGTGTAGCCTGGAGCGCGAATCCAACAGGGCAGGCTGGGAGGAAAGGGCGCCTGGACACAGCCCAGGATCCGGCCTCCCCCCGGGACAGGCAGAGGCCGGGAGGGCCCAGGACAGCAAGGACGCTCCTGCCTGGAGCTAAGCAGATCAGCGGCCCCGCCCCAGAGGCTCCAGGCCCTGGGGACCAAGAGCTCCAGAGTTACTGCAGGGGCTGAATCCAAGGCTCCAGAGCAGCCACTGGGTTCTTCCTCCAGGGGCCTCACGGGGTAAACAACCCCCACTGAGACCTGCACCAGGCAGGGGGCAGAGCAGCTCCCCCAAGTGCTAACACCTGAAAATCAGCACAACAAGCCCCTCTCCCAGAAGACCAGCTAGACGGACAAGTTTCAGAGGAAGTCAAGGGACTTAAAGTATACAGAAACAGAAGATACTCCCCTGTGTATTTTGTATTTTTGTTATTTTGATTTTTTGGTTTTTTTTGTCTTTTGTTTTTTTTCTTTTGATTTCTGATTGCTTCTCCCACCCTTTATTTTCACCTTTCTTTTTCTTTCTCTTCTCTTTTATCCTTCTTTCTTCCTTTTTTCTTTTTTCTTTTTCTCTTTTCTTTCCTTCTCTCTCTCTTTTTTTCTCCTCTTCCTAATACAACTTGTTTTTGGGCACTCTGCACTAGCAAAATGACTAGAAGGAAAACCTCACCTCAAAAGAAAGAATCAGAAACAGTCGTCTCTCCCACAGAGTTACAAAATCTGGATTACAATTCAATGTCAGAAAGCCAATTCAGAAGCACTATTATACAGCTACTGGTGGCTCTAGAAAAAAGCATAAAGAACTCAAGAGACTTCATGCCTGCAGAATTTAGACCAAATCACGCAGAAATTAAAAATCAATTGAATGAGATGTAATCCAAACTAGAAGTCCTAATGACGAGGGTTAACGAGGTGGAAGAACGAGTGAGTGACATAGAAGACAAGCAGAAGGTAAAGAGGGAAACTGAGGAAAAAAGAGACAGACAATTAAAAGACCATGAAGACAGATTAAGGGAAATAAACGACAGCCTGAGGAAGAAAAACATATGCTTAATTGGGGTTCCAGGGTGCTGGAAGAGACAGAGGACCAGAATATGTATTTGAACAAATGCTAGCTGAAAACCTTCCTAATCTGGGAAGGGAAACAGGCATTCAGACCCAGGAAATAGAGAGATCCCCCCTAAAAACAATAAAAACCATTCAACACCTCGACATCTAATAGTTAAGCTTGCAAATTCCAAAGATAAAGAAAAGATCCTTAAAGCAGCAAAGGACAAGAAATCCCTGACATTTATGGGGAGGAGTATTAGGGTAACAGCAGACCTCTCCACAGAGACCGGGCAGGCCAGAAATGGCTGGCAGGATATATTCAGGGTCCTAAATGAGAAGAATATGCAACCAAGAATACTTTATCCAGCAAGGCTCTCATTCAAAATGGAAGGAGAGATAAAGAGCTTCCAAGACAGGCAGGAACTGAAAGAATATGTGACCTCCAAACCAGCTCTGCAAAAAATTTTAAGGGGGACTCTTAAAATACCCCTTTAAAAAGAAGTTCAGTGGAACAATCCACAAAAACAAGGACTAAATAAACAACATGATGACACTAAACTCATAACTTTCAATAGTAACTCTGAACATGAACGGGCTTAATGACCCCATCAAAACCCGAAGGGTTTCAAACTGGATAAAAAAGCAGGACCCATCTATTTGCTGTCTACAAGAGACTCATTTTAGACAGAAGGACACCTACAGCCTGAAAATACGAGGTTGGAGAACCATTTACCATTCGAATGGTCCTCAAAAGAAAGCAGGGGTAGCCTTCCTTATATCAGATCAACTAAAATCTACCCCGAAGACTGTAGTGAGAGATGAAGAAGGACACTATATCATACTTAAAGTATCTATCCAACAAGAGGACTTAACAATCCTCAATAAATATGCCCTGGATGTGGGAGCTGCCAAATATTGAAACCAATTTAAAACCAAAGTGAAAAAATACTTAGATAATAATACACTTGTACTTGGTGACTTCAATCTAGCTCTTTCTATACTAGATAGGTCTTCTAAGCACAACATCTCCAAAGAAATGAGAGCTTTAAATGATATACTGGACCAGATGGATTTCACAGATATCTAAAGAATTTTACATCCAAAGTCAACTGAATACACATTGTTCTCAAGGGCACATGGAACTTTCTCCAGAATAGATCACATGCTGGGTCACAAATATGGTCTGAACTGATACCAAAGGATTGGGATCATCCCCTGCATATTCTCAGACCATAATGCCTTGAAATTAGAACTAAATCACAACAAGAAGTTTGGAAGGACCTCAAACACGTGGAGGTTAAGGACCATCCTACTAAAAGATGAAAGGTTCAACCAGGAAATTAAGGAAGAATTTGAAAGATTCATGGAAACTAATGAGAATGAAGATACAACAATTCAAAATCTTTGGTATGCAGAACAAGCAGTCCTAAGGGGGAAATACATCGCAATACAAGCAGCCATTCAAAAACTGGAAAGAACTCAAATACAAAACCTAACCTTACACATAAAGGAGATAGAGGGAAAAGAAAAGATGGACCCTACGCACAGCAGAAGGAGAGAGTTAATTAAAATTCGGACAGAACTGAATGAAATTGAGACCAGAAGAACTGTGGAACAGATCAACAGAACCAGGAGTTGGTTCTTTGGAAGAATTAATAATATAGATAAACCATTAGCCAACCTTATTAAAAAGAATAGGGAGAAGACTCAAATTAATAAACCATGAATGGAAAGGAGAGATCACTACCAACACGAAGGAAATACAAACGATTTTAAAAACATATTATGAACAGCTATATGCCAATAAATTAGGCAATCTAGAAGAAATGGACGCATTCCTGGAAGGCCACAAACTACCAAAACTGGAACAGAAAGAAATAGAAAACCTGAACAGGCCAATACCAAGGAGGAAATTGAAGCAGTCAACAAAAGCCTCCCAAGACACAAGAGTCCAGGGCCAGATGGCTTCCCAGGAGAATTCTATCAAACGTTTAAAGAAGAAATCATACCTATTCTGCTAAAGCTGTTTGGAAAGATAGAAAGAGATAGCCTCGTTCTATGAGGCCAGCATCACCTTAATTCCAAAACCAGACAAAGACCCCACCAAAAAGGAGAATTACAGACCAATATCCCTGATGAACATGGATGCAAAAATTCTCAACAAGATATTAGCCAACAGGATCCAACAACACATTAAGAAAATTATTCACCATGACCAAGTAGGATTTATCCCCGGGACACAAGGCTGGTTCAACACTTGTAAAACAATCAATGTGATTCATCATATCAGCAAGAGAAAAACCAAAAACCATATGATCCTTTCACAGGATGCAGAGAAAGAATTTGACAAAATACAGCTTCCATTCCTGATCAAAACTCTTCAGAGTGTAGGGATAGAGGGAACTTTCCTCGTCATCTTAAAACCTATCTACGAAAAGACCACAGCAAATATCATTCTCAATGGGGAAGCACTGGGAGCCTTTCCCCTAAGATCAGGAACAAGACAGGGATGTCCATTCTCAGCACTGCTATTTAACATTGTATTGGAAGTCCTAGCCTCAGCAATCAGACAACAAAAAGACATTAAAGGCATTCAAATTGGCAAAGAAGAAGTCAAACTCTCCCTCTTCGCCGATGACATGATACTCTACATAGAAAACCCAAAAGCCTCCACCCCAAGATTGCTAGAACTAATACAGCAATTTAGTAGCATGGCAGGATACAAAATCAATGCCCAGAAATCAATGGCATTCCTATACACTAACAATGAGGCTGAAGAAAGAGAAATTAAGGAGTCAATCCCATTTACAATTGCACCCAAAAGCATAAGATACCTAGGAATAAACCTAACCAAAGAGGTAAAGGATATATACCCTAAAAACTATAGAACACTTCTGAAAGAAATGGAGGATGACACAAAGAGATGGAAAAATATTCCATGCTCATGGATTGGCAGAATTAATATTGTGAAAATATCAATGTTACCCAGGGCAATTTACAAGTTTAATGCAAACCCTATCAAAATACATGGACTTTTTTCAGAGAGTTGGAACAAATTATTTTAAGATTCGTGTGGAATCAGAAAATACCCCGAATAGCCAGGCGAATTTTAAAAAAGAAAACCATATCTGGGGGCATCACAATGCCAGATTTCAGGTTGTACTACAAAGCTGTGGTCATCAAGACAGTGTGGTACTGGCACAAAAACAGACACATAGATCAATGGAACAGAATAGAGAATCCAGAAGTGGACCCTCAACTTTCTGTCACCTAATATTCTATAAAGGAAAGACTATCCATTGGAAGAAAGACAGTCTCTTCAATAAATGGTGCTGGGAAAATTGGACATCCACATGCAGAAGAATGAAACTAGACCACTCTCTTTCACCAGACACAAAGATAAACTCAAAATGGATGAAAGATCTAAAATGTGAGACAAGACTCCATCAAAATCCTAGAGGAGAACAGGGCAACACCCTTTTTGAACTTGGCCACAGGAACTTCTTGCAAGATACATCCATGAAGGCAAAAGAAACAAAAGCAAAAATGAACTATTGGGACTTCATCAAGATAAGAAGCTTTTGCACAGCAAAGGATACAGTCAACAAAACTAAAAGACAACCTACAGAATGGGAGAAGATATTTGCAAATGACGTATCAGGTAAAGGGCTAGTTTCCAAGATCTATAAAGAACTTCTTAAACTCAACACCAAAGAAACAAACAATCCAATCATGAAATGGGGAAAAGACATGAAGAAAAATCTCACAGAGGAAGACATAGACATGGCCAACATGCACATGAGAAAATGCTCTGCATCACTGGCCATCAGGGAAATACAAATCAAAACCCCAATGAGATACCACCTCACACCAGTGAGAATGGGGAAAATCAACAAGGCAGGAAACCACAAATGTTGGAGAGGATGCGGAGAAAAGGGAACTCTCTTACACTGCTGGTGGGAATGTGAACTGGTGCAGCCACTCTGGACAACTGTGTGGAGTTTCCTCAAAGAGTTAAAAATAGACCTGCCCTACGACCCAGCAATTGCACTGTTGGGGATTTACCCCAGATTCAGATGCAATGAGACACCAGGTCACCTGCACCCTGTGTTTCTAGCAGCAATGTCCACAATAGCCAAACTGTGGAAAGAGCCTCGGTGTCCATCAAAAGATGAATGGATAAAGAAGATGTGGTTTATGTACACAAAGAATATTACTCAGCCATTAGAAATGACAAATACCCACCATTTGCTTCAACGTGGATGGAACTGGAGGGTATTATGCTGAGTGAAGTAAGTCAATCGGAGAAGGACAAAAACTGTATGTTCTCATTCATTTGGGGAATATAAATAATAGCGAAAGGGAATATAAGGGAAGGGAGAAGAAATGTGTGGAAAATATCAGCATGGGAGACAGAATATAATGACTCCTAACTTTGGGAAAAGAACTAGGGTTGGTGGAAGGGGAGAAGGGCAGGGGGTGGGGGTGGTTGTGTGACAGGCACTGAGGGGGACACTTGATGGATTGAGCACTGGGTGTTATTCTGTTTGTTGGTAAATTGAACACCAACAAAAAATTAATTAAAAAAAGAAAATAATCGAAATGAAACGAAAATAATCAAAAATATTCAACTTAAAACATAAAGAATCGAATCAAAAAGAATTGAATCGAATCAAAAAACAATGTAATCAAATCAAATTGAATAAAAAAATCGAATCGATTCGAAAAGAATCAAATCAAATCATATCGAAAAGAATCGAAAATAATCGAATCGCATCAAAAAGAATCGAATCGAATTTAAAATAATCGAATCGCATCGAAAAGAATCAAAAATAATCAAAAATAATCGATCAATTTGAAAAGAATCGAATAGAAAAGAATCGAATCGAACCAGAAATCATCAAATCAAATCGAATCAAATCGAAAAGAATCGAAAATAATTGAATCGAAAAGAATTGAAACAAAAATCTAATCGAATCGAAAAGAATCGAAAATAATTGAAAAGAATCGAATCAAATCATAAAGAAACAAATCAAATTGAAAATGATCGAATTAAATTGAATAGAATCGAATCGAAAAATATCGAAAATAATCGCATCGAGGGATCCCTGGGTGGCGCAGCGGTGTAGCGCCTGCCTTTGGCCGAGGGCGCGATCCTGGAGACCCGGGATCGAATCCCACATCGGGCTCTCGGTGCATGGAGCCAGCTTCTCCCTCTGCCTATGTCTCTGCCTCTCTCTCTCTCTGTGTGTGACTATCATAAATAAATAAATAAATAAAAATAAAAAAGAAAATAATCGCATCAAAAAGAATCAAAAATAATCAAAAATAATCGAATCAATTTGAAAAGAATCGAATTGCAAAGAATCAAATCACAAAGAATCGAATCGAATCGAGAAGAATCGAATCGAATAGAAAATAATCGAATTGAATCGAAAAGAATCGAATCGAATCGAAAAGAATAGAATCAAAAAGAATCGAATCGAATTGAATCGAAAGCAATCAAATCGATTTGAAAAGAATCAAATCGAATTGAAAATAATCAAATCGAATCGAAAATAATCGAATCGAATCAAATTGAATCGAAAAGAATCGAATCAAATCGAAAAGAATCAAATCGAAAAGTATCGAATCAAAAAGAATCAAAAACAATCGAATCGATTCAGAAAGAATCAAATTGAATCGAAAATAATTGAATCGAACTGAAAATAATCGAATCGAATCAAATTGAATCGAAAATAATTGAATCAAATCAAAAAGAATAGAATCGAATCGAAAAGAATCGAAAATAATCAAATCAATTCGCAAAGAATCGAATCGCATCGAAAAGAATAAAAAATAATCGAATCAATTCAAAAAGAATCAAATTGAATTGAAAATAATCGAAACGCATCGAAAAGAATCGAAAAGAATCGAATCAATTCAAAAAGAATCGAATCAAAAAGAATCGAATCGAATCGAAAATGATCGAATTGAATCAAATCGAATCGAATCGAATAGAAAAGAGTCGAATCGAATTGAAAATGATCAAATTGAATCAAATCAAATCGAAAAGAATCGAAATAATGATCGAATCGAAAATATTCGAATCGAACATAATCAAATCGAATCAAAAAGAATCTAAAAGAATCAAAAAGAATCAAATCGAATTGAAAATAATCGAATCGAATTGAAAATAAGTGAATTGAATCAAATCGAATCGAAAGTAATCGAATCACATCAAAAATAATCGAATTGAATTGAAAATAATCGAATGGAATCGATAATAATTGAAATGAATCGAAAACAATCGAATCAAATAAAAAACAATCGATTTGAATCGCAAATAATCGAATCGAATTGAATCGAATTGAAAAGAATCTAATCTAATCGAATCAAAAACAATTGAATCGAATCGAAAATGATCGAATACAATCGAATTGAATCGAATCGAAAAGAATCGAAAATAATTGAATCAAATCGAATCGAATTGAAAGAATCAAATCAAATCGAAAAGAATCGATTTGAATTGAAAATGATCGAAATGAATCGAATTGAATCGAAAACATTGAAAATAATCAAATCGAATCGAAAACAATCGAATCCAATCAAATTAAAAATACTCGAATTGAATAAAAAAGAATCGAATCAAATTGAGAAGAATAGAATCGAATCGAAAATAATCAAGTCGAATCGAAAAGAATCGAATCGAATCGAAAAGAATCTAACCAAATCGGAAATAATCGAATCATATCAAAAATAATCGAATGGAATCAAATTGAATTGAAAATAATTGAATCAAATTGAAAATAATAGAATCGTTTTGAAAAGAATCCAATCGAATCGAATTGAAACGAATCGAAAAGAATCGAATCAAATCGAAAATAATCAAATCGAATCAAAAAGAATCGAAAGGAATCGAATCGAATAGAAAATAATCGAATCGAATCGAAAAGAATCTAATTGAAAAGACTTGATAAAGAGTATTTAGAACCACAAATCCCCTCCTTAGCTCAGCTCAGGAGAAGCCTGCCATGTCTATTCTGACCCCAGCAGAAGCCTGGATTTTGATTCTCAGGGGAGGCCACTGACTTGGTGGAGTCAGGCTATCTTTGAACCCAAAACCTACATAGAGTGCATAAAACTAAACTGCCTAAGATACTAGGAGTCCCAATGCAGGCACAAGCCACGACCCAAACTCTAACCATACACAGACATAACCCTAACCCTACACTTAATCCTAATATTAACCTAACCCTTAAACAAGACCTATCACTAATTGAAAACCAAACACAAACCCCAAGACCGAAACACATTCACTGAACCTTCCTGCCAACCCTCACCCTAACTCCTAAACCTATTCTAAACCCTTAACCCTGACCCTTACCTTCAATCTAATCCTAACCCTAACCTCTAACCCTAACCTTAACTTAATGAACTCAAATCCTATTCCTAACCTTAACCTGTACTCTAACCCTAACCCTCTAATACTAATCCTATCTCATACCCCAAACTGTACCCTAACCCATACTCTAAAACTAACCCCTAACCCACTCCCTAACCCTATCTCTTACCCTTTTCCAAAACCTTACCCTGACCCTGACCCTGAGCTGACCCTAACCCTAACCTCTAACCAAACACTACCCCTAAACCTTGCACCCCCTATCCTAACAGTAACCCTCACCCTAACACTAAACCTAGCCCTAAATTTAACCCTAACCCCTAACCCTAACTCACACCCTAACCCCTAACCATAACTGGAAACCTAAGCCCAACCCTGACTCTAACCATAACCCTAACCCCAACTCATAACCTCCTGCCCTAATCCCTAATGCCTAAACCCTAACCCTAACTCTAAATCCTGCCCCTAACCCTAACCCCTTTCCCTAATCCCTAACCCCCATCCTAACTCCTAACCACTGACCCTTAAACTTATCCCTCACCCTAACCTCTAATCCGTAACCATAAGCATAATCACTAACCCCTAACATCTAACCTAAGCCTAACCACCAACTGCCTCCCCGCCCCTGACCCTACCATTCATTCTACCCATTCACTTACCCTGTGGTTCTGAGGAGTCCCTTCTTATGTGGACGTTGCCCCCAACGGTGCCTCCAGAGTCCTCCAGGGTGTCCTGAGGAAGCTGGGCTCCTGTGATTGTGGACGTGGCCCCACGTGTTCCTGAGTCATTGTTGGTGAGTCCTGAGGATGCCGGGTCTCCTGTCACTGTGGGCTCACAACTTCCTGAAGCCTCCCCATGGGTCCTGAGGCAGCCCAGGGACTCCTGTAAGTGTGGATACAGGCCTACATCTTCCTGAAGCCTCTCCACAGGTCCAGAGGCGGCACAGGGTCTCCTATCAGCGTGGATGCGGGCCCACATCTTCCTGAAGCCACCCTGTGGGTCCAGAGGAGGCCCAGGGGCTCCTGTCTGTGTGGATGCAGGCCCACATCTTCCTGAAATCTCACCCTGGGTCCTGCGGAGACCGGGGCTCCTGTCAGCGTGAACGCGGACAATGTCCCCCTGAAGACTCACTGCAGGTTCTGAGGAGGCTGCAGCTCATCAGCGTGGACCCATCCCCAGGTCCTCCTCAGGCCTCCCCAGCACAGGCGGGCTCTTGTTAGTGCAGGCAGACAAGGCCTACTGCACATGCGGGCCCCCTGGGTGGGGCCTGAGCTCAGGCACCCCCTGCGGGATGCTCAGGCACTGCAGGAGGCCATGCAGGAGGGGACATGACCCACCCAGGATGCACATGCCTCCCTCCAGGCTCCAGCTGTGGCCTGTTAGCTTCAGAAACATCTCACTGATATGGAGCCCAACACCCGGCTTCCCCAGAAATACTTAAGGACAAGGAATTAGAGCACACAGGACGGGAAATGAAATGTGGACCAGACATTTACCACGTCTTGCAAAACTCAATCAACCCTCTTCCACTGTGGGCGGGATTGCGGGCTGGTGCAGCCACCCTGGAAACAGTGTGGAGGCTCCTCAGGAAGTTACCAATAGAGCCGCCCTGCGATCAGCAGGTGCACAGCCTGGAGCTCACTCCAAAGATAGAGACTGCAGTGAGACTCAGGACACCTGCAACCCAATGTCCATAGCAGCTGAGTCCACAGTAGCCACACTGTGGGAAGAGCCTCGGTGCCCTCGGGCAGAAGATGCATAAAGAGGATGGGAGATAGATGATGGTCATAGAGAGAGGAATGGTACTCAGCTATCAAGGAGAAGGAAATCTTGCCATTTGCAATGACGTGGATAGAACTAGAAGGATCATCTTAAGTGAAATAAGTCAGTCGGGA
>JAVLSZ010000045.1:0-60000 GCA_032313775.1 Urocyon cinereoargenteus
GAATTACCGCGGCTGCTGGCACCAGACTTGCCCTCCAATGGATCCTCGTTAAAGGATTTAAAGTGGACTCATTCCAATTACAGGGCCTCGAAAGAGTCCTGTATTGTTATTTTTCGTCACTACCTCCCCGGGTCGGGAGTGGGTAATTTGCGCGCCTGCTGCCTTCCTTGGATGTGGTAGCCGTTTCTCAGGCTCCCTCTCCGGAATCGAACCCTGATTCCCCGTCACCCGTGGTCACCATGGTAGGCACGGCGACTACCATCGAAAGTTGATAGGGCAGACGTTCGAATGGGTCGTCGCCGCCACGGGGGGCGTGCGATCGGCCCGAGGTTATCTAGAGTCACCAAAGCCGCCGGCGCCCGCCCCCCGGCCGGGGCCGGAGGGAGGCTGACCGGGTTGGTTTTGATCTGATAAATGCACGCATCCCCCCCGCGAGGGGGGTCAGCGCCCGTCGGCATGTATTAGCTCTAGAATTACCACAGTTATCCAAGTAGGAGAGGAGCGAGCGACCAAAGGAACCATAACTGATTTAATGAGCCATTCGCAGTTTCACTGTACCGGCCGTGCGTACTTAGACATGCATGGCTTAATCTTTGAGACAAGCATATGCTACTGGCAGGATCAACCAGGTAGGAGCGCGGGTGAGCCAGAGACCGCGCGGGCGCGCCCGCCTCCCCGCCCGCCCCAACCCCAAACCCAACCCCACCGGGAGGCGGGGAGGGAGGGAGGGAGGGAGCGAGCGCGCGCCGCGCGGCTCGCGGCGGGTGGGCCGGACGTGCCGAGCGCGGGGGAGCGCGCGCGGCAGAGGCGGTGGCGAGCCACGCTGACCGGCCGACCGACCGACCGACCGACCGGTCCCGCCCCACGGAACGGGGCGCGGCACACCTCGGCGGCGGCGCCGCGGAGAGACGAGGGCGCTTCACCCGCCACCCCCTCCCCTCGGGACGGCCCCGATGGCGGCGGCGGCCCGCGGGCGGGGGGCGGGGACGCCCGGCGGTCGCGCCGGGGCCGGCAGCGGGCCAAGCACGCGCTCACGCGGGACGGAGGCGGGGCGCCGGGCCGGAGCCCGAACCCCTCCCCGCCACCGGGGGAGACGCGCGCACGGCCGCGGACGGCCACGGCGAGCGGCCGCCGGGGACCCGACCCACGCCCGGGGCACGCGCGCGCCAGGGCGGGGACGTGGCCGGCGGGGGTGGGGGGCGGCGGGGGACGACGGCGGCCCCTCGTCACCACACAACAACGCCACCGCCGGGGGCGGGGGCAAGCGGCGGACGCGGGCGGGAAGGCCGCAGCGGGCCCGGGAAGCGCCAGCGCCCCGGGGAGCGCGGCACCGGGTCGGCAAGACGGACGACGGGCGGGGCGGGTGGCGGACGGGAAAAGGCCGCGGACGGGAGACGCCCCGCCGGCCAGGGGCCAAGGCGCCGGAGAACGGCAAGCGGGAGCGGCGGAGGAGAGGACCGCGGGCCACCGCGAGGGGGCTTCGGGAAGCCCCAGAAGGCGCCTCGGAGCCCAAGGTCGGGCGCCCGGGGGTGCACGCGGGGTCCCACCGCCCGAGGCCTCCAGCGCAAGGGCGGTCCCGCGGCACCCGAGGACGCCGACCCGGCCCCCCACGGCGGGGCCCAAGCAACCTCGCGGGGCTCGGGGGGGCCCCAACCGCCACCGTTCACGCGACCGGTTCTCCCGAGAACGCTCTCCCGCACACGCGCAGCAACGACGCCAGGCCCCAACACACCCCCCACCCCGCGCGCCTCCCTCCTCCCCTTCCCCGGAGGACCGAGAGCACTTCGCCCGGGGACGCCCCCCAGAGCCATGGCGGCCGGAGGGGGGCAAGACACCCAACAGCGGCGAGGCCGGTTTCGGTCCCCGGAGGGTGGAGTTAGGGGGCGGCACACGCGGCGCGCCCGCGACCGTGCGGTCGGGGGACGCGGGCAGGCGGGGGGGGGGGAAGCGGAGGGGGGCGGGTCGGCGGCGGCGGGGAGGAGGCGCACAGCGGGCAAGGGCCGGGAACGCGTGGGGAAGGGCCGGTCCCGGGAAGGGCGCGCCAACGAAGGCGCGAGCCGGGCCACCAGGTAAACGCGCACGGGATCCCACCGCCACCAGCACGAGGGCGGTCCCGCGACGCCCGGGACGCCGGCCGGCCTCAGCACCCTTGGCAGGCCTCCCCGCAAACCGGGCCCCACACCGCCGGGGCCCAAGGCACGCGCGACCCCCCGCCGCGGGGGGCCCGTCCGAACCTCCGTCCGTCCATCCGTCCGCCCGTCCATCCGTCCGGTCCAACCCGGGGTCACGACCCGGGGGAGGCGCCCCCAGGCGGGAAGCTGGCCCGACCCGTGCGCGCCCGCCGCGCCACCGCCGGCGGCGACTCGTCTCGGGAGCGGGCGGGGGCCCAGACAGACGGCCAGCGAAACCAGCCGCTCGCGCGGCACGCACACACACACGCGCGCGGGCAACACACCCCGCACCGGACGCCGGCCCGGCCCGGCGGGATCCTCCCCCGTCTCGGAGGGGGGAGGCGCAGGCCGCGGTAGGCAAAGAGCGGCGCTCTGCCCAATCACGTCGCGACGGTAGTCAAACCCCGCATCGGTGGCCACACTACACGCGCAGAGGAGGGGCAGCGGCTGGGGGCTCCGGTACCCCAAGGCACCCTCTCGGATCGCTAGAGAAGGCTTTCTCACCGAGGGCGCATCGCCCCCACCCGTTCGTCCCCCCAAACGGGCCCCACCAGACGGCGCTCCGGGGCCGACAGGGCTCGCGGGGCGGGGGCGGGTCTCCGGCAAGGGACAGGCACAGGGCAATCCCGAGCGCTCGCGGCCGGTGCCCGCTCGAGGACACCACCTCCGCCTCGCCCGCGCACGGCGTGGTCACGTCACCGCCCAGAGGGGAGAGCTCCCCGCCTCCCGCGAGGCGGGCGAGAGAGGGGGACGGGGACACGACCCGTGCCGGGAGAGAGGGGCAGCCCCCTCGGGCTGGCCAAGCGCCAGGGCGCTGGCTCGGCCCGCCGCGGGCGCTCACGCGTCCCGCCGAGTCCTCCGAGTCACACCGCCCCACACCACCCACGCCGGCGCGGCGAGGGGGAGGGGAGGGGAAAGGAAGACGAGGCGCCCGCGCCCCCGCCAGGGGCACGGGTGCGCCTCCCTTGCCGACTTCCACCACCCGCTCCTCGGACACGCCACCGACGGCGGCGGCCCGAGGGGAGTCGCCGGGGAAGGAAACGACGCCACCGCTCGGCCTCAGGCACCTGAGGCGACCTGGAGCGCTCCAGGGGCACCACGGAGGGCCAGGCGCAACGCGCTCCAGCGCGCCCAGGCCGGGCGGCGAGCAGCGCGGCGTCGGGCCGGCCCTCCCCACGGAGGGGGGGGGGCCGTTCGCCACGGACCCAGGCCTTCGGGAAAGGCCGGCGAGGGTGTCCGCCACATCAGAGGACCCCGGTCCCGCCAGCGCCGCGAGGCAAGAAGGCGGGAGGGCGGGGTCGGGCCGGAGTCCGCACCACCACCAACCCCGGCGCGCGCCCCCCGCGCACCCGCCACGACGGCCGGGCGCGGAGGAGCCGGGGAGGGAGGGGCCCGCGGGCAGAACGAGAAGAGCGGTCGTATTCACCATGGACGCCCGTCCCTCGTCTGACGCGGCTTAGGCCCGGCCCAGGAGAGCACGAGATCACCACATCGATCGGCAGCAAGCTGCGGCCCCGAGGGGGCTTCCCGAGGAGCAGAAGCCCAGCGAGGACGGCGACCGGGGGGGACCTGCTTCCGCCTCACCGGCAGCCCCTCGACCCCCAGGGGGCAGGAGCGACCGGACAACCCCAGGGACAGCGGGGGGCGCCTGACACGCGGCACGGAGCCTTGCGGGACAGGGGTTGTCACGGCCAACGGCCGGGTGCCCACGGCGTGGAGCGCACGGGGGTAAAAGACCCACCGCCACCTGCCCACACCGCCCTCCCTCGGGTGCCAGAGACCGGAGGGGGACACCACGACCCGGGCCACCTGGAGTCCAGCGCGAGAGCCGGCGCGCAGGCCCAGGCGGACGGCTCAGGCTCCAGCGAGCGAGGACAGGGACCGGCTCAGCCGCGCGGTCAAGCCCGGAACCCCGCACGCGCCCGGAGGCCCACATCTTTAAGGCGGGCGACGGACCGGCTGTCTTTTCTGTCTGCCTGCCTGCCTGTCTGTCGCCGAAACACAACGTGTCAGCACCTACCTGGCAACAAAAAATGTTCATTTCGGGCAAGAAAATAGCCGCGCCTGATGGCGGGGACCAGCCACAGGTCACCGCGACCTCCCGGGACCGTGGCACGGCCACTGTCCCCAAAACCTGCCCCATGGCGCCCCCCCACCCCCACCCCACGGAGCCCCCAGGGCTATCTGGTCGACCGGGGGGGGGGGGGGGAAGGGGGAGGGGCGATACGCGGGAGGTGGAGACGGCCGCCACGCCGCCACGCCGCCACGCCGCCACGCCGCCACGCCGCCACGCCGCCACGCCGCCACGCCGCCACGCCAGTGATCTCCGAGAGGAGACTTTGAAAAATCAACAAAGTTCTCCGGAGGCACCGTGCGGAGGCCGTCCCCCGCGGCCCTCAGGACCGCCCCGCGCCTACCGCCGGCCCCAACCCCGGCTCGGGCCAGGGGAGGTGGAGGGCCACGCGGGCAGAGGCAGCCTCACCGGGAATCGCCACCGGGGCCGGCCGGCCCACCCCCGCGCGGCACCCGGTCCGGCCGGGACCCACCTCCGCAGCGGGCCTCGGAAAACGGGGAGAAAATCGCGTCCGACGCCCGGGACCCCCACACGTGCCCCGCATCCGGGTCTGTCGCGCCACCCACGGGCTTCCCCTCCAGGCTCAGACCGGTCCCCGTCGCCAGGGTGTGACAACGGGAGACAACCGCGTGACACGGAAGGCCCGAAGATCGCCCGGAGCCACAGGACGGACGGCGGGACACACCCTGTCCCCTTCCCCCGAGGCGGCCCAGGTCGGTCCGCGCGGGCGGAGGAGGAACCACCGGCGGGTGCTGGTCGACCCACCCAGGCGGCCCACAGGCCCTCCTCCGGGAGCGAGGCGGAGGCGACAGAGGCGACAACGGCGACAGCGACACTCCCTCGCAGCTCTGGAGGTCCAATCTCCGGCGAGCGCGTCGCGCGCCGATGCCCCGGCGACAGCCGGACGCTCGCGCCGGGGCCGCCCTCCTCCTGGAACTCGGCCCCGGGAAACCGCCACCAAAGCCTGTTCCTTGCCGTCGCCGCCGAGCCTCCGGAGGGGACACGCTCTATAAAAGCGGCCGCCAGGTGGCACTCGACAACCGGCGCGAACGACAGCGGGACAGATCCGGGCGGCGAGGCCGTCAGGGCGCCTCGGATCTCGCCTCTCGGCCCGGGGACGGCGGAGGGCCCCGGGAGCACACGGCCGCGCACCGCGCGAACCCCCGGCCTCCCGGGGGGGGGGGGGGGGGGGGGGGGAAGCCTTGGAAAACCCGTCCGGGCCCGCTGCCGCCCGGAAAGGGGGGTCGCGCTCGCCGCGCGGGGCTCCCGGGACGACTCAGGCACGTTTCGGAGGTCAGGGAGGGAACGTAGAGCCGAAACCAGGCGAGGACTCCTAGGACAGCAACGGATGCACCGTTTTTTTCTCGTGTCCTTCCTTTTTTTTTTTTTTTTTTTTTTGTTTTCTTTTTTTCTTTTCTTTTTGGATTTTATTTATATATTTATAAGAGGAAGGAGGGAGGGAGGGAGGGAGGCCACGAAGGAGGTCTGAACCAAAGGCGCTGGAGAGGACGGTGTGCCCCCCCCCCCCCCCCCGCACCACCTTCACCTCCACCCTCTCAGCGTCTGGGACCTGACCCCCCCCCCAATACTTGTTTATTGGGTTGAATGAGAAGAGGTTGTGGAAGAGGAACTCAATTCGGGGGGGGTGGGGCTCAAAGAACATCAGGACTTTCTTTCCTTTTCTTTTTAAAATTTATTTATTTATTATTTATTTATTTATTTACTTATTTATTTTTAGATTTTATTTACTTATTCATGAGAGAGAGAGAGAGAGAGAGAGAGAGAGAGAGAGAGAGAGAGAGAGAGAGAGAGAGAGGGGCAGAGACACAGGCAGAGGGAGAAGCAGGCTCCATGCAGGGAGCCCGATGTGGGACTCGATCCCGGGTCTCCAGGATCACACCCCAGGCTGCAGGCGGCGCCAAACCGCTGCGCCACCGGGGCTGCCCTCTTTTTTTTCTATAACACAATCTGTTTCTCCAGAATTCTCCTGCTCATGCTCAACTTCCTGTCCTTGAAGAGAAGAATGTCATTCACTCCCCTCCCGGCGCTCCCCTCCAAGGCACCTTGCAGGGGCAGGAGAGGGGGTGTGCTTCTCTTCTCAGAGGAAAAGGAGGGGAGTCAGCAGGACCTTCTTTCACCTGGGGGTCGGGTGGGGGGAGCGGCGGTGTGCGTGTTTCTTTGCTGCTGCTGCTACTGTTTCAAAGTGTCTCCAGGTAGGGAGGCCGGGGTGGCTCAGCGGTTGAGCGCCTGCCTTCGGCCCAGGGCGTGATCCCGATCCCGGGGTCCTGGGATCGAGTCCCACAGCGGGCTCCATGCATGGATGGAGTCTCCTTCTCCCTCTGCCCGTGTCTCTGCCTCTGTGTGCGTGCGTGCGTGCGTCTCATGACACAGGCAGAGGGTAATCACAAAACATTTTCCTACTTCTACACTTCTCAAGGGTCTAACAAATAAATAAATAAAACCAGCATCTGAGTGGCACTGAATTGTATGTGTGGCCTGCAATTAACAACCAGGGACGGGTTGTGGCACCTGGTGCCTCAAAGTGTGTGAAGTAGTTGGTGGTGATCCCCTCCCCATCCCTCAGCCTCCTTATCCGTGACATGAGAACCAGCACCAGTGCCAAATATAATCTAGGAACTAAAGAGGAAGTCTGTTTCTCTAGATATCTGGCATATCTGAAGAATGAGACATGAAACCAAGGCATCGGACATGAGCAACTCAGGAGGAAGGAACAATGCAACAACCACTGTGTGCTTCTAGAAGTATCCAAAGGAGAGGCAGGTTCCGTCGTTTTCTTTCCCTAGGTCTGGCTACTATATGGACGATGAGCCTGAGGTTCCGTGCACTTGCAACAACTGGAGGGTAAAAGCCAGGGAGCATTCAGATCCTATAGCTCCAAAAAAGGAAACTGTCAGCCTCCAATTTTTTTTCCTGTTCCTTAAAAGGTCCTTCCAGGGAAGCTAAAGGGAGCACAACTCCAGCCACTTCTGTTTACAAACCAGACATTTGAATTGTACTTCCTTTTCAGGAATTAAATAACCAAAGGAAAAAAAGGCAGTCTTTTCAAGTCACATCTCTAAACCTTTCCAGTACTTAGCCTGTAATATAGCTAGCAAGCTAGCTACACGTGTGTGTTCTGTGAGGACGAGCTAACACGGGCATGCATGGCAAGAAGAGGTAAAGATTAAAGTCCTGAGTAGGTTCTGTAGCAGGGAGAAAAAAATGTTCTCCTCTTAACATAAAAATTTCATGACATAATTAATCCTAAAAACCAATAGCACAGGTAGTATTCTGTCCTAACCCAAAACCATTTCATCAATATCACATTGGAATATTTTTAAATTTGCTCTGTTGTGGCAGCCATTAGGAAACTCTTTCAGAGAGAGAGACAGCTGGCTAGAGTCAGAGAGCACAAAGCATCCTTGTTCACTACACCACACAGCAGGGAGAGGGCAGAAAAGAGAACTTCACCCTCCTAAGTATGCACAGCCCCAGTGGGCACAGGGGAAAGCTGACTCACCCACATCTGGCCAGAAGGACAGGAAAGAAAAGGAAAAAGAAGAAGATAGGTACATGTACATTAACATTTTGATCTGCAAACTGGAGAGAGATTGATACCATGCAGGTCAACCAGACCAAGATTTCAGAGCAGTGCAGGCTGGAGCCAGAAGCTAAAATCAGCAAGGGAGTAGTGAACAGGCCTACATCTAGGGTAAAAGAAAGACCTACATAAGGGGTGAAAGATCTTATTTAACAGCAGGTTTAGGGAAAAAAACTTATTTTAATATGTTCCAAGAATAGAACAGAGCTGCTTAAAAACAAGTGTAATTTCTAGTTAACATCATCAAAAAAAAGGGGGGGGGGACCTTTTGAAAAATCATATACATATATGGTGGGGAGGAAGATTTTAGGAGTGAAGGGGACTTGTTCAAGTTCAGTTAGAGGCCTAGAATTAACAGTAGTGATCAACTGAACATAATCTAACCGCTGAAGGGCAGTGAGTTCTCCAGCAGGAAGGGGATTCCAGAGGCTGAGCAACCATCTGTCAGGAATGCCACCAAACCAAGTCCGGCAGACAGAGAGAGTTGTTCTAGATCCATGCTATTCAAAGTGTGGTCCACGGGTGGGGAACGCCATCACCCAAGAGCTTCTTACCAGAGTCTCCACCCAGAGCTACCAATCAGGATCCATGTTGAGCACAGTCCTTGGGGACGCGTACACACACCCAAGCTTGGCAACACAGTTCTGGATGACAGTTAAGGGCCTCTGGTAGTCTAGCACCCCGTCACCCAAGACAAGCCTGGGGCTCAGCTCTGTTAACTCACTGCTAGGAATGAGGGGGGCAAGGCTGCCCGAGGCTCACCAATGACCTCTGGGCTGAACCGGGCAGGTCCACTTGCAGACTTTATCCACCTGAGCCTGGGTAGCATGTGATACTGCTGCTCACTCTCTTCCTTTAGCATCACTGCCCTTGGCTTTGCGATGACACATGGGGGCCTCCCTGCTGCCTGTCAGCATGCTGAGCTATAGGGTCTCTCTTCTCTTCCAGGCATATACTCTTCCAGAATCATCTAACTCACATAAATCATCCTTTAAATGTCTCTCCTGTTGGTACCTTTCATACCTCTTCCCAGCTCCAACGCACATGTTCAATGAGCTGCCAAGTACCTCAAAGTCTGCTGAGACCTCAAGTTCAACAGAACCAACACAGAGCTCATCAGCTTCCCCAAAGACTGTTTACCCAAGTCATTTTCTATAGAGAAGGACACTCACAGTGGCCTCACCTGCCTAGTCCTAAGTCCCTGGCTCTCCCGGTGCCTGCGGCATCCTTACTCCTCTGCTCTACACTCAGTCACCTTCTGGTGGTCTCTCACTGGGCCACCACCTCCCCATCACTGACAGTGCTGCTCTGGTGAGGTGACCCCTGCCTCTGGCTGCCCCCTCCTACTCCATCCAGCTTCCATGCTGCCTCTCCCCTGGCCACACACTACATGCAGTGTGACCCAGAACAGTACTGGTAAGGCACACATCTGGTCTCCTTATTCTTCCCCCGATGCTAGCCCCCTATCCTTGCTTAGAGGATCAAGCCCAAGCCTTGACCCAGGCTGCCTTCCGGCCCTCTAGCTCCTGTCCCGCCACTCTCCACCTCACAGTACACTTCTGGTACTTGCAAGTCCCTGAGCTCACCATACTTCACCCGAGTTCTCAAGTCTGCTCTGCTCTTTGCTCAGGATCTCTCCTTCCACTTCTTCCTATGGCGGTTCCACGGTACGTCGTCCTTTGTAGCTCTTTCTACAAACAACACTCCCTCCAGGGTCTTTCCTCCCAGAGCCCCCACCCCTCCTGCCCAGTGCTGACACTGTGAGCTGACAGTGAGCAACACAGAGCAGGGACTGTGCCGACGTGTTCACTGTATCTCTTTTGCACCCAGCATTAAACTCAGGACAGAGTCAGTGATTAAAAGTATCTCCAATAAAAGCATAATTAGGAGGGGGGAGGTTGGAGTATCAGTAAGCTTCCCAGTGACTAGGTAACACTCATGACACTGCAGGCACGCATCAGTACCCAGCCATTCTGGAGATGCATATGCCTGGTTACAGAAGAGACCAAGTTAAGAATCTACAAGCAAATTACAACATGTTTTCACAGATACTGCTAGAAAGCAATGAATGTTCATGACCACTGGGGATATCCAGGAGCAGCTCTTCCACAAAGACACGAAAGCATATTTTGCCAGTAAGAAAACACATATGGCCTTATTAACTACAAAGATTTTTATTCTGTTCCTTACCTGCTCTTTACAAATTGCCTGAATTCCTGAAGCTTCCACTTGTCATATTTTTCAAACCTTTTGAAGCGTTCTTCGGCATGAAATTTTTCAGAAGATGAGTTATAGGCAAACACCAACCCACACTGGGCACCGATGCCACCACGTCGAACTAGAAACAGAGATCTAGCTCAAATACATGGAAGGTACAAAAATCCTGTGGCTGCTTTGTTTCCAAATAACATGGTTAAATTCAAATGGCTTAAAGGGAAACTCAAAATTATATTTTGAATACATTAAGTCCTGGAAAAAATTAAAAAGCTGCTTCCTAAGAAGAGAGCCCTTATCTTTCTCGATCCTCATACTCACACATTCCCAGACAAAAATCTACTCATCTCTGTGCCCCGTGCTCCGCTACAGTCCCGGCACGGAATAATCACTCAGTGAGAGGTGAAAATCCAGTGACAGGGACTTGGAAACGTGACTCAATGTTTAAAAATAGCAGTAACATTGCTTAAAAAGGGTAGCATGAGAATTACCATAATCCTGATCTGTGTAACTTGGAAGGCAGATTCAGTTCCTGCAGAAAAAATGGTACTTGCTCTGGTCTTTCCCGTCTCTGTAAGAAACCCTGCAAAAGGAAGACACTGAAGTGAGGAGGACTGACTCCCTTGTCCTGACCCTAAGAACTAACAGAGAGTCCACACCGGGGGTATAACTAGTCTACCTGGTATTTTCATAAAACTCAGGAAGAGAGTTCCCCTCTATATAGGTGCGAGCTCACTGCCAACCCACCTAACAGCCTGTGACCAGGCAGGGCCTCCTCAGCACACAAGCTTCCCAACTACACTGGCAGCCCTGTTCTGAAGTAGCAATAAAGAGATATCAACTTTATACAGATTGTGACTTGAATTCAAACACGCAAAAGATAGGACCACCAGTCGTCTTTCCATGCCATTCCTAAACCTGACTGATGCTTGACCAGGTTAAAGGCACGTGGGTCTAGAGGACAACGCAGGGATGACGGAACTTCAGGAACACTCTGGCAAGGAAAGACTGTGCAAGACTTTGACACAGGCAGATACGCTGGCCAGGGGTTCTGTTGAGCACACTCTTTGCACTCCCTCCACCGTTCATGGTTTGTGAGCTACTCAACATCATAAACCGTAGAATAAAGACAGTTGTGCGGACGGTTCTGTCTGCTGAAATAAAGACGGTGTTCTGTGGAAAGGTACCTGCTGCTGCTTCATGAAGACTGATCAATGCTGCACCCACCTGCAGGTCCCTGTGGCATTCTTACTGTCTGTACATGTTTTACGAATTCTCCTTTGAACTGTGCGTAACACCTCCCTGGTCTCTCACTCATTAATGAGATAAACAGTGTAACCGTCCACTTTAGATTTGTAGGAGTCATGGTTTACCTCTTTTGTGGCTATTATCCTTTAATAATCCACAAAAAGGTCTGTTACCAGACCCAGGGATGTCTTTCTCTTTCAAACATCTGTAAATGATAAAATGCACACACATGCCCACATCAGCACCAACCACTCAATCAGGAACCATCAGGAACTTGCCATCAACCACTCTGCTTGCTCAAGACCCAAAGATTAAACCCGCCTCATGCTGCTTCCTTCATTGTACTAAATTCAATAGACAAAAATGTTTGAAGTTGAATCCCCATGAGACAATATGCAAAAGTGTCACCAAAACTAAGAAAGTTCAACCCAAAGGAGCACAGTCTCATTCAGAGAGAGAAGAAGCTAGGCAGGACCTAGTTCTGTGGAACAGTAACTACGTGGTAAGTGAGGAAGCCACACAGTAAGAAACCCACACAACTCGCTTCCAGTAACCCTAATCTGTGAGCTGTTCTGCTGTGTGCTCAAGGCCTCCATTAACTGACCACCCGCACTGGCCATTTGTCTCAAAGGAGCTGAAGCGGTAACTACATTGAAAGAATCAGACACTTTTTAAATGAGATTGCCACCAAACACACATCGAAAGGTTTCTTCCAAAGCCTAAAACAAATACATCAATAAAGCCTAAAAGGTGAATAAATAAAACTTTGTTCTTCCTTTCCTTGGTAAAAAAAAAAAAAAAAAAAAAAAAAAACCAGCTCATGTGATGTCCTACAGCTCCGTTTTTTTTTTTTAAAGACTTTATTATTTATTCATGGGAGACACAGAAAGAGGCAGAGAACACAGGCAGAGGGAGAAGCAGGTTCCCTGTGGGGAGCCTAATGTGGGACTCGATCCCAGGACCCCGAGATCACGCCCTGAGCTGAAGGCAGATGCTCAATCCCTGAGACAGCTCCCTCTGTTTTGATACCATTCCCCTACTCACCCAGTTTTTCTTAAAATGACAATAAATAAATAACAAATCAGATTTAAAATATTTCACAAATCTAACCCTTCGTTCTGTCGGTGGCACCTGGTAGTCCTGTAGAATACGGGACAGGAAAGTAGGCCTTTCGGAGGGTCAGTGTGGGGGTTCTGGCACTCTGGGCGGCAAAAGGCACTTGTCCAGAGTGGCACTTTGTGTATTTGGGAAGCCTAAAGTGTACCAGGGAAAAGAGCCTCTTTCCCCGTAAAGGAAGAAAGAAATCACTCAAGACTCAGCTGTTCTGGCCACAAGGACCTTCCCCTACCTGACCTATCTCCCCAGACTCACTTTCTGTAGTGAGCAACAGAGACCCAAACCTAGAGTTACAAGACACAGACCGTGATGGCCATGGAGTGAGCGACCAGGGGAAACCAAGGTTCACACACATCCCACCTGTGTACTTGTCAGAAACATAACCAAAATTACCAGCCCACCAACTACAACTATTTTACAAGATCCATCCACAGGAGGGAAGTGGAAGGGAGCGAGGGGCGGTGGGCAGAAGAGTCACAGGGAGAGTAACACAGTACTCAACTCTCATTCTACAAAAAACGTGCAGTCCTTTTGGACTTTGACTAGTGTTATAAATCCATATACCATTTTTTAAGATGCTGAAAATACTGTGTGGTATTACAATGATGGCTACATGTCACTATACATTTGTTTAACCTCCCAGAACATACAACATCAAGAGTGGACCCTAAAGGGGGTGCCTGGTGGGCACAATCATTTGGGCATCAACCTTGGATTTGACTCAAGTCATGATCTCAGGGTCGTGAGATCAAGCCCTGAGTCAGGCTCTCTGCTCAGTGCAGAGTTGGCTTCTCCCTCTCTGCCCCTCCACCTGACAGCCTCTCTCTCAAATACATAAATAAATAAATAAATAAATCTTTAAAAAAAGAATAAAAAGAAAAAGAAAGAAAAGTGGATCCTAAGGTTACCTATGGACTTTGAGTGATTATAACATGTTGACATAAGCCCATCCTCAGTAAGAAAATGCGTCCCTCTGGAGTGACGCTCATCATGGGGGAGGTGGTGCATGGGGGAAGGGGTTATACAGGAATGCTGTGTGCCTTCCTCCAATTTTGTTATAAATCTAAAACTGCTCTAAAGAAAAGTCTTAAATAAAAGAAGAATAGATGGGACATGATTTGAAATGGTAATAAAAGGGACGCCTGGGTGGCTCAGTGGTTGAGCACCTGCCCCTGGCTCAGGGCGTGATCCATGGTCTCAGGGTCGAGTCCCACATTGGGCTCCCTGCCTGGAGCCTGCTTCTCCCTCTGCCTACATGTCTGCCTTTCTCTCTCTGTGTCTTTCATGAATAAGTAAATAAAATCTTTAAAAAAAAGAAAAAAAAAGCAATAGTAATAAAAGTAAAATAAAAAGATAAAATAAAACAGAGACTTTTCAGTGGATGATGATGAGAGTACAAGACAAATCCACCTAAAGGTTATGAGAAGGTTCTGTCTTCTATGCTCTGGAGACAAAACTCCTGACTCTCCAGAGAGTGAAGAAAAATGCAGAGCCTTTGGCAGTGTGGTCTTGCCTGTCCTGGGTCGGGGAGGGAGGACAAGAGCCCACTGTGTGGTGGGGGAGTGAGCAGCCTGTGTGGCCCTTAGCAGGTGAAGGAAATGTCCCTGCAGAGGCTGCGCAGCACAGAGAGGACCGCAGCAAGGGTCTGTGGCCTGTAAAGTCCACCAGGGAGAGGAGGTGCCTTAGCAGAAGCACACAGGGGACAGGACAGAGGAGAGGTGACCGCCAAGAACACAGGTGGCCATGAGGAAGGCTCAGGAGAAAGCAAATTCAAAGCAGGAGGGCAATTCGTGCCAGTGTTTGATGGTTGCCAGCACATTCCCCTTCCTGGGCTGAATTAGCCATGTTCCCAACAGTCCACTGACTCCCAACAGTCCACTACGGGGGCACACGCAGTGAGCCAGTTGGCCAACAAGACGGATGAGGAGAGCCTCACCGACACCCTGGGACAAGACAAAGGGCCCACACCACGTGAGAGAGAGCCTCCGCAGCTCTGTGTTGGTACCAAGTGAGGACTGAGGCTTCCTTCCAGACATTCCAGATCCAGGTGAGCCATACTGAGATGGCCTTACCCTTAACTATCTTTTCAGCAATATGCTTCGGACCTGCTGAGGTTTTTAATACTTTAGGACAACACAATAGAAAAATCATCTGAATTTAAAAATGGTGACTTTGGGATGCCTGGGGGGCTTAGCAGTTGAGTGTCTGCCTTCAGCTCAGGGCATGACCCTGAGGTCCTGGGATCAAGTCCCTCACTGGGCTCCCCACAGGGAGCCTGCTTCTCCCCCTGCCTGTGTCTCTGCCCCTCTCTCTGTGCCTCTCATGAATAAAAAAAAATAAAATCTTTAAAAACAATCAATTTTTAAAAATGGTGACTTTTTAGATCCCAAAAGTAAGAGTCCTCGCTTTTCAAAAACGGAGGGCTCAAGTATATGCAAGCCATTACAAGTGACTGACACCAAGCGGGATACCCGGCTGCCCTACAGAAGGCACAGACGGTTCTAGAACCACTGCCTCATGAAGGCTGACCTGGTGCGCAGCCTACATGTCTTGAGCAGCCCAAGACTCAGCTGTCCACGGTCCCCACAGCCAGAGGACACACTGCGGCCTCTCCTGCTCACCAAACATGGACAGACCCACCACTCACCATCTCTTGTCCACGGCTCGACAAGGAGGTTTTCGGGCCCTGATTTCTCTTCTTTCCCTTTAACATCACAGGCCTGGAGGGTCAGCTGAAGAGGTTTACCTGATCGAAGAAAATAGAGGTTGAAACGAGAGGTTGAAGGTGGTGCTAGTTTGTAAAAAAATAAAAGCTAGCAGGCATGCCAGTGGAAGTGGAGCACAGGTGGCCCCCACACTGATGACTGCAAATGCACTCATGTAACAGCTAAAACAGAGAAGCTATACTGGACAAAAGCTGGCACCGTTCTTCCATGCCTTCCTCAAACAGACCACGCAGAGCTCTACATCCCTATGTAATTCCAAGAAGAGGTCTCTAGAATAACTACTATTCTGAAACAAAGCACATCATAAGATACAGATTCATATCACAGATTCACAGTTTGGGAGAGGGATTCCTAAAATGGTGTTTTGGAGACAATAATGAATTGTATTATAATTGCATTTAAATATATAAATAATATCTTAGGATCTTGGGTGTTGTTCCTTTAATATACCTGCAGGCAAATTTTGAAAGTTTTAAGAATTTTTAAAAGTACCATTTGCTACGATGACCTGAAAGCTTTTCTTCCTTTCCCTTTTGTGTTAAGACTATGATGAATACCCATTAACCTAGAACCCAATCCAGAACTAGGACACTGCCAATAACAAACATTCCTGCATGCATCACTCCCCTGTCCAGTGCTCACAGCCCAAATAACTGCTCATCTGAATTGATAACTTTCCTGGAGAGTGTTTTCCAAACACTACAAACCCTTGTCATCCAGCTGTGCTTGCTACAGGCCCCTTAACCCCACAACAAAATGACCTCTTCAAATTTAGGGGGAAAATTGGATTTACCAGACATCAACAGTATGACTGTAATTATTAAACATAAAATAAATTATTAAGTTGTATTAAGGCAAAGGTACAAATATCATGGCAGAGACAGCACTGTCTGCCGCTCTAACTGAACAGGATGGGATCCCATACTGGACTTTGTGGACAGAATCTTTAGCACTAGAGGCCGAGACAGTGAATAAGCTGTTCCTCCCACACCCACTGAGAAGGGTTAGGAAGGCCCATCCATCCTGGTCAGCAGGAAAGCACTAAGGTGGACTCTTTGCTGAGCCCTGGTGGGCAAAGCAGTGGCAGGCAGGCAGCTCTCAGAGGGATGGCAGAGGGGTGCAAGTCTAAGACCAGGATCCCTCCCTCCCTGAGATGAAAGGTACTCCAGCTTCGCAAACCTCCTGGTCTACACAGAGACACACCTGCACCTCCTCCAGGATAGCTGTGATCAAACGGCCACTAAGCCTAAGTGATCAGGTCAGTAAATCCCAAGAGTACAACCCCGGGGACACTCAGGTCCTCTACTGATGCTGCCATCAATGAGCCCATACCCTCTTCTTCTTGCCCTCCCCTGTAGGAGAGGCTATGTCATCCTGGAATCATGGAGGATATAAGAGGATGCCAGGTTAGTGATGGGTTTGCAGCTGGTCCAGCACGCCTTGCTCGTTTACCGTATTTAAGGAGCAGGGTCTGCCTGACTGATGCCATGGAGGAGATGAGGGACGAGGCATCGTAGCGTGTGTCCAGGTGGTCAGCAATGGTACACAGACAGCTCAGCACTTTGGCAACACTTCCTCTTGCTAGTGCAAAGGCCAGAAGAGTCAGCTCCACCTCTGGAGTCAAACATCAGCTATAAACAAAGAGCAAAAAACTTTTCACTTCTTAAAATCATGAGAAAATCCAGGCAGCCCAAATCCCACATCACTGACCAGCATCAGTAAAATCACATAACACATGCTTTCTCTGTGTTCATCAGACATACTTTCTCAAAATCCACAAGATAACCTAAAGAAAAACTAAATCAACCCAGAGGACAAGGAAATTCAATCCTTACCTCTGTGCCCTTACTCTGTAACTATTAAATAATACTAACAATATCAATTTCAACAAGTCAGACTGGATCAACCAAACAACAAATAAACCACAATAAAAAAGCTGCTACATAAAAAGCCTCTACTACAAAGAACGATTACTAGCCATGCGTCAAGAGCTCATTCCCCCAAGTACCAACAACTTACCTCAGGTGTGCTCCAACACATGCCTGTCTTTTTAAACCCGTTACACTGCAACTTTTCAAACTGTCAGCACTCTGACACAGTGCCCTCAGGGCCAGGTGGAAACAGGACAGAGGACAGCAAGCACTGCCTGTCAAGCCACTAAGGAGCCTTGCCTGGGCCCACAGATGAGCGGTATGAGCACCTACACAGAGGCAGCAGGCGCCAGGTGAGGCCATGGGCTGGGACTCCAAGCAGGTGGAGAGCCTCTGCTCTGGGGACTCTGAGACACCTGTTCTGGCTGCATCAGAGGCCCCCCCACCTCCACCCCCACCCCCTGGGGTCAGGTGGTGTCGCTAGATAATGGAGCTTAGAGGGCTAAACTATGATTTCACTCTCTCTTCAGTCACTAAAACTGAGCCATTTTTAGCGTTGATATTTAAAACACTAAAAAATTAAAAAAAAAAAAAGACTTAACAGGCATACAGACCATCTACCCTTATAAGCCTCATCCCATCAACCTGGACTTTACCTAGTTATCCTTATGAGGAAGCTGTCCACCTCTTCTAGAACGTTGGGAGACAGGAAAGTTGAGACATCTGTAGATCCTGGTGAGAGGGAAAGTGGAGGCATGTGCTGTAGCGCCTTCCTGCAATTGTGAGATGGAAAATCAGAACAAATCCAGGCAAAAAGCTAATTTCATAATATTTGATGAAAACCAAATTGTTCGGCACCTGTTGGGATTAATCCCTCACAAACAAAGTGTTCTCACAGAGAACTTGGCACACGTCAAGCCAGCTTTTCCCCTAGGAGTCATGGTGCCAAGTAACTTCATGGAGCTTCCTTCTTTTTTATTTATTCTTTCTTTTAAGAGTTCCATTTCCCTCCACGAAGACTCATCCCACTCTTTGGGAACAAGTCCTCATTTCCTGTAGGGTGGGCAAAGACACACAAACTCTACAGAAAACCCCAAAGTTCTTCAGATATGTGACCCCGCAGAGGCCGAGCAGGTTGTGGCCCAGTAAGAAGATTATTTATACATACGATTGTAAGATCGATAGCATCTAAAGACATGCCAGGAATTTTCTTTCCTCCTAAACATATGAGCACCTGTCACAGTTTCTATTCTTGCCTGTGTTTCTTGGCCTTTCTGCCTTTTTTTTTTAAGATTTTATTTATTTATTCACGACACAGAGAGAGAAAAAGAGACAGAGAGACAGAGACACAGACAGAGGGAGAAGCAGGCTCCATGGAGGGAGCCTGATGTGGAACTCGATCCTGCGTCTCCAGGATCACACCCCAGGCTGAAGGCGGCGCTAAACCACTGGGCCACCGGGGCTGCCCACCTTTCTGCTTTAATGTCTGCTTCAGTGTTTCTCTTCTTTCGTCTCCTCTTACGTTAATCTTTCTGAAGTTTTACCTCCTCCAGACTAGCAGCCATCAAACAGATTTATGCAACCAAAAATCACAGGGTCCTCCTTTATGCCAGCAAGTGTGCTGGGTGAGTGAGTCCACTGTGAACAACTTAAAGGGATACAAAAAAATAACTCAAAGTTCTACAACTGACAGTCAATTATATGGTAACAATAATGAGAATCCCTCGAACAATTTATTTCTATTTCAAGACAGAGACATTAAGATAAAGCCAATACTGTGTCAGCCTCCCTCTGCTCTCATTCTTCCCTTGCCCTACAAGGAGCCGTGCAGGACAGCAGCCACACCAAATGCAGCTGCTCTGTGAGTTCAGCACTGCACATGAGCATGCAGTGATTGACCAGATCTATTTCTACTGAGACAAGTAAACAATTTTGTTTCGTAATATTTTTTTATTTTTCCTCACTGAAAATTTTTCAAAAAATTCTACAGTAGCTTTAGATCACTGATACTTAAACATGAGGAGTAAAAACATAATTGCAGATTAACAATTACAACTGTTTAGATATACAAACTTTATATATATCCATTCCTCAACAACCTAACATATCTTCACAAAAATAAGGTAGAGAGCTCTCCTTCTTCCCCTTCCTGAAAGCTCAGTCCATAAGGCAGGCACTTGTGTGTTTGGGTGGGAGGGCATGGCAGCATGGTGGCCCCTGATGGGGCACTGAGCACCGTGAGAGAGGATCTGCACACGGGATGGCCCACCGGGGCCACTGCAAACCCAGGAGAGCGGCCTGGTGCCAGGCCAGGGGATCCAGGGGATCCAGCAGAGCACGTGCACAAGGACAGCCCTGTAGAAGCCCTGCCAATGGTGCTGGAGCAGAAGTCGGGTGAGGAGAGTGTCCAGGTGAGGGCATGGGAGATGGAACACTGCTTACGTTGATTAGGACTAATTAAATAAGTAAATGTAGTAAGGGGAGTGGGCAGCAGTTTTCTCATCATCAGAGAAGGGAGGTGCAATTACAGAGAGAAAACTAGAATGAACACTGGTGCTGGATCAGGACCGAGTATCGCTGCAAACTCCAGCACCAAAGACACAGAAATGAATATGGCTGTAAATGTATGTCACGTACACAATGTGCATATTACACACATGTGCATATTATGTATGTACAACACGTACTTCCTCATGGGGTCCACTGAGAGGGCCTGAGATATGCAATACCCCACCTGCAATGAGCTCCATGCGTTTCATTCCTAAATATCATTCTCCACTAAAAGGGATAATGACTCCTCAGAAACAATGGCTGATTCCGGGACTAACACAGGGAGCATTCAAGACAGGCCTGCGATACTCTGTTGTTCTAGAAAGTAAGGAAGCATTCCAAGCTGCTGAGGACATGTCAAAAGGACACGTGAACCAGGCTAATGGGGTTCCCACTGGCCAAATCTGGGCCACTCTAGACATCAACACTGTGATGTAACCCACAGGAAACCATGAGTCCACACCCATATAAAGTTTGAGGAAGAATGGGACATTTACAGTCTCAAAGCACATCCTCACAAAATACTTACTATACCAAGACAAAAAAAATCCCTTTACAATGGAAAAATCTGGCAGATTCCACTTCCTTCAACTTGTCAAAGTTAATATGAGCATAACTAGCAGAGGACACTCTAACGTTGTGGGTCACCTGACGGGACATGCAATGAGAACACATCCTCTTTCTGTGATATTCCTGCTAATGACATAAAACCTAAATTTAATCATTATGAAACATCAGATAAACCAAAACTGAACAACACTCCTAGAAATAATTGTCATTAACCTCAAAGTCTTAACATAGAGGAAAGACTGAGGAACTGGCCCACACGGAAGGAGACTAAGGAGACATGACAACGAAACACAAAGTGTGGCCTGGGTCCTTTTGCTACACAGGCCATTCCTGGGACAATGTGAGAGACCCAAAGGGGACCTGAGTCCTAGATGACAGCACTGTGTATCCCATGAACTTCCTGAGCTAGACAGGGGCAGAGAACGTTCCCTGCTGGCAGGAAACACACACTTGTATACTCAGGGACGACTGGGCACCAGGTTTGCAGACCATTCTCAAGTGGCTCAGAAGGAAATAAAAGCTGTTTGTACTGTACTGGCAATATTTCTCCAAGTTTCTAATCGATGTTTTTAAAACAATTTTAAATAGGAAGCATGACAGAGGAGTATGGACAAATATGGGTCTCCATACGTGGCCCTGCCCACAGGAAAAGGTTCACTTAACAGCAACCACAGACATTCTCACAGGACATCCAGGGAACCCTATCAGTAATCTCTCTCTCAGGGACTGAACTTAAATATAACACGAGTACTTCCTTGCTTTTAAGGTTACATATCACTACTTTTTGTCTTGGCTGTTACCACTGTGGCTTTTTGCCCTAAAAGGTTTCGGGGGGTTTCTTTAGTTTTTTAATGTTTACTTTTTTTTAATTTAAATTTAATACAGTTTTAATTTTTTACTTTATTTTAACTTACTTTTACCTTCTTAATTTTTATTTTCAAAGGTACTCTCTGCATTTAAAAATAAATTGTTTAGTATCTTTGAGAAGGTCTCCCTCATTAGTGAAAAGATTCTCACTCAACCTTGAGTTCCAAGGCGTGATTCCCAGGGTTGCAACCCTGCCCGGTGACATGCCTTGGGGAGTGTCACAGGACCCTCATCGGTGTCACAGGAGTAAGTTTTACATGTTTCACAATGTGAGTAGGTAAATAACGCACAGCATCTGAAGGTGCTCTATCTGATACAAAGTGCTCCATGAATGTGAGCAACCTGCCCCATGGGTGAGGAACAAAACGGCGCCGGTGACCCCCATCCCAAAATGGGAGCCGAAAGCAGACAAGACACACCCAGGTGCCCAGGGCTAAGCCACAGAGTCTCAGGGTCAGGCGGAGAGGGGGACTTACTGCGTGTTGTGCAGCACTGTCTGGATGAAGGCAGGGTTGGTCTCCATGGACGCCGTCACCAGAGAGGTCAGCAGAGACCAGTACCAGATTGCAGAAGCATCTGACATGGAGACCCCAGACTTCTTAACTCTCTGAAAGCCAACAGCCCTCAGACCATGAATTCTAGTGTCACATCCATCGCTAAGACAACGTTTTATGTTAATCTGGACATCTGTCAAGCGCAAACGACAAATTCAGTGTTGGATTAACTTCTTCAGTTCAGCAAATACTAGGCTCCCAACTAAAAGCAAAATAGTAATTCACATTTTGAAAAGAAAATTCTGAAATATACTTTGAAGCAAGAAATAAATAATGTGTACAATGGAGCTAGCATATAAGTTTGTCAGGTAAGCATCACCAAAATTAGGAGTCCTAAGAATAACATGTAAGTGTAAGGGTGGCTTAAACCTTTCCATCACAAAGTTTCTTAGGAATTGATGCATCTTGAAAATTAACACAAAGATCACTTTTTAAATCCCAATTAAATACACAGGAAGAAAATGTCTAGAATTTTTGATAGTGTTCTGAAATTTTGATTTAAACAATAGCTGGCTCACAGCAGTTGTGAGAATTTATTTTTAATAATCAAGTCCAAATAGATGACACAGGCATGACTCACTTTTAAGAGCTGTCACAATTTCTTATTTGGGTTGGAGAGGAGGAGGTGACAAGTTCAAAAGCACACAACTGAGAGAAGGGAGCAGCACAGTGTGAGACAGCAAGCGTCTACTCCAGGAGTTTAACTACTGCTTTGCCCAGGGATGAGACACAAAGACTCTACCTCCCTAGGCCTCAGTTCCCCTGAGCAAAGTAAGAACACTTCTTTTGGCCCAGGAAAGCATTAGGAGAAATGAGACAAAACATGAAGCATCCCGGCTCCCTGAATGCAAAAAGCCTGGAAAGAAATCACAGAATTGTGATTATTTCCAAAATGCCAGGTGTGAAGCAAGGTTATAATTGTATAAAAATGGAAACAAACTGAATGTCCCAGAATAAAGGGCTGGTTAAAATTAAGACAAATTCTTACATCACTAAATAAAGGTGTGCAAGAACACATGGTCTGACAATGTGCTAAAAAAATTAAACGACAGCACAGAAAGAATATTGCCATTCTTGTAAATTCATGTACTTACCCCTATGTTTTATCCTAAAACATGTGTGCATGTGTGTAAACCACACACACATAAGAAAGGTTCCATACTAACATATTCACAGTGGAAGGATCCATACTAACATATTCACAGTGACAATCCCTAGGTAATGAGATTTTGAATAATTTCTGTTAATCCATATTTTTCTAATAAGGAAACAAGAATAAAATACTTTTAATTAAAAAAGGTTTCTATAGCCCTCCACAACACCATAAAGGTGAAATAATGGCTACTCCCATGTGCATCACGAGAAGCAAATCAACCTCCCAAGGAAATCTGACGGTTTCTCCACTTTAGAGGTCTTCCCACTGATCAACCTCCTCCCCACCACCTGCCATCCAGTCCCCTTAAAAGAAGGACAAGCATCTGGGCTGACTCACACAGCTGACTAATGTTGGCGTTCTCCAGAAGTGTCACATAGCCAGTGACATTGCTGGGAATGTGCACATCGCGGACATCCTGAAGATCGCTGGCACTTCTGCCCATGGCGCCAGTCACCTGCTGCGGCATGTAGCTCTGGTCAGTGGCAGCCACAGCAATGGACAAGTGCCTAAGCACAACATCTGGCTTCATCTTTAAGCTGGAAAACATAGGGAGCACAGACTACAAATGTTTATACAGGTTGTCATGGGCCACATTCACAGGTCCCATCTCCATGATCCTAAAAACAACCAACCTGAAATGTTATGAGTTTCAAAGTCCTTATGAGCTTCTGCTTATGTCATGTCTGTAAAATTTCTTTCCATTCAAGATTAACCTCACATTCCCTTTTAAGCTATCAGTACAGGCAAGCAAGTACAATATGAATATCCTAAAAAAAACAATTTACCTGGCAAAAAGTAAATTCTAAACTTCGAGAACTGAATATATTCCCTCATCTATAAATTAGATGGCCAAAGGTCATATATACTCTCTATGAGAAAACAAGACAATTATTTCTATTTTCACCAACCGAAATTAGCCCATTCTCCGAAGAGACAGGTGACAATTTAGATGGCAGCTTCAAAACTTCTATAAATACCAGTTTACTGCCATCAATTCTGCCCCAGGGTTCCTGGTCATCCCATTCCCTACTCATCTGCCAAACTGGCCAAGACAGCTGCATACAGATTTTTTAAATGCATGGAAAGGACCTTAAAAGGTAAAATCACATCTGAGATAAGAAAAGTATTTGACCCTTGTGATATTAATTTTTCTGAAAAAGTAGTGAAAAAGATTTGAAATCAGTATTATAAAATACTAGTCAAACACTATTTTCTACCTTAAAATACCAAGTAGAGGAATTATCCATGTTTATAAATACATGAACCAGGTAGCATGATTTCATATAATTCCCTTTATTCTTATTTTTTTTTTAAGATTTTATTTATTTATTCACAAGAGACACACACAGAGAGAGAAAGAGAGAGAGGCAGAGACACAGGCAGAGGGAGAAGCAGACTCCCCGCAAGGAGCCTGATGTGGGACTCCATCCCGGACGCTGGGTCATGCCCTGAGCCAAAGGCAGATGCTCAACCACTGAGCCACCCAGGCGTCCCTCCCTTTATTTTTTTTCCTTTATTCTTAATGCATTTTCACAAATAGTCATAATGAGAAAAAAATCAAGCAGTTAAGTAGAAAGTATTCTAAAATTTAGAAAATAATTTAATGCACTAATGAGACAAGAGAAAGCAAGAGGGTAATTTTCTTGGACTCTCAACTGGTGTTATACCACCCACCGAATCCAGTGTGAGCGAGCACTGCCATCTGATTGCCAGTATGATGATGTTTCTCCATTTGTCATCTTGTCGATGTCTGCAGGGTTGGAGGATGTTTCTATGTAAGCATAGCACTTTGCTACTGACTTGAGTTTATCCATCTCTGGGCTTCGGGTTAGATCTCCAGGACTTTGACTTTCTACAGGGAAAACCAAATTATATCACATGACATCTCTTTCACAAAGGGGAAAAAAAGGATCATTTAAAATATCTAACATAAATATGCTTGGTATTTTGGCCCTGGAAAAATAAGTATTCCTTAAAAATCACCTTCGCAAGAACCCATATAAAGCAGACATTAGCCAAGGGTTGCTCCAGGACCTCTGTGGTAAAATACTTAAATCATTGATGTATTTGCAAAACCACAATAGGGAAGAAAATGGTATCTTTCAGTTTAAATTTATATTTCTTTAATTACAGTGTGAGATGTTATAAACCATTTGCGTTTCTGAGAGCAGTTCAGTCCTATCCTCATCTACCTTCTGCTGGGTCACAAGCTTTCTTACCAGTTTGTATGCTATAGGATGCATATACACATGTACATACAGGGGATGTTTACTGTGAGCCAGGCACTTTTCCATATTTTTTCTAGGTACAGAAAAATTCAGTTCAGAGATGAGGAAACCAAGGCCCAGAGAGTTAAGTAAGTGTCCAAGATCAGAGTTAGTAAAAATCCAGGCTGTTGCAACATGCTACAAAATGTATTTTTGTTCCCTAGAATATCATTCAGCTTTTGACTCTGCTTATGATATTTTCTGCTGTACTTTCAGTTGCATCAAGTCTTAGTCTCCTGTAGTTTCCAACTCTCTAAGTCTCGCTTACCGAGGTCTCCCATCAGGAGTTATGCACTAGGACCACTCTCTTCTGGTACTTTACAGTTTCTTTGCCGTTGAACATTTTAATCCACCTGAAATTGGTTTCAGTGAATGGAACTGAGGTAAAGAATCTGTTTTATTTTTTTCTCCAAAGGCTGGCCAGTTACTCTAATTCCACTCGTTGACTAATTTGCCTTTCCATCCATTTGCAAAGGTGACTATATCTGGTCTTGTATTCCACGGGTCTGTTTCTGGACTCTATTATGTTCCATGGACCTGTCTATCCACACTATCAACTTCTGAGTGAGTCCAGACTGAGTGTAGTGGCTTTCCTCATTGATTCTACTACCACTTACAGAGTACCTTCTACGTGGAATGTACAGTTCTGGGTGCTAAGGATAATAACATGAACAAGGCAGACAAAATGCAAAGAAATAATAATGTCGCAACTTCAAATAATAAGTGCCACTGAGACCATGAAACCTACAAAGGTGATGGTGACCAGAAGATGAGAAATGGTGGGGTGGGGGTGTTAATTAGATAAGGTAATGAGGTAGGGTAATGAGGAAGACCTCCCTGAAGTCACATCTGAGCAAAATGTGAAGGGGGGAGGGCGGCAGGGGGAGAGAGGAAAGCAAGTAAGCAGATCACATTCTTAAGCTACAAACTGGTTACTGTTCCAGTTTTCAGAAAGGAAGGCAGGGAGAAGACCTCATTTATACTGCATTTGGAAGAAACAATGACAGAACATGTGCAGGAGCCCCCAGCACACACTTACACTTACCCTTTTCTCTCTGTACCAGCTGGTCCAAAGACTCCTTCAGAACAGAAGCCCTCATGGAGCACATGTTACTGCAGTGGTCCAGCATGGGGCAGGGGATGGCCATGCCGGAGAGCCGATTGCGGTGCAGGAAACGCAGGATCAGGGATGCATGCACACCCAGACCCTCCTTGGACTCTGAGAATATGTCTATGAAACCTGGGCAGACAAAACCCATATTTGGTGTTTTTAGGAACCCACCACAACAGTATTCCCACACTCTCTGCCTAGTGGCCTATCAGAATTGGCTGAATTAAAAGCAACCATTAAGAATCTTCATTGATATTCTCAGCTTTCATCATGAAAAAATCTAAACAAGTTTTAAGAAATGAACCAGTGGCGGGGGCGCCTGGGTGACTCAGTCAGTTAAGTGTCCAACTCTTAGCAATCTCAGCTCAGGTCTTGACTTCAGGGTCATGAGTTCAAGCCCCACACTGGGCTCCAGGCTGGGCATGGAGCCTACTTTAAAAAAAAGAAAAGAAAAGAAAAGAAATGAAATGAACCAGGGGTAATCTCAATTTAAAAATTAATTTTGTGGCGGCTGGCTTAGTCATGGAACGTGAGGCTCTTGATCTCAGGGCTGTGGGTTTGAGCCCCACATTGGCCTGGTGAGATTACTTCAAAATAAAATCTGTAAAAATTTTAATTTCATAGAATTTTAGAAGACTTACAATAAATTATTTCAATCCAAGCTTTAAAATGTATAAGCTCTGAAATACTGACTAGAAGGGTTTTTTTTGTTTTTGTTTTTAAAGATTTCATTTATTCATGAGACAGAGACATAGGCAGAGGGAGAAGCAGGCTCCCTGCGGGAAGTCCGATGTGGGACTCGATCCCTGGGGTCAAGAAGTGAGCCAAAGGTAGATGCTCCCCCACTGAGCCACCCGGGTGTCCCTCAACTAGAAGTTTTTAAACAAGCTTTGCATATAGCATGTCGACTAGGATACAGTTTATCGCATTAGAGAGTTTTTACACTACACTATGTAAGACGTGATTATGATAACGCAGCCACTGCCCTGCCCAGGATTCCTGGTGGCATTGCATAGCAGATAAGGCTCTGCCCTCAAGTGCTCCTCCACTATCCCACCTTCCCCTCTAGCATGGCTCTGTGGAGTCAGCCGGTTCTGTGTGTCCCTCTGGCCTCAACATCACCTGTTCATACTGACTGCCCCAGACATCCTGAGTGGCCCTCCTGGCTCCCCTTTGTCTGGCATTAACATGAGTAATCTTATGGAGACACAAAACACAGGATGTCTACCCTGGGCTAATACCCTTTCACAGTCCATCATAACCTACCATGTATATACAGGAACCATAGTGCCTGTAACCCCATGTGAAGGGAGGAGAGGATAAACCCAGCAGCTTCTCCTGGGGCTCAGATACACTTGCAGATTTGGGGGAATTTCTTTTCTGTTGCTAGAACTTCTAATGAATCATATCAGACATAACAAAAAGTGCCTACATTATAAGTGTATGGCTCAATGAACGTTCACAAAATGAACACCCCATGTAAGCAGCACTTCAAGCCAGACTCCAGAAGCCTCAGGAGAAATTATTTTAAGTGTAAAACAAACAGGTTATATCCAAGACTAAAATTTCACATTGATTTTTTTTTAAGATTTTTATTTATTTATTCACGAGAGACACACAGAGAGAAGCAGAGACACAGGCAGAGGGAGAAGCAGGCTCCATGCAGGGAGCCTGATGTGGGACTCAATCTCAGGACTCCAGGATCAGGCCCTGGGCCGAAGGCAGGCACTCAACCGCTGAGCCACCCAGGCATCCTTTCACATTGATTTTTAAGATAGAACACAAGGATGAGGAGAACTGTGCGCTGGAAGCACCCCATCACCCCATCCTGATGACACCCTCAGACAAACCCTGGAGACACAAGTTCGATCCCCCAGGACTCAAAAATGCGTGCCACCTGCTGCCATCCGTGTATAAGTTTTCCTCCATGGCAGACCCCACGGCAGCAGTGAGGTGATGACACTGCTGATGGCACACCAATGTGCTCAGGACCCAGGTGGAAGCACAGACTCTTCTAACGGAAACATTTCTTCATAGGCTGACATGAGCAGCAAGTCTGGCAAACACCACACACCAGAGCGATGATGTAAGAAAGGGACAAGCTCTGATCTTGCTTAGGAAGAGGGACAAGGAAACAATCCCAGGAGACAGGCCAGCCCAGCTCACCAAGGTTCAAGCTAAGACCATGATAAAGCAATTTCTTTAAGCTGAGTGATGACAGAAAATGTTGACTAGATGGTCCTAGTCACAACTCTGGTACACAACCATTCGGGATCCAAACCCCGAGTTCTTCTAACCTAACTCACCTCCCCCAGCCACCCAGAGCAGCCGTGCAGTAAGTATTCTCTCAGGTGGGTCCCCTGGTCTCCCTGCTTCCTCTCCTTCCAAACATGAGTCTGAAGTGTCCACATAAAGCTCCAGAAGCTACCCATGTGCTGGTAACACAAAAGTGGGAGTAATACATAAATGCCAAGATGTAATTTAGCTAATATAATTCAAAGCATAATTTTAACTGCCATGAGAGTAGGAAAAAAGTTCACATGTATGGACCACCTACAATGCTCTATAAAGATCACATAATTAAAGACATTTTGAGGAAGAATGGAAATCTGCATTGTTCATTAATATACAAACGTCATCCTTCCCTAGCTCAGCATGGCCTCCGCAGCAAGCCACAGAGGTCAAGGGCAAACACGTACATTTATGCATCTAGCAAGTCTACCTGCCTCCACTGCTGCTCTTGCCAGGCTCTGCGCTAACTAAGCATTACAACACCAACTGCGGAGCAGGAAAACTTCTGAGATAAGCTGAGGCTAAAAGGATGATATGCAAAGTTTTTCCTTTCAAAAACTCAACTGTTTCCTCACTGGAAAAAAAAAGAGAGTAATTTAATTTCGATTCTGTCTTCTGAGTCCCCAGAAGAAACCATACATAAACACAAAGTTTTTTCATAGGTACCATGTAAAAGAAGTATTACTTAATTTTATATCACTTTTATTATGACTCAAATTTCAGAGTGATAGCTTTCTAATAAACAAAAAACCCACTGGATGTCTACCACACACCAAAAATGTGTTAAATGTGAGGACACAGCAGAAATAAAAGCTCACTACCCTCATAGAGCTCACAGTGTTAAGACTAAAGACAAACACAGAGAAGAGGATAATTAATGACAGTGGTGACATGAGGCAAAAGACAAATGCAGGATGCTGAGAGAACATACGGTTCAGGCCAGGACCAGCTTCCTGAGAGGGTGAAATTAAGAGGTCCACTGAGGAAGGTAGAGCTGTTCAAGCGTCACTCTACTGGGAACACAAGAAGGTGACTACCTGGAACACTGACTCAGTTTGTGTGCTTCATGGAGACTCATGGAGAAGCACATCTATTTCCCGCTGGCCTCGCCTCACCTCGCCTCACCTGTGGGACAGCAGCATTCAGGTCGGCCCTACGAGAGCACTCTGTGGCCCTCGACACTCGGATGAGAGCTTACCTGGGACAAGAGAACAGGCTTGCAGCTGTCTGATGATGTGGCTCAGCTCCCCCTGGAGATTGGCTCCACTGGAATTCTTCAGGGTCTCCAGCATGTTCTCAGCATCAACAGTACCATCGCCCTCAGCATCAAACTGGGCAAAGGCCTACAACATAAGTGATATAATAAAATCACATCTGTTCCAAATCCAGATACTTTGTTGCTGCCAGTGCCCTGGTGGTGGTTGGGGAAAGAGTCCATTTACATCACTCAGAGAATAAACAAGCTCAGGACAGTAAGTCACTGCACTCTGCAGAGCATAGATATATATAAGTGTCACTACAGAGACACACAGTGTTATAACCTCCCTTTCCAGAGATTAATCTCCTTCTCCAAATAATTACAGAAAGTAACCAGGGCAACATTTTCCAGCCAGTTACAAAGTGTCATACATAAAACTACCACCAGAGACTTGACTTAAAGTAGCACCTCAGGTTCCTGGGGCTTTTCCTTTCAAACCCACCTTGGACACAAGACCGAATTGGATATTCACAGCGCTCTTTCCACTAACCTTTAGCCATAATTGAACTTGCTCCCTGCAGGTGTCGGGCAGTCTGGGAAACTGGGTATAGTATGGGATTCAGTTTGAATCCTGCTCTGTCACTAACAGGCTCTGTGACTTCCCACACATTCTGTTACCTCCCAAAGCCCAAGTTCCTTGATCTGAAAGACGGAACAAATATTATCAGCCCCCGCTGCTGTCTGGATGAGGACACATCTGAAGAGAGCCCAATACAGTGAAAGCACATCAGAGCACAAAGTGCCCTGTCTCCTGTCTAACCTGCACTGCTACCCTCTCTTGTGTCCCTGGCACCAGCCCCTCCCACATTCAGGAGACTTTCCTTGCCTGCCAACAGCCCGATCTCCCTGGATTGCAATTCCCTCCCCAATCAGTGGCTTCTTTCTTCCTGCTGATCCAATCACTCACAGACATCCCCCACCATGAAGTACCTCAGGAGTCTCCCACCTTCTTTTTTAAGTAATCCTCGCTCTTCATTAAAACTCCTGCCTTGGGACACCTCGGTGGCTCAGTGGTTGGGCACCTGCCTTCAGCTCAGGTTGTGATCCTGGGATTTGGGATCGGGTCCGGCATTGGCCTCCCCACAGGGAGCCTGCTTCTCCCTCGGCCTATGTCTCTGCCTCTCTCTCTCAGTCTGTGTCTCAGTCTATTTATTATGAATAAACAATCATAAATAAATAAATAAATACATACATACATACATACTGCTGTCTTTTCCTTATTTCTCTCCTTCATGGAACATGGGGAGGTCCCACTGAGGTTTCAGGACCGACCCTATTTCCACCACAGACCTCCAAACACGGTGTTGAATAGGAACAGAGCAAATTCCTACACTTGGCTCCAAAAACCATGGGCATGAACACAGGATGGGGGGCAGAGTTCATGCAACGGAAAGACACAGCATTCTATTTGCCCTTCCTTAACCTGACAAGATTATCCAAAAATTAATAGGATCCAAGGCTACACCACTCAAAGAACAATGTTCAGAAGGAGAGAGAATTGATCAGCCTGTTCTTTTCTGATTAGACCCAGTCTGGAAGCTCCACACCTAAAGGAAATGAAATGGAAGGTATCAGAGGAAAGAGATGGTGGTGGCGAGAAGACCCTGCCTGTGAGAACGGATCCAGGGGTGCAGGCATTCAGGGTGAGGAGCGGGTGCCTGCGATGGGCTGTCACGAGAAGGAAGCTGGACAAGCAGCCACAAAGAGTGTGCAAACCAATGCATATACCTCTACTTCCTCAAGTCCCCCTAAGACAGTATTATGAAGGGATCTTTTTCTAAGACCCAAGACAAAGACAACTTTGTATCATGCATGCAACAGCAACAATCGTTTGGAAGCTGGAGAACAGATGGAGGAACAGTGCAGGTCACTCACCCACAAGAGAGTGGGACATTGGGCTGGCACTGGGCACAGCAAAGACACAGGCTGCTCTGAGTGCAGGACCCCAACAGCTTTCACAGGACGTGGCAGCCACAGGTGCCATGGAGAGGGGACATAATCAGTGAGCGGCCTATTTTAAAAAGCAGTTAAAATTGGCTGTAATGCTGATCTTTAGGAATCACTGGGGTTTGTGTTCTTGTTTTGAAGGAAAAGGGCAGTAGCGGGATTGTGTATTTTTTTAAAAGAGTTCTTATCTATTAAAGATATTTAAGGAAACATTTATAGATGAAATAAAATACTTCTGGATGGAAAAGATTTGCTTCAAAATAATTTGGAGGAGAAAATAGGTGGGGTTTAGATGAAATAAAATTGGCCTTGAGTTGGTGGCTGTTGGAAATGGCAAACAAGAACATTCTATGCTTATCTTTACTTTCTTATGTTTATTTTTTTAAGATTTTATTTATTTATTCATAAAAGATAGAGAGAGGCAGACACACAGCAGAGGGAGAAGCAGGCTCCCTGCAGGGAGCCTGATGTGGGACTCAATCCCGAGACCCCAGGATCACGCCCTGAGCCAAGGCAGACGCTCAACTGCTGAGCCACCCAGGCGTCCCTCTATTTTCTTATATTTAAAATTTTCCATTAAACCAAACAAATATAGACAACCCCCAGATCTCTCTCTAATCAGAAGCCTGAGGGGTTGACTCCCTTGAGAGGGTGGTAGAGTCTCTGGACGATAAGTACCAAGCATGAGTGCTTACAGGGTAAAGGTTTATGAGACTCATCCTTCTGCTAGGGCTCCTAGAATGCTAGCAGCCAGTCTCACCCTCCAGGCAGGAGACAGGAGAGGTCTCCTCTGGGGAACCAGAGAAGCCACAAGGACAGGCCTGGAGACACTAGTACTGGAGGGCTCCCCATCAAAGTGATCAACAAGTTCACCTTTCAGGGAGGCTCAGCCATCACCAAGCAGAGGCACAAGAGCATCCACCTCTTGAGTCCCCCAGTCTTTAGTATGAGTGGCTAGCCCAGGACCACTGGACATTTAAGGAAAGGCTTCATGTGAAACAGAAAAAGCAAGGAAAGGAGAAAGGAAAGGAGAAGAAAATGTAAAAAAGATTATTGTTAATATCTTCAGAGAAATACTTTAAAAGACATTTTTAATACCAGCCTTACTGAAGTGTAATTCACATACCATAAAATTCACCCTTTTAAAGTGTACAACCTAGTGTTTTAGTACATTTGGAGTAGAGGAGTCGGCAGCACTGCCACCTAATAAAAAAGGACCCTGAGATGTCATGAAAGACCAGGGGCCTAAAAACAATCTCTTCAGATGCTTTTATAAGCTCTTGAAAGTTAAAAATATCACAGCAAAATGAAAATCTCAACAGATCGGGGAAGATAAATCTCAAAAGGTTGGAAGGTAAATTGACTAAAGTGCCCAGATAGTAGAGCAAAAAGACACACTGATGGACACAAGAGGAAAACATCCAGAAGACCACCAGTCCAGGAGCCTGAGATCCAGACACGGTGAGCTCCAGAGAAGGAAACAGAAAAGGGAAGGAGAGAAATGACAATTCTTAGGATCCAAGATAATGAAGGATGTGAGCCTTGAAACTGAAGATGCTGAATACCATCCACGGTGGACAAAAGCCCATCATAATGAGATTTCATCACAGCTAGAGGCAAGAGAGGGCAAGAGAGGTTTCTCCTCCCAGGAAGAAGACAGTGTCCATGTCGGAGGTCAGGAGGCAGGGCCAGTTCGGCAGCTACACAGGAGCTGGAATAGCAGCGGGCCTCCCACGTTCAGGGGGACTCTCTCTAACTTGGAGGTTAATACACACTCACAACACCACCAACTGCAACAGAGGCGGAGAGGCATTCTCACATATGCAGGGCTCTATGAACCAGTTAGTGTTCTCTTAATCAGAAAGCTCCTAGAGGGTGCAGTCATTGGGATAGAGAAAAGGCCAAGAAAGGGGAAGAATGTGGTCAAAGCATAAGAGAAAATGAATCCCCCATGGCTGCAGATTCCAAGGCAGCACGTGCACAGCACACCTCAAGAACTCCCAAGTGCAGAGGGCAGCGGATCAGAGGCTCTTGAGGAGACGAGTGAGGGACTGTGTGCCTGAACACAGTGCATGTGTTAGAAGAGATTCAGGCAAGTGGCACAGAGTCTGGGGTTAAACTAATGCTAGAAGACCAGAAAATTAAGCACAAGAAAAGTACCAATTCCATTGTTAACCTCAGAAAAAATAAAAAGATGCGTAGAAAGGGAACGCAGTCCTGGAGTACTGCACGGCTCAGCCGTGTACATCCCCACAAGAACATACGCACCAGGGGGGTCTAAACAACTGTGACACAAATCTGCCAGGACAGGACACGTATGGATGTGGAAAGGACAAGAAGGTGTCAGACCACAATGGACTCTTTCTGCAGTGGGAACAGCATGGATAAAGTCTAAAGCTGAAAACTAAGAGTAAGGTAAGCACGCTGTCTGGTGACACGCAGGTACACCATGAATGAGCCAGCTGCAGGAGGTGAGCAGTGAGGGCTCCTGTAGAGCACGACCCTGGGTGGGACTGCAGATGACCAGGGCCTTTAGCACCAGCAGCCTTGTGGGCTTGGTACCATGTGAGAAACAAATATATGAAAATAAACAATTCTGAGTGTCCACTTCAAGCATGGGATATACTGGATGGGTAGCTTTACAACTTTTGTAAGTAGCCTAATACTTCCTCCTCTCTAAGTAAACATTTCACACAGTGAATACATCAACCATAAAAGATTTCTGGGACAACTGGAAAAATATGAACATGGACTGGGTATTAGATGACACAGAAGGGAACCGACAGAAAGGGGAGGACCACGGACTGAGAAAAGTAGGCTGCAAAAGGGTACCTTTTGCAGAGAGGCTGGTCTCACGTAGCTTTGTGCTGTTTTTTTAAGATCTATTTATTTTAGGTGGGCCTGGGTGGCTCAGTCGGTGAAGCATTTACCTTTGGCTCAGGTTGATCTCAGGGTCCTAGGATCAAGTCCTGCATTGGGCTCCCTGCTCATTGGGGAGTATGCTTCTTCCTCTGCCCCTCCCCCTGCTGGTGCTCCCTCAATCTATCTCTCTCTCTCAAATATGTAAAATCTCCTAAAAAAAGAAGTTTATTTATTTTATTTGAGAGAGGGAGAGAGGGCAACAAGAGGAAGAGAGAGGGAGCATCCCAAGGAGACTCCCCATGGAGCAGGGAGCCCGATGCAAGGCTCAATCCCACAATCCAAGTCAAAACCCAAGAGTCTGACACCCAACCAATTGAGCCACCCAGGTGCCCCTCATGTCAGTTTTAAACAAAGCAAATATGCAGTTCCCACATTAGTACAAAACATCTCAGACACAGAAACTTGAAAATATATGAATGTAGACAAAATAAGACTTGAAAGAAGAAACACCTGTTTAACAGTGGTTAACATGTCAATCTGCACATTGCTTTTGTAATAACGAAGGGGAATCTTAAAGATGAAGAAATCTTAAGCACAAGCGTCATATAAAAGTGGAGGCAGGGATGCCTGGGTGGCTCAGTGGTTGAGCATCTGCCTTTGGCTCAGGACGTGATCCCGGGATCTGGGATAAAGTCCCACGTCGGGCTCCCTGCATGGAGCCTGCTTCTCCCTCTGCCTGTGTCTCTGCCTCTCTCTCTCTCTGTGTGTCTCTCATGAATAAATAAATAAAATCTTAAAAAAAAAAAAAGTGGAGGCAGTGGGAGGAGACAGAAGGGAAGCAGAGCCTCCGTCTGCCCGTCTGTCTGTCTCAAGGCCTGAGTACCACAGGACGAGAAAACAGCCCCTTCCCCCACTTGTCCACAGCCCAGCTCAGTAAGTGACGTATGTACAGCCCCAGGTCTGAGGGGAGGAGGGCAGCTGTCGCCCACTGAGCTGGGATGACACACGGTGTGGGAAGCTCTGAACTAATATTCGAGCCCTGCGCAGAATACCATTTATCCTTCCTCACAGCAGTAGTACTTCCTACCGACCTCCCCATTTTCTAGATGCACAGAGGGCTCAGGTAACTTGTCTGAAGTCACACAGCTAGGACTGGAATCCAAGGCTCCAGAGCTAATAAGCTCTTCACAACTCCTCCGTGTGCTCCGAGAAGCCCCGGGGCTCCGAGCGATCTGGAGACCCCCGGCACAGAACCTGTCTCCAAGCTCCTCATTCTCAAACAGCACCTCCTGCCCATGTTCCCACAGAACTAGCCTTACACCTGAGACTCAGTTTCTCTAAACCTCAAGGTGGCCCTCAAGTCCTATGTCCACCAAAACTCCTGCAAACTTCCTACTTGCTTCCTGAGTTTTCAGAGCTCTCTGCTTCCCAACTCCTGCATTGACTGCTGATAAAAATTCCATAGAAACAAGGCTATAAAAATAGTGACGTTTCTACTATTATAAAAAGATTCCAAGGGCACCTGGGTGGCTCACTGGGTTAAGCACCCAACTCCTGATTTTGGCTCAGGTCATGATCTCAGTGTTGTAAGACTAAGCCTCACACTGGGCTTTGTGCTCACCATGGAGTCTGCTGGAGAATCTCTCTCTCCTTCTACCTCTGCTCCTTCCCTCCCCTCACCCCACTCATATTATCTCTCTCAAAAAAATTTAATTTAATTTAGGGGGTGCCTGGGGGGCAGAGTCGGTTGGGCATCTGACTTTGCCTTGGGTCATGATCTCAGGGTCCTGGAATCGAGGCCCTTTAGGCTCCCTAAGTGGGGGAGTCTTAGGGAGAGGGAGTCTGCTTCTCCCTCTGCCCCTCCTCCCACTCATACTCTCTCAAATAAATTGGTAAAATCTTTATGAAGTAAAAATTGTATTAAAAATTATTTTAAAAAAGATTCTGTTCATTTGTCAATAGTTAATGAATACAATAAAAAGAATCTTCCAACAAACAAAAACAAAGACATTTTAGGTGGAAAAAAAAATCAGCATTGCTAATAGCTTCACTAAATAAATATGTAACTTCCCAACACTTGGAAATTGTCCTTAAAAAATGTACAGATTTTTACAGTAACACTTAACACATAGTTTGTTTCATAGGACTTCATGGAATCCAGTTTGCTCGTGCACTGGCTCAACACTTTCTAATAAGCAGCCACTATATACCTGAACCCAAGCTTGGCTCTGCACATATTAAGATAAACAGGGCGGGGCAGCCAGGGTAGCTCAGTGGTTTAGCGCTGCCTGCAGCCCAGGGCCTGATCCTGGAGACCTGGGATTGAGTCCCACGTTGGGCTCCCTGCATGGAGCCTGCTTTTGTGTGTGTGTGTGTGTGTCTCTAATGAATAAATAAAATATTTAAAAAAATAAAAAATACAAAATAAAATAAAATAAACAGGGCATGGTCCTTACCCTCCCATATCCTCACCGCCTGGGAGAAGACAGATCTGTAAACCAACAGCACCAATGTGATGCTTCATAATTATAACAACAGAACTACAGCATAAACAACTACAGTACCTAACGTTTTCTGAGTATTTACTAAGCTCCAGGCAGAGCTCAAGGACCTCACTTGACCGACTCCTAGCTTCCACAGCAATCCTAAAGGAGGGTACTGCCCTTTTACTTGTGAGGTGCAGAGGTCAAGTATTTTGTTCAAGGTCACAAGATTCATACCAGTAAATAACGGTGCTTGCATTTGAATCCTGGTATGATGTGGGATCCTGCACTACGTGCCAGCATGCTTCGAGCTAACAAACTCCAGATGCCAGAAGCCCAAAGGGACTGGGACGGACGTTCAGCGAACCCGGGCCTGACAAAACAACCCTCGTGCTAAGCTTTAATGAATAACCAGGAATTCATGGGCAAAGGAAGATGGGACAGCCATCCTCAGGAGGGGCCAGAACACAGGCATAGACACGAGTGTGTAAAAGACCACATGGATTCCTACTGGCTCGGCGTGACGGGCGCGGGGGCAGAACAGTCGATGGAGAGACAGACGTCAGGATAGAAAGCCTGGCCCATCAGGCTGAGGAGCTCCTTCGCACAGTAACAGCACCACAGGCCCACTGGAGAATATCAAGGGTGGAGAAAGCTGATTTTTCCATATCTACATAAACCTTGAAACTGGAATGGACCTACCAGTCTCTTAACATACGTGCCTTCCTGTAGCTTTGAACCCCTTCTGCAGTGTCTCTGTGACACTGTAGTGATGGGAAGCTCATGTCTTCGGGCCAGTTCTGACAGCAACAACTTTCTTCTCTCTATGATGAATGGCAATGTACCTCCCTAATGTCATCACTGTGGGCCATTCAGAACACATCCAGACCCCTCTGCCCCAAGACAGCCCCCAAATCACTGACACCAGTGATCACCAGGCCCTGGTCTCCCTCAACCAGATCTCTAATGGCAACGGCTCTAGTCTCATTCCCATGCTGGCTGCCCTCTCTGGGACCCTCCAGACACAACCTCAGAGCAGTGCCTCTCAAGTCTCACTGGCTGAGCCACTATAAGAAATACATTTCCAGGGAATCCTGGGGTGGCTCAGCAGTTTGGCACCTGCCTTTGGCCCAGGGCGTGATCCTGGAGACCCGGGATCAAGTCCCGCGTCGGGCTCCCTGCACGGAGCCTGCTTCTCCCTCTGCCTGTGTCTCTGCCTCTCTCTTTCTCTCCCTCTCTCTCTATCATGAATGAATAAATAAAATCTTAAAAAAACACACACACACACACATTTCCATGATGCCTGTGTAATGCTGATATAAAAGTTTCAAGAAATAATACTTTCTCTTATCAGATACAATATATCCTGATATTTTCTTTTCCACTGTATTCTGCTTCATGTTTTACATGCAAGTTAACACTCACTAAATAGATCCCCAACAGTTTAAAACTCCACAGCCTGGAATGTGGGACCCTAAACCCAACTGAATACAGTGGGTCTGGCTCTAACTGTGCAAAATGAAGGAAGTCGATCTTCCTCTCTAAAAATAGAGCAATGCCCCCTATGTCCATGGAGCTAACATCCATTTCCATGCAGACAGTAACATGGCCTACTGTATCTTCCTCCTCCTCTCCTGATTCAGGCTTCTTCCTACCTCACCCACTCATGTGCTCTGCCATCCACGCCCTAACTCTTCGAGTGAGTGCAGGTCCTCTGCCGTGCAGCATGGGAGAGAAAAAGTGTCACCCAGTCAGGCTGACGGGAAGTCTGGATTCAAGGATGGTGCCAGATTCACCACTTCCCTGTGACGCCTGGAACAAGACCCTGGGCCCTTAAGTCTCAACCCCTCTTCCTACACAAACCCCCTCCTCCTGGCTTGTTGTGAAGATCCAAAGGTCTCTCGAACAAGAATGTACCTAGTAAACTTGCAAAGAACTGTTACTATAATCTCATTAGAGGCCGTTATGGTCCACCCTGCAGACAAGAGGCAGAGAAGTGGACTGGCTGACTCCAGACTTCCACCCATTTGCTCTGGCCCAAGGGCAATACATGACAGCACTCAGACCATTCCTGCTTAACCTCCTTAGTCACCAGTGAGAAAAAGACCGTGGTACACACGAGAATGTACCAAAATCATCACACACCAGAACAGGGGCACAAACCAGCACAACACACGCATCAGGCTTCACACAAAGGCTGTACACTGGTTCAACCTGGGAGAAACAAGATGCATATGAGATCTGGATCTGGTCCCAGTTCTGCCACTTGCTGGCTGAGAGGCTCATCTCTCCACTTAATGCCTCAGTTTACTTGTTTGTGAGACTGTGTTGCATTTATGTCTACGTGAAGTACTGAAAGGGCTGTGACACAGAAGATGACGTAAACCATCCTAGCGCAGAGCTCAAACAGAGAGAATAGGGTGTGCCAGGTACTGCTCTAAATGCTCAACATGAACTAATTCATTTACTCCTCATGCTAACTATACAAGGTAGACACCATTATCATGCTCATCTTTTAGGAGACAGGGAGACACACAGAGGGGTTGTGTGAGTTAATCACATGGCTTGAGGATGGTGGAACCATGATTTTCCCACATGCAGTTTGACCCCAGGGCCCAGGTCTTAAGCTCAGGCTAAAGAAGAACAGTGGAACAGGGAGACTTACAAAACAAGCTCACAGATACCATTAACAGACTCTCTACACGGCTGTCCAGGATATTACAAGAGGGACTCCTTTTTGGGGCAAGGGGCAGGGACAGATTGCATGCAATGGTTACTAAGGTCCCTCCAACTCAGACTCTAGACTGACAAAGGAGTACCATTCTCAAACTGTGACACTCTTTCACCCCAACTTGCACATGCTGTATCTTTCTTTTCTTAGAGAGAGTGAGCGAGCGAGAGAGAGCGCACGCACGTGTGCATGCAGGGGTGGAGGTGAGGCAGAGGTAAAGAGTCCCAAGCGGGCTGCACATGGAGCATGGAGCCCCACACAGGGCATAATCTCACGACCCTGCTGCAATCATGACCTGAGTCAAAATCAAGAGTTGGACGCTCAACCAACTGAGCCATCAAGGCGCCCCCATGCTACACCTTTCAGCTGTATCCCTTCTTACCTTCGCCTGGCAATTCTTCTAATCTCTCAAGCCTTGGTCTGGTGAAGCCTTTCCCAAATTCCACACTACTATGAAATGCTCCTCTGTGGTCCCTGAAAGTGAAGAGGGGTTAGGATGGAGCAAAGAGCCACAGGGGGGTAAGGAAGCTAAGGACAAAATGCCCATGTGTATGAGAAACTGTGCATGGGCTTGGCTGGCTAAAAAGCACCAGGAGGCAAGAATGGAAAGGTATGAAGACTTAAAGGTTAGTCTAACATTTGATTCTAAAAGCAATGGGGAGCGACTGAAGTTTCTACAGTAAGACAGTACATGATGAAGTAGTGTTCTGGAAATCAAGGAAATGTAAAACAGAGCTGTGGCCTTTCCTCTACAGCTCTTCATCTCCAGAAGCCAGTACCATCATCCCCGACATAGCAAAGCACACAGGGTCAAAATAACCTCCAATTCACCCAGCATCTTTCTCTCCTATGCTGTCTCATCACCACTAACGGCCATCACTTACTGAATGCTTCTTTGTGCTGGGGCAGTGCAGGCAGGTGGGTGGGGGCCTCAAAGCCTACCTGCAGAACAAGACCAGACAATGTGCTCTAAATGCCAAATAATGGGTACAGAACAGGAAACAAGAACCTCAAGTGTGGGGCTGAAACAGAATTATACAGAAGACACCTGAATCATGTCACAAGAAAGGTGTGGCCCTGCCCAAGTGATGGTGCTAAGGTGGGCAACGCTGAAAAGCTGAGAGAAACAAGGTCCACGTGTGGGACCAGGCAGGTGTCCCACTGGCTAGGGAGCAGGGCTTGAGCAGAGGAGGGGAGGTCGATGAGGTCAGGCAGGGAGACAGGCCAGCCTGCGGGCTCTAGCCCATTCTGAGGAATATGTAGGGAGTCTCTGCAGGCTCCGAGTGGAGGGCAAGTGATGCTGGTGGCCTGCTTGGTCTTTCCAGCACAGACACGAGTCTCTCATACTCTGTCTTCAAAGAGTAGAGAACACATCTGCAGAATTCTATTTGCATAGTTCTTGGGCTCAGAGCTATTCTAAACTAGCTAATTAATACTTTTGACATAAAGACAAATCTTATTTTTCTCTAAATTTCCTGTAAACCACACACTGACCAAGAACCTTTTTAAAGTTCTCTCTAAATTATTTTTAATTATTTCCTCAAACATCAAAAAATACCTTACTGTGACAAGGTTACAGACTGAATATCAAGTACAAAGCTGGAGAAGGAGGCCAACACCATATTCAATCTGCTAACTCAACCTGAGGCCCTGTGGGGGAGAACCTTAGTGAGCACTGGCTGTGAGCCACAACTGTGCCCAAACAGTAAGCAAATACATAATAATATCCTGCCCTCAGGCTTTACAAACCCCATGAATTTCACAAAGCAAGACCCAGAGCTAGTATGGCAAACTAATAAAGTAAGACTGTTCCTCTCCAATTCTCTCCTGAAAGCCATCTCCATCATCCTCTGTTCAGCACCTTTTCCTGCCTGAGATTCTACACAATTTTCTAGAAGCATGTTGTACTATGAGCACAAACATGGAATCTCTAATCTCTGATATCAAAAAGGGATTTAAATATATTCCTCTTCTGCATAAAAGTCAATTAGATATCGCTCCCTAGGACCAAATCAGAGTCCATCCGCATGGACCACACCTACCACAAGAAAAGGTATACCACACTATAAAATAATAAATCTTCAGACTTTGATCAATATTACGATTCCAGCAACTTCTTTAGGATACCATCTCAAGCAACTAAGGTCACGGGAATGTGAAGGCAAGACACCTGGGTGGACAGATGGAAATGCACAGCTGGAGCGCAAGGGCAAGAACACAAAGCCCAGAACCATTTAGCGTTTTGATGATAACGGTAAGTAACCTGCTTTACTGTGCTACGTCTCATCAAATGAAGGAAAGGAATTAACTCATCATTTTAGTGGCTACTATAAAGACATTTTATTATCACTTCACAAAAACCCTTAAACTTGAAGAATCATAATACATCTTCACAAGCTTACATGTAAAATTAACTAAGACCACAAAAGTGTCTACTTACTCATATTAAAGGACAGACTTACCTTAGAGCACGGCGTCACATACTGAGCTAATATTTATCTTCTTGGCCACTTCGCTGTATAATGACTCCATGCTTATGGACAGGACAACCACTATGCGCTTATCCCCATCAGCTGTTTAAACCCTAGCTAAGCTCTCACATAGAGACAGGCCCACTCTCTTCAACTAACCAGTGCTAAACAAGCAGGAAGGGCAAGTAACCAGATTTTAGCACCACACGGAGCACCAACTGTCCCCGCACCAAATCCAATAAAGGTGAAAGGCTTCAAGAAAAATACACGATGCTTTTTCTCAAATTTGAATTATTCTTGCCAGGCCTCCCTTAGTATGTAGGGGAAAATTAAAGAATTAAGACTAAAAAAAAAAAATGATGAGACTAAAGAGAAATAATCCCAAAGAACCAACCAGGTCCTTAAACCAGGAAGGGTCCAGAACTTGGAGTCAGAAGACACACTGCAGTGTTAACACCAGAACTCACTTCCCCGTCTTACTGAAGTTGAGTCCCTAAACCTTACAGGGTCTTCAGTGTCATCCTCGGTGTGGTGGCTGGTGTCACCCATCGGCCAAAATAACTAGACGCTCAGTATTTGAACACACCCTAGAGAGTGAGGGGAGATAGTTATACAGATGTGAAAGAAGACTTCCATGTGTGTATCCATGAGTTTGGTGCATGTATACTTCACACCTTATGGCACAGCTCTAGATGGCCCCGGGATTTTTGCAAAAATAAAACACAAACTTGAAACATTTTACAAGTCACCAGTTCTTACTGCTGCTCTTACAGCTCCTAAATGTTTATTTTTGCCATATGTATGACCACTGTGATCTTGTGATACCAGGAAGGTACAACCACTCAGGTTTTTCTCCCCATATATTTCCTCAGTTACAGTGGCTGAATGACCTGAATGACTATGCTCAACAGTCTACGAACTCCCTGCAAGGGATTTAAGTTCTCACAGAGCATGTGTGCGCATGCACACACGCACGCACACACGCACGCGCACACACACACACACACACACACATCCTAGTAGGAAGAAACAATGTGGCTATTTCTCAGGAAACCCCAATGAACAAACAGACCACTGTTATCTCAAGCAGTCTTCTCTCCTAGGATTCTACAGGCGCATACACCCGACAGTCTGAGAGATCCCTTCACTTAGCTGCCCCATGGACACGTTAGGCTCAGCATGGCCAAACCAAACTCATCTTCCCTCTCCAGATCATCCCTTCCTGAAAGGGTTTCTGTTCTCAATAAACAGCCCTATCACCTTTCCAATTGCTTAAGACAGTAATGCTGGAGTCATCCTTCATCCCTTTCTGCTTCTAATCCTCTACTCACATGTGAGTCTCAAGGACTGCTTATTCTACATCCTAAATAGCTCTCACAACTATTCATGCCATTTTGGCTGCGACCACCCCAGCACAAGCCACCTAGTGTCTTACCTGAACTGTCATAATTGCTTCCTAACCGATCTGCTTGGATCCACTGTAGCATCCTACCACCAGTTCCCCATAAGGTAGCCAGAGCATTTGTACCTTGCTTAAAACTCCAGTTTTCAGACTCCTACATAACAGAGGCTGCAAAGGACTCCTCATGACCTGATTCCTGCCGACTTCTCTAGCTTGCTCTCCTCCTTCTGCATTCTGGGACCTAGCCATGTGTTTCACACTAACTGTAACCCGGTATCTATTCTCCTCTTTCTCAGGAATCACATCCTGATTTTTCAGCTAAATATATGGCCGTGTAATAAAAGTCTTTCCTAGCCCCCCTTGCAGCTAAGTGTCACCATGTCCCTGGGCTTGAGCCAATGGGAGGTGAGCCTGGCCCTTTCCTTCCCTTTGCCCTTTCCTACTGTTGTAATGCACAAAGTGAAAGCTGAAGAAATCATCTGGGTCACCAGGTAGAAGGTGCCTGTGGAGGATGACAGCACAAGATGGATGGAGCCAGGTCCCCAATGACTGAAACTGCCATGTCAACCTAGATCATCCACCTGGACTTTTCCCTAAGAAGCTTGTTTACTATTTAAACCACTGATGCACTGGCCTCTCTGTCCCTTGAAGCAGTTTTGCCTAACCCTAACACAACACACTGTTCTTACAGATTCTCCACTCTCTGAACTCCGACTTGTGCATGTGATTCCTTCTCCCCGAAACACTGCTAACTCTTCTGCTCCTTATGTGTTATCCCTCTTTGAGCTGAAATGTTACTTTCCAGGTAAGTTTTCCTTGACTTCCTAGGTGAGGTTAGATATTGCCATATTTTTCCTTACACTTTCCTTAGGGTAATACGCCTATAACCGCTGAGTTCATTTGAGTCTCCTTCAGTGCTACACTCTCTTTAAGAGCAAGTATCTACTTTGTCTCCTGTCATCCAAGTGCCTGGCACTCAGTATATATCCAACAAATATTTGCTCAATGAACAATATCACAGCCCTTGAGTGATTTCTGGGCCACACCGTAAGGACTTCTTGGCCTTACATCATAGGACTCCATCAACTCTGCCTGTAGCTCTTTTCCTGTCAGACACTCTCAGGTTAAATACTGTTTCTCTCCATTCCCTTCTGGACAATTCTGAAATGTCCCAACTCCTTCAACGGATCGACACAGCTCTTTCTGGAACCACTTCATTTTCTCTTAATACACCTAGACCTAAAGACTAAAGTATTATGTCGACTCTTGGAATTAAGAAAAAATATATATGGAGACCCTTCACTGTGTAGTACAACCACATTTTCGAGGACTGGGATGTCTTACAGGTATTTTTTAAGGAAAATGTAAGAAACATACAAACCATATTATCTGAATTCTGACCACGTACAGGGAAACATTCTTAAGAAATTTTAAAAGCCTTCTCTGGTTGTGAAGTGGACATCACTTTTTAACGGCATTACAAGCATCTGTCAGTTCACTGCTTTATATACTCATCCTTCACTGACACTGAGGATTCTACATGGCTTACTCATTTTCAAAAATGAAGTATCTTTTTAACTCCGTGGAGTTAAAGAAATAGGGTCCCAAGAAGCAGGCAGTGGGACATTAAGACAAATAAATAAAAAAGATCAGAGTACTAGGTCTTAGGTTGCCAGCGAGCCATCGGGAACCCTGGATCAGGTCTCTATTTAACTGTAAAGTGAAACGTACAATTCCTAACAACCCTTCTGAGAAAAAAAAAAATGTTGTTGAGGTATCAACTTGCTGTTCATGATTCAATAAAGGTGATGTTGGGGACTATGCCAAAAACTGTGTAACTGCAAGTACTGGCAGGAAACCTGACATATGCCTATCAGTCCCAGGTTACACGCAGATTTCCACGAGTCTAAAACATGGGCCTTCAACTATCTGAAAACAAATGTGTATTTGGAAAAGATAATCTTTGCGTGATGGGAATGGCTGCTAGAATGGAAGCTCTTCCGGGACGTGCCATCTCACACCGCATCTGTCAGGCGCCCACACTGGATCCAGAAGGGCATCCATAAAATCCCTCCAGTCGGTGAAACAGGATGGCTTTCGCTGCCACCCCCCTCCCCCATCCCTAGGCCTGCGGGCCGCCGCCGACCTGGCGTCAGGCAGCAGCACAGACGCCGGGACTCCAGCAGGATGCGAACACAGCAGAGCCTGCCAAGGTCCTCCAACCAAGGGCGGCCGAGGCCGGGCTCTCCCTACGGTCCCAGGAACGCACTGCGCTGCCCTCCCCCTCCCGGACCTGCGACCGGTCTGCAGCCCCCCCAGCCCGGCCTGACCTCCTCGAACTGCTCGCCCGAGCAGCCGGCGCCGCGAGCCTCCAGCAGCTCGCGGAACTGCTCCAGGGTGACGGCCTCTTCGCCGCGGCCCAGCCGCTCCTCCAGCCAGCGCAGCAGCGCGCCGTGGTGCCGGGACACCAGAGACTCGCAAGGCGGCGCGGGCCGCAGCGCCGCCGCCGCCTCTCGCAGTCGGGCCGGCTCCAGCAGCGCGGCGGCGGGGGGCAGCGCTGGGGCCGCGGGGCCCGAGCCGGGGATGGCGCTCGCGTCCGCAGCCCAGTCCTGGTGCGGGCCCCAGCCCTCTCCCCCGGCGGCACCCGCTTCGTCTTCACTGCCGTGACTCGGAGCGTTCCCCATGGAGTCTCCGTGTCGGGCGTCCGGCTGTGCCGCCGCCGCCTCCCCGCCTCCACCTGTCAACCTCCGGCGGCGCCCGGCGGGCGGGACGGGGAGGGTACGACGGCGGCGGCGGCTTCCGGCTTCCTCGCCGTCAAGCGAGAACTGCCGTCGCAAAGACGCCGTCAAGCGGACCCAAGCGAAAGCCGTGAGACAGCAAGCGGAGGACGGCTTCCGGAGAGGATGGCACCCCGATTTCCCAGAAGGTCCCGCCGTCTACGTCATCCCGCAGCCTCCTTTGCCGCCATCTTTGTGGGGGGCGGGCGCCGGCGCGGCGGAGCCTTCGCCGCTGACACTGGCCGTATCGCTCCACGTTCGCCAGCTACGCTGAAAAACGGCGCAGCCAGGGAGGGGTCTCTCGCAAGCCTTTTTCCCTTCAGTCCCCCGCTGTCCCCGTGGTGACGCGGGCGGGGGCGGGGGCGAGTGGGCGTCGCGCCGGTGACGTCACGCGTGCGCCACCGCCATCTTGGCCGTGGGTGGCGGGGCGGCCGCCTGTGGGCTGAATGCGGCGGCTCGGCGGCCGCGGGCTCCTGCAGGGCCTGGCGGCGGCACGGTGGCTGGGCTGGTGGAGCGACCGCGCTGGTCTTCGCCTGTTCGTGCCCGAGGAGCTGGCCCGCTACCGCGGCGGCCCCGGGGCCCCGGGTCTCTACTTGGCGTTGCTCGGCCGCGTGTACGATGTGTCCCCCGGCCGGAGGCACTACGAGCCCGGGGCCCACTATAGCGGCTTCGCAGGTACTGGCGCGGCGTCCGTCCGTCCGCCCGCGCGCTCGCTCTTTCTCTCACTCACGCCCCCGCTCGTCCGTGCGTCCCCCGCCCTCAGGACGACGGCCGTCCCCCGCGGCGTGGGCCAGAGAAGCAGGCCCGGTCACCTGCCAGGTGTGTCCTCCCCACGCCCCCCGGCGGAGCACGAGTGGCGGGGTCCCTGGTCCGCGGCGGCCGCCTTCCTACAGCTGGGGGATGGGCCGACAGGCTTCGGGCCACGACCCTCCCCCTCAGGGATGGGCTCACCAGCCCCAGGGGAAAGAGGAACGAGCCGACGGTGAAGAAAGAGGCGTTTTCTATCTGCCACGGCCGTAGCCCTGGGAAGCTGCCCCTGGTACCTCAACACGAGTCCCCTTCTTGTCTGTAGGGAGGGCTGCAGAGCGGGAGGATTCGCGGAGGGGGTGGGGGGGGCGGTAGTTGCCGAGCTCCTCAGTCAGCCCAGCAAGGGAAGGAACCTGCCCGGAGCACTTGGCGATGCAGAAGCCGAGCTGGGACCGCAGTCGGGGTTCCTTCACCTGCCAGGCGAGGGCAGCCTGGGTGCCCAGCACGCCGCTCCCTGCTGTGGCTGCCGCGGCGGGATACACCCCGGGATACGCTCCGACATAAAGCCTCCATCTCTGGGTCGTCGTTGTTGGGCTCTGGCTTCAGCTGAGTTCCTCTGTGCCTGCTGTTGATTGAGCGTCCAGTCACTGACCACTGCTCTGCAGCGGCCTTGAGCCAGGGGCTGCTCACCCCCACGCACACAGCCTAGCAGGGGAAGCAGGACGAGCACTCATTCGATATCAGTAGTATTGTCAATTAAGGTGTAATCACAAGGTATAAAATCCTGAGCTTTTTAAAGCATACAGTCCAGTAGTTTTTAACATTCAGAAAGCCCGCAAGCATCACCACCGGCTAACTCCAGGCATTTTTATCACCCCAAAAGAAACCCCACATCTGTTAGGAGTCCTGTCACTCCCCAGTCCCTCCATCTCCAGCCGCTGGCAGCCACTGTTCACTTTCGCCTGAGGATTTGCCTATTTGGACTTTTCCTGGAAGCCAAATCTTGCATGTGGCCTTTTGTGCCTGGTTTCTTTTACTTAGCACAGTGTTTTCAAAGTTCATCCAGGCTCTATCCTCACGTATCAGTACCGTGTTCCTCTTTGTGGAGTAGTAGTGTTCCGTTGAGTGTGTATACTAGATTTTGTGTATTTAATCATTATTTGTCGGATGTCTGTGTTTCCATATTTTGCCTGTTCCGAAAACACTATGAACACACACATGCATGTTTTTGTTTGGACATATGTTTTCTGTCCCCTAGGGTGAATGTCTGAGCGTGAGATTGCTGAGTCATGTAGTTACTCTTGTGTTTTGCTTTTTGAGAAGCTGCCAGATTATTTTCTAAAGTGGCTGCACCCCAGGGGACGCCTGGGTGACTCGGTGGTTGAGTGTCTGCCTTTGGTTCACTGTGTGACCCCCAGGTCCCAGGATCAAGTCCCACAATGGGCTCCCCATAGGGAGCCTGCCTCTCCCTCTGCCTGTGTCTCTGCCTCTGTCTGTCTCTCATGAATAAATAAATACAGTCTTTAAACAAACAAAGTGGCTGTACTCCACCATCAATGAAGAGTTCCCGTTTCTCCACATTCTTGCCAAACTGGTCGTCTTTTTCATCATAGTCATTTTAGCGGGTTTGATTTTTTGCATTTCCCTAATAACTACTGATGTTGAGCATCTTCTCATGTGCTTGTTGACCATTTGTATATCTTCTGTGAAGAAATGCCTGCTCAAATCCTTTGTCCCTTTTTTAAATTGAGTTGCCTTTTTATTAATTGAGTTGTGAGAGTTCTTTGTATACTCTGGATACTAGACCCTCATCAGATCCATGATTTGCAAATTTTCCCCCCATGCCATAGATTGTCTTCATTTTCTTGATAGTTTGCTTTAATGCACAAAATTTTTTAAATTTGATCAAGTCCAGTTTATTTTATCATTTTAGCTTGTGCTTTGGGTGTCCTAAGAAACCATCACCTAATCCAAGGGCATAAATGTTTACACCTATGTTTCCTTTTAAGACTTATACAGTTTGAGTTCATACACTCATGTCATTGATCTTTTTGAGTTAATTTTATATGTGAGGTAGGGGTCCATTTTCATTGCTTTGCTTGTTGCTATCCACTTGTCCAAGCACCATTTGTTGAAAAGACTATTCTTTCCCCCTTTGGATTATTGAAACATGACTCACTGAAAATTGACCGTAAATCCATGGGGTTCATTCAGCCAACACTGGTCATCGCTGAAAGATTAGGCACGACCAGATACTGGGGAACCAATACTGGGTTTGGTGTGTTCTCTGCCCCGATAAAACTTGCAAACTAGTAAAAAAGATAGACGTGAAGTAGGTCTTATGTCAACAATTAGTGAACTATTTTTGTGACGAGTGTTAAAAGAAAGGCATACTTGTGTTACCAGAGGTCCTAAGCTCGTTGGGGAGGAGAGAAAAGAGCAGAGGGACAAGGCGAAGTTGGTGGCCACTCTGTAGGGCCCTGAGAAGCATGTTAAGGAAATCTGGACACTATTCTAGCACAAAGAGAAGGCACTGAAGATTTTTAAGCAAGAGAATGACATCAATTCATGTTTAAGATACCAGTGTATGTTTTATGGAAAGAATGGAAAGCGGACATCCCACAGGGGTGCGGGTGCCGGAGTCCCCCACCTGGGAGCCTGTGCGGACTCGACTCCGGGTGGGGGCGCGTGTCCTGAGGTTGGGGCGTTGAGAGGCGGTTCCGGGGACAGCAGGGCTGACGTGGACCTGCGGCCCATGGGCTCCTGCGCTGGGTCCCCGCAGGGCAGCTGGACCCCGGCCTCGGGCCCCCTGGGGCCGGGTGACTGACTGCTGGAGCCCCAGCATGTGGAGGAGCCTGCCTCCTGGTGTGGGTGCGGGTGGGGCCCACGGGCCTGCCCCTGCTGCCCTGCCCTGGGGTGTCCCGGGATCCCCAGGGCTCCCCTAGGTCGGCGACCTGGATCTGTGGGGCACGCCCAGGGCCCAGGAGGCCACATCCGGCTGTGAGAGGGCTCGCTCAGCCCGGGGCCAGAACGCAGGCCTGGCCAGGGCCCCGGGGTGCTGGATCCCCTTAGTGCTGGGCCTGGGGGCGGCTCGCGTCGCCCCTGCCCCCACAGAGCCCGGGGCCAGGCCAGCCCGGGTCCCTATGGGTCAGGGACTGGTGTCCTGTGCGGGGGGTGCCGCCCTCCAGGAGGAACAGTGAGACGAGGCAGGGCACGGTGACGGCGGGCCGGAGCCTCAAGGCCCCTGCCCTCACCGCCACACTCTGCCCCCGAGGCCCGCGAGCATCGAGCTGCCCCGTGGACGCAGAGGGCAGACGGTCCCGGGCCTGTGCGGGGCCTCGGGGCAGCGGCCTCAGCGCCGCCCTGGCTCTGCCCCGGCTGTGCCCGTCACTGCCCAGCGAGGGGCACGAGCTGCAGTGGCCGCGGGGCAGGAAGGGTGTCCTGGGCCTGACAGCGTCATCCCTAGGGGGCTGGGGGGACCCCGTGATGGGAGTCCCGGGGGTGCTCCAGGGCCTGGTCCGTCGCGGGGCCTCTGGGGTGGCCCAGGCAGGTGCTGAATGGAAGGCGACCCCATTTTCTGTCCTGAAGCCCACCATGTCCGGGGGCCGCCTGCCTGCACCATGTTGTTGCACTGGGAGGGTGGGGAGAGAGTTCCATCGCTGGCGGGGAAGCTGGACTATGCCCTGGCCGGCAGGGGGTCCGGGCGTCTCAGGCTGTGTGGCTGGGCCCGGGGAGGCCGGCTCCTCCACCCTGGGTGGTGTCTCAGAGGCCGGAGGAGGGAGGAGAGGCCCGGGCGCCGGGGACACTCGCTCTAGGCCCAGGGGCCTCGTGGGGAACTCCTCTGGTCCCCCTGCCCGCCCGCCCAGCCCTGGCCTGGGGTCCCCGAGGCTGGAGCAGGAGAGGAGAGCCCCAGAGATGAGGACGGGGGCCCCGGGGGCTCTCTCCCCTGTGGGCGGCCCCCGCAGGCCGGGTCGGGAGGGGCCGGGGCCCTGAGCCCACCTGGGGGGGCAGGTCGCACCGCATCCTCCGGAGCTGGCTCATGGAGGCCCGAAGGTGTCTGAGCACCGCCTCGTCCTCCAGGGCCCAGGGCTGGGCCAGAGAGTCCTGGAGGAACTCCCGGAGCCCTTCCAGGGGCAGCTTCAGGAGGCGCTCTGGGCGGTGGGCGAGAGTCAGACCCAGAGGGCCCTGCCCTGGGGCCCCTGGTGCCCCCAGTCCAGCGGCCGGGGTCCCGCTGTCCCCAGGAGCACCGTGGGCAGTGCGCTGGCCGGGGTGGCCCCTGCCCGCGGCTCTTCTCAGGGAGCCCCGCTGCCCCTGCCTGCTCCGCCGTCCCCCCACACCAGGTCCGGGTGCTGCTCAGAGCACAGGGTCACCGCCCCTGCCCCTGCCCCGCCCCCGGCACCCCTGGGCTACCAGGGGCTCACTTACTCCTGTGCACCTTGAGGGTGGTGTAGGCCATGGCCGTGAGCACCCTTTCCCTGTCGAGTACGTAGGCATCCCACAGCTTCAGGGTGAGCGAGAAGGGGGTCTAGGGGACAGCGGGGTGGCAGGAGCGGCCTGAGCAGGGTCCCTGGGGGGCTCGGCTGGGGCTAGGCTAGGCCAGCCATCTGATCTGGCCCCATCTGGCTGCCTCCGATGAGGCCCCACAGCCCCCCCGTGCGTGCCGTCCTCCCAGGGAGATCGGGGCTCCCGGCCGCTCCGGGTTCCGACCCCGGCCAGCACCTCCCGCACTCCTGGGGGCACAGACTCTGCCCGCACTTGACGACCCCATGCCTCGAGAGGACCCCAGGCTGGCCGCCCGATGGGCCGAGGGCCCGTCCACACCCCGGGCTGACCCGGCCTCCCCCGGGGGAGCTGAGGCAGAGACGGCCCGGCCCGCCCCCCGGCACCTCGTCCAGGGACCCTCTGGGCTTCTCCAGGACGGGCTGGGCTGCGAGCCTCAGCCCCAGGGCCCCGGGGCCTCCGCGGGGGCCGATCTCTGGGGTCAGGTCTGCGCACGGGGACAGGCGGCGACCTCACACGTGCAGCGTGCCGGGGGTTAAGTGCGCCCTGGGGTGTCCGACGCCTCTGACCGGCTGCCGCCGTGGGGTGCGCAGCTCTGGTCTCCTCCAGCGCTGCCAGCGCTCCCTCCAGCCCTGGAGCGGCTGCCCCCCGCACGCCCCCTGGGAGCCAGCGCTCCCCCTGTCCCGGTCCCCGCAGCCCCTGATGCCTCTACTCTTCTCCCCTGCCCTGGCCTGGCCTGGCCCTTGTCCCGGGAACACCACCAGCCCCACTTGGCCCCTGCCCCGAGCCCACGCAGCCAGGGCGACCGTGGCCCTGAGCGCACCCCCACACCTTCCCAGGTGTCCCTGGTTTGGACTCTGTGGGGGGGAACCCGGGCCCGCCCATCCCAGAGCATCTCGGGGCTCCAGGCCTGAGCCGCCGTGAGGAGAGCAGGGAACGTCGTGCAGGTGTGACCCCGATACAGGCTGCGAACCCCTGGGATCACTGAGCACGGGGGCTACGCGGTGCGGCCCCCTCAGCGCTGTCAGGAGCCGCCCGATGCCCCCCACACCCCGCACGGCGGCCTGAGTCTGCACCCCGGCTCCGCGGCCCCCGAGCCCGGGCTGCTGCAGACCGGCTCCCCCTGGGCCGGGGGTCACAGGTCAGCCTGACCCGGCCGCGCTCGAAGGGCCGCGGGGGCCCCGGGGGGCAGCAGCTTCCCTGCAGGGAGGAGCACCGAGTTCTCGTGGGGAGACGGTCCGAGCGGCCCCCCGGGAAGCCCAGCCACCCTTGCCTGGCGGCTCCGCAGCAACGCCCCTGGCGCCCCTGCAGGTCACCCATGGGTTCCCGGGCTCCCACACACCCCACCCGCTGCACACAGAGGGAGCTGCACCCTCTGCTCCACCCACCCGCACCCCCCTGTCGGGGGCTCCCTGCCTTCCCTACCTCCCCGCGGCCCCTGGGGACTCTACGGGACACCCAGGCTTCTGACGGGAACAGGCCGTCCAGAGAACCCCAAGGTGGCCGGGGAGGCTGAGCATGTCCCACAGGGGGCAGCTGCACCGCGTCCTTGTGGGGGGGTGGGGGGCGGGACCGATAGTGTAGGCGTGGGGGGTGTGGGGGTGATGTAGGGGGATGGCGTGGGGGCGGTGGTTGAGGGGGATGGGGTGGGGGCCTGCGGACACAGGGCACCCCCTTCTCTAAGGTGCACACGGAGACGTCTACAGATAAAGGCCACCCCAGTCTGGGGTTTGCTGTGACCCCTGCCCCTGCCCCTGGGGCCCCGTGTGCTCAGCGCAGGGCCTGCCCGGACCGGGGCGGCATCTGGGGGTCGTCACGCTGTGTGTGCTCCCCAACTGCAAATTGTCTAAAATACAGTGCCCAGAATTCAGAAGTACATAAAGCACCGAGGGTGGGTGTCACCCTGACCTGTCCGACCCTCGTCGGGTCCGTGTGTCCCGGTCCAGCCGCAGCCATGCACCCTGGCCCCCAGATCCCCTTCCTGCCCCCCACGCCCCCACCCCGGCCCCCTGCTCTTCACGGGGCCGCCCCTCACCCCCTTGGGGTTCAGCTCAGACGGTGACCCCTGGAGGCCCCGTCCTGGGGCCTCCCCATCCCCGAGACCCTGGCGGTGGGGGCACGGGGGTCATCCCCAGCACCCTACCACGTGGCAGTGTGTTTTTTGCTGCCGTCGCTCCCCCCAGCCTCGGACACCCCGTGTCCCCTGCACAGAAGTCCCTGGGCCTCTCCCAGGCCCCCGAACCCCGCTGGCCCAGCAGCCTCACCCGACCCTGTAGCGGTCCCAGAACGTGGTGTGACTGCGGAACGTGCAGTTGACGTCCAGGTCGATCTGCATGATGTCCCGGGAGGAGACCAGGGCCGCCTCCTTCATTTCCTGCGGGGAGACCCCGGGAGGAGGAGCCGGCGTCAGGGACACAGACCCCGACCGGTCAGCAGCTGCCGTCCTGGGCAGGGAGCCCTGGGGCCACCACGGGAGTGTGGTTCCTGCAGGAACCTCCACCCTTCCCCTGGGAGGCCGGGGACGGCAGGAGTGCCCACCGTGCCCGCGGGGCCTGCGTGAGGGCCTGTGCCCGGCTGTCGTGGGCGGGGAGGGGACTGGGGGTCAGCCCGGGTAGGGAGGGGAGTGAGGGTCAGCCCTGGACAGGGAGGGGACGTGGAGGATCAACCCGAGTGGGGAGGGGACACGGGGGTTCAGCCTGGAGGGGAGGGGACGGGGTCAGCCCTGGACAGGGAGGGGACATGGAGGATCAGCCCGGGTGGGGAGGGGACACGGGGGTTCAGCCCGGGTGGGGAGGGGACACGGGGGTTCAGCCTGGAGGGGAGGGGACAGGGGGTCAGCCCTGGAAAGGGAGGGGACATGGAGGATCAGCCCGGGTGGGGAGGGGACACGGGGGTTCAGCCCGGGTGGGGAGGGGACACGGGGGTTCAGCCTGGAGGGGAGGGGACAGGGGGTCAGCCCTGGAAAGGGAGGGGACATGGAGGATCAGCCCGGGTGGGGATGGGACACGGGAGTTGAGCTCGGGTGGGGAGGGGACATGGTGGGTCAGCCCTGGGCGGGGAGGGGACTGAGGGTCCACGGGGAGTGGAAGGGCCCCACCTGGTATTTCCCGGCATTCCTGGCCTTAACCTGGTCCACGTTCAGCAATCGCAGCCACACCTGTCCCCACACCTGGGGCAGGACCCCCTTGTAGACCCGGCACCGCAGCTGCGGGGAGGAAGGCAGTGCTGGTGAGAGGGGCCCAGGGCGGCCCCTTGGAGCCCAGGGAGCGCGAGGCATCTAGAAGGTTCTGGCTTCGGCTCCAGGGTGTCTGCGGAGAGGCTGGGTCTCCCTGGAGCTGGGCCCCGTCCCCCACGAGGAGCAGGGACCTTGGCCCCGACATGAGGCTCCCCAAAGCCGTCCCGGGGCCTGGGGAGGCTCGGGCTCCCAGCAGACTCTCCCCAGACCGAGGGCTCCCCCGAGGACGGGGCAGGAGGACACTGAGGGCGGTCCCCCAGCCCCGTCAGGACGGAGAGCCCTCGGGGGCACCCAGTGCCCCACCTTCTCGCTGCGGAGGTAGTGGTCCCATCGCTTGAGCATTTTTATCCATTTGTCCGCGTGCTGGGTCTCCTGGCGGAGTTTCTGGAAGAGGACAAGCGGGGGCCGCAGGTGAGGCTCCAGCCGCGGGAGGGGGGTGCTCGGGCCGCGTCCATTCCCCCCGCGGGACCCAGAGGAGCCAGGAAGGCACAGGGCCCCCTGTGGACTGCGGCGCCGGGTCTGGGGTGCGTTCCCGGCAGCCCGTGCAGCGCTGGGACGGGGGGCTGGGAGACGTCCGGGGATGTCCTGGGGGACGGGGTGCAGACAGCTGGCCCCAGCCCCCCCCACCCCACGTCCTGCCTGGGGCCCAGGATGGGCTCTCACCTTGGCCTCGCAGGGGCTGGGGCCGGGCAGCTCCTTGTCCCTGGAAGGCAAGAGACGCAGAGCCCTGAGGCCCCGGCCCCACAGCCACACACCCCCTGCCCCCGTCTGCACCCAGGGGCCTGGGGAGGGCGGGGCTCCTCCAGGGAGGGTAGGGGCTGCCAGCGGCCTGAGGGCGGGCTGGGGCGGCGTCTGGGGGGTCTGAGAAGGGTGTTTGCCGGTGGTGGGCTGGGCGGGGACCCCTCGGCGCCCCCAGGGGCTGACCAGGTCCCCTCTTCGATGGACCAGCCCAAGAGCCGTCAACGTGGCCTTGGTGCCCCGTGAGCGTCCCGCTGAGGTCCCCCCGCCTCCCCAGGGCCTGACTGCCCAGCGTCCAGCCGGCCTCCCCCTGCCCCCTGGCCGTCCCCCTGCTGTCCCCTGACTCCCCTCTCTGCGGTCCCGTCTGCCACCCTGGCCCATTTCACCTCCTGTCCTGTCGGAGCCCCTGAGCGCGACCACCCCTGAGCCATCCCAGCAGCCACTGGGCCGTGAGCAGGGCTGAGGGGGCCCCACCTGGGGTCTCCAGTGTCCCGTCAGGTTCTCGTGGGGCTGTTGACCCATCAGCCTTGTCCCCTGCGACCTAGGCCTCTGGGCTGTCCCCTCCCTCGTTCCCGCCCAGGGCAGCCCCCTCCTCCTCTTCCCTCCTCCTGCCTGGTCGGGCCCTCCCTCTGCGCCCCTGCCCCCCCCCGGCCTGGTCCCCGGCATCTACCTGCAGCCCTGCAGAAGCCCTCGGGACTGTGGGGGCCCTGGCTGGGGGGTGTGGGTGAGAGCACCCCTGCGGACTCGCCCCAGACCAGGCCGTCCCCCTACGGAGAGCACGCCCCGGCCCCAGCGCCCCTCACAGGCGGGATCCCCTGCTGAAGGGACTGGACACACACACACCACCCCCCGCCCCGGATGCAGGAGGCAGACACCTGGGCCTGCCCGAAGCAGGCATGGAGGCCCCTCCCCTGAGTGTCCAGGGACCTCCCCCGGGCCCCCAGCTCCCTTCTTGCCCATGTCCCGGGTCGACCTCCGGGGTGTCTCAGCCGCAGCCCAGTGCAGGCATGGCCCTCAGAGGGCTCCAGGGGACGAGGTCCCGACTTGGGGAGAGGGGGGTCAGCCTCCAGAGAGGTGTTCCTGCAAATGCCACCCCCCCTGAGATGGATGATGGGTGTCCAGGGGACTCACTGCAGAAAGCCCTGGTGGTCGGTGACCTTGCACAGTGACAGGTCCTGCGGAGACCTTGCCTGGTGCGCCTGCAACAGAGGGGGCTCCTTGGTGGGGACCGATCAGAGCAGGGAAATGGGGACAGGAGGGAGCAGAAGGGCTCCTCCCTCCCCTGAATCCTGAGGGAGCGCCGACCCTCTGAGATTGGCCGGGCACCAGAGGAAGGGCCTGTCTGCCCGGTGGGCGCAGCCTGACAGCCTCACCTGCTTCTATCAGTGATGATCCCCACCTGGGCCTGACCTGACCTGGTGACTGTGGTCCCCACCTGGGCCTCACCTGGACCCGGTGACTGTGGTCCCCCACTGGGCTTCACCCTGACCTGGTGACTCTGATCCTTACCTGGGCGTCACCTGACCTGGTGACTCTGATCCCTACCTGGCCCTCAGCCGGACCCGGTGACGGTGGTCCCCACATGGGCCTCACCCAGACCTGGTGACCCTGGTCCCCACCTTGGCCTCACCGGGACCTGGTGACTCTGGTCCCCACCATGGCCTCACCTGGACCCGGTGACTGTGGTCCCCCACTGGGCTTCACCCAGACCTGGTGACTGTGGTTCCTACCTGGGCCTCACCTGACCTGGTGACTGTGGTCCCCACCTGGGCCTCACTTGACCTGGTGACTCTGATCCCTACCTGGCCCTCACCCGGACCTGGTGACTCTCTGGTCCCCAATTGGGTCTCACCCAGACCTGGTGACTGTAGTCCCCAACTGGGCTTCACCTAGATGACTCTGGTCTCCACCTGAGCCTCATGTGGATCTGCGACTGTGGTCCCCACCTTGGCCTCACCTGAACCTGGTGACTCTGGTCCCCACCTGGGCTCACCTGGACCTGGTAGCTGTGGTCTTCATCTGGACCTGGTGACTCTGGTCCCCACCCGGGCCTCACCTGTACCTGGTGACTGGGCTCCTCAGCTACCAATGACTAGGATCCAGGATGGACCGTTAGTTGCTACTGACACCGGGACCATCCCCAGGGTCTCACTTGTTCCTGGTGACTATGGTCCTTGTCTGGGCTGACCTGGCTCATCCTTGGCTCTGATCCCCTCTTGAGCCTCACCTGCTCTTGCAGGTATGGTCCCCCGCTGTCGTGGGTGTGTAGTGTCTGTGGTCCCTTCTGGGCCTCACCTGATGGTACTGGGCCATGATATTGGCCCTTTGCAAGGCCAGCAGGGTCTCCGGGTCCTCCTGCATCGTGCTGCAATCCAAACACATCCAAGAATGATGGCGCGTGAGAACCTTCCGAGGACACATGCGTCCGGGTGCTCCCCATGGGCAGGTGCCCCTCTGTCTGTCTGACCGGAGCCGGAGACAACCCCGTAGCCCCGAGGGGCACAGGCATCACACACGGGCCCTCGCTGCCTGTCTGTCCCTCGCCCACCTACAGTCCACCTTCCCAACCACTGTCCCAGGACACGCCATCATGTTGCGGTCACAGAGCTCTCCCACCCCAGTATCAGGAGCACACGGGCGGGGGACCCAGGGGCTCCGGAAAACTGCCCACCTGATACTCGGGGGTGACGTCTCCCAGCCCGGGGGCCGGCGCAGAGATGGTGGTGGGTGGGCCGGCCAGCGAGTGTCCCTGCGGGCTTGGGGTGGGGCTGGGATCGAAGGTTTCTCTTAGATTCCACAAGCACACGACCAAGGGGAGAAAGCGACGGACTGGACTTCATCAAAATTGAAACCTGATACCAGCAAGAGTGCGACCCAACTCCCCACCCTGAGGGCAGCGATGTGTGAATAGCCTGAGGGGGGCCTGGGGGAGCACGAGGGACTCCGCGTTCCAGTGCGTGAAGAGCAAGCCTACTCACGGGCCAGGTGGACCCAGCGGGCACAGGGCGGGATGGGCGGGTGTCAGTCACCCCTGTTGGGGTTTATGCATCTAGGACAGGCTGGAGAGGTCATGGCTTGAGTGCCGCCAAGGGCTTACAGGGGAGCGGGGGTCCCGGGGGAGCTGCCTGAGTTCCGACTGCAGCCTCCTTCCCCGTACGGGGGCAGCAGGGTGGCCGCTCTCACCCCGTGGGGCTGTGGAAGGGCTGTACGAGCTGCTCACGGTCATCGCATGGGGGGTCAGGGTGTTGTGGACCCCAGCCCGGGAGGCCTGCGCCCCCACCCGGACCCACAGGCCCCACTGTGGCCCGCGGGGAGCAGGGATCAGCTGCCACTCACCTGTGACCTGTCGCTGTGTGATCGTCTCCTCTTTATGCACTGGGGTACTGGGGAGAGTGGGAAGGTGGGGGAACTGGGGAAAGTGGGAGAGTGGGGGTACTGGGGAGAGTGGGAGGGTGGGGGTACTGGGGAGAGTGGGAAGGTGGGGGAACTGGGGAGAGTGGGAGGGTGGCGGTACTCGGGAGAGTGGGAGGGTGGGGGTACTGGGGAGAGTGGGAAGGTGGGGGAACTGGGGAGAATGGGAGGGTGGGGGAACTGGGGAGAGTGGGAGGGTGGGGGAACTGGGGAGAGTGGGAGGGTGGGGGTACTGGGGAGAGTGGGAGAGTAGGGGTACTGGGGAGAGTGGGAGCTTGGTACTGGGGAGAGTGGGAGGGTTGCAGTACTGGGGAGAGTGGGAGGGTTGGGGTCCTGGGGAGAGACGAGTACTGGGCTACTGGGGAGAGCAGGAGAGTCGGGTCGCTGCGAGCCAGATCCGGAGCACGAGTGCCTCTGAAGGTCTGCGGACGCAGAGTGGGCACCAGGCAGCGGTGGAACCCAGGGGCACCACAGTTCTGCCCAGAGTGGGGTCCCGCATCATCACTGTGGGCAGGCGGGGTCCAATCAGCACTTAGCCCTTCACCCTGAAGGCCGAGGGTCTCGGGGGAGGGCCCTGTCCCCACGCCAGGCTGGAAGGGGACGCAGGCACCCTCCCACATCCTCAGTTCCCATCCTCGGGCCCTGCAGGCCTCCCGCCCGTCAAGGCAGACTGAGGGTCACAGATGCCCCCCCGCCCCCCAGGGTTCACAGCATGGGGTTGCAGTTAGGAACCTTTGAGGGGCTCCTGGGTGGTTCCGTCGGTTCCACGTCGACTCTTGAGTTTGGCTCAAGTCAGGATCTCGAGGTTGTGGCGTGGAGCCTCGGGTGGGGCTCTGGCTCCGGTGGGTGAGGAGTACACTCCGGGTTCCCCCCTCCCTCAGCCCCCCCCACTGCACCCTCTCTCAAGTAAATCTTCTAAAAATTAACATGAAGACACGTGAGCATCTTCATCCCCTCTGCAGAGGTGCCTTCGTGTGCCTAACGACCGTGTAAATGCCTTTCCCGGACCCACCGGGAGTCCTACCAGAAACCCCTTTTCCTTGATATTTA
>JAVLSZ010000045.1:65000-77500 GCA_032313775.1 Urocyon cinereoargenteus
CCCTAACCGTATCCCGTACCCTAGCCCTACCCCTAAACCGTACCCTAACCCTAACCCTAACCCTAACCCTAACCCTAACCCTAACCCTAAACCTAACCCGTACCCTAACGCTAACCCTAACCCATAACGTAACCTTAACCCGTACCCTAACCTTAACCCGTACCCTAACCCAAACCCTTACCCTAACCCCTAACCCTAACCCTAATCCGTACCCTAACCCTAACCCGTACTCTAAACCTAAGCTTACCCCTAACCCTAACCCTTACCCTATCCTAACCCTAAACCAAATTATGTAAAATTCTATAACCTGAGGAAGGCCACAGACACTGAAATCGAGAGACAGAGAACTCCCAATAAATTCAACAGAAGCTGACCATCACCCAGGCACATCAGAGTCAAAGTCACAAAATACACAGACAAGAAAAGAATCCTGAAAGCAGTGGAAGTGGGGCTTGGGGGGGTAGTCCTTAACCTACAAGGGAGGATGAATCAGTTTGCAGCAGATCTGCCCACAAACTTGGCAAGCCAGAAGGAAGTGGAAGGAAATATTCAATATGCTGAAAGGGAAAAGTATGCAGCCAAGAATTCTTTCTTTTGTTTTTTTTTTTTTTAAGAATAATCATCAAAATTTATTTAATCTCTGTAGGAAGAAATTAAAAATTTCTGAACATAAAATGCCATTTTCCTCAATCATAATAGCAAAAATTTATTTTATGTTTTTAAATTTTTTTTAATTGGAGTTCAATTTGTAAGAATTCTTTCTTCAGCAAGGGTGTCATTTAGCATAGAAGGAGAGATAAAGAGTTTCCCAAACAGGCAAAAAATAAAGGAGTTCATGACCACTAAACCAGTCCAGTAAGGAATTTTAAGAGGGACTCTTCTAGTGGGGGAAAAAAGGAGACCAAAAGCAACAAAGACGAGAAAGGACCAGAGAACGTCACCAGAAACACCAACTCTACCGGTAACACAAAGGCAGAATTCCCCTTTTTTCCTTTTTTTTTTTTTTTTTGCTTGCATGAAGTTTATTTACAAAGTACGTTCGGGTGGCAGACTCTACCTTGAATGTCGGCTCAGACGGTGGTGGTTTCATCATCTGGCTTCATCAAACCTTGTTCAAGTGCTGCTTCCAGTTCTGGTTCGAGCTCAGGTTCAGTAAGACCTTCTGGAACAGGAGTGGGGCTACCACCAGCTGCCCCTACAGATGCAGCCGAGAGCACTGCTGTAGCAGCTTCCTCAGAGATCACGAGTTTGACCTCCATCTCCTGGGCTCCAGAGCTTCCCTGGAACTCCTGCCCCAAGTTGCCAGGAACTAGGGCAGTGAACTCCACTTCAAGATGCAGCGGTTTTTCAGAGCCGACTGCTTGGTGGAGCCCCCTGCATCCGGGAATTTTGCGGAATTGAGCTTCATATCTTTCAATAATCTCTCTGAATGTTGATAGACTAAATGCTCCAATCAAAAGATATAGGGTATCAGAGTGGCTTAGAAAACATGATCCGGGTGCCTGGGTGGCTCAGGGGTTGAGTGTCTGCCTTTGACTCAGGGTGTGATCCTGGAGTCTGGGATCCAGTCCCATATTGGGCTCCTGGTGGGGAGCCTGCTTCTCTCTCTGCCTAATTTTCTGCCTTTCTCTCTCTCTCTCTCTCTCTCTCTCTCAAGTAAAATCTTTATTAAAAAAACAAGATCCATCTGTATGCTGCCTACAAGATGCTCAACTTAGACCTATAGACGCCAGCATATTGAAAGTCAGGGGATGGTAAATCATCTATCACGTTAGCCAGCCTTATCACCGAGAAAAGAGAAAAGACCTAAAGAAATAAAATCACAAATGAGAGAAGAGAGATCACAATCAACACCAGAAAAATAAGACAATTATAAGGGAATACTATGAAAGATTATATGCTAACAAACTGGGAGACCTGGAAGAAATGGAAAAATCCCTAGAAATGTGCAAGCGAGCAAAACTGAAATAGGAAGAAATAGAAAATGTGAACAGACCCATAACTAGCAAGGAATTGAATCAGCAAGGCACCTGGGTGCCTCAGTGGTTGAGCATCTGCTTTGGCTTGGGTCATTATCCCGGGGTCCCGGGGGATCAAGTCCCACATCAGGCTCCCCTAATGGAGCCTCATTTTCCTTCTGCCTATACCTCCCGCCAGGCTGAGGAGCATATGTCCCGGTGTCAGGCCTGTACTCAGGAGTATCTGAGTTGAATACAGCGATTTCCAATGGCCGTGTACAATGAGAGTGTAGCTAGGTTCTAACTCGCATGTATGAGTGGGTAGCAGACATCTGCCTCCCAAGACTGATAAATTATGTTGATAGTATGATCCTTTATATGACATAATAAAAATGGCAGTATATCTCTGTATACGATCCACAATCACAGTTCAATCATGAGATAAACAACAGACATGTCCCAACTGAGGGAAATTTTACAAAATACTTCTCAAAGTGTTCCAGTTAACAAGGAAAGGCTGAAAAACTGTCACAATCTAGAGGAGCCTAAGAAAACATGATGACAAGTGTAATGTGATAGGAAGGATGGTAACTTAGCAAAAACTAAGGAAATCTGAATAAAATATGGGCTTTGGTTAATGCAAATATTTTAATATTGATTCAATAGCTAATATTTGTACCATACTAATATAAGATATCGATAATTGGAGAAATTGAATGTGAGTGCATGAGAATTCTCTGTCCTATCTTCTCAATTTCCCTATAAATCTTTGTTTTTTTTTTCTAATAAATAAGATTTATTTTGAAAATTGACTTAAATGAATAAGGCTCCAAGTGTGAAGACATTTTAAGAATAGTTTAATTAATTTTTGCCTTATTCTTAAAGAGTTCCTTCTGGGAACAAAGTATGAATTTTATATCAGAAGGAAAGAAAAACACTTATGAACATGTATAATGCCTCCTCAACCTGAAAAGCAGGAAAGGATAAAAAGGTTTTGGCAGGACACACTCCCATGGTGGCCCCAGGGCTCCCTGCCCAGGACGGCAGCTGGTGACAGGTCGGGGTCTGTGTCCCTGACGCCGGCTCCTCCTCCCCGGTTTTCCCGCAGGAGATGAAGGAGGAGGCCCTGGTCTCCTCCAGGGACATCACGCAGATAGGCCTGGACGTCAACAGGACATTTGGCAGCCACATCATGTTTTGGGACTGATATGGGGCCGGGTGAGGCTGCTGGGCCAGGGGGGTTCGGGGCCCCAGGGGAGGCCCGGGGGCTTCTGGGTAGGAAACACGGGGCTTCTGAGGCCAGGGGGAGCAACAGCAGCCAAAAACACACCGTTGCATGGTAGGGTGCTGAGGATGACCCCCGTGCCCCCACCCCTGGGGTCTCGTGGATGAGGAGGCCACTAGGATGGGGCCTCCAGGGGTTGCCATGTGAGCTGAGCCCCAAAGGGGTGAGGGATGGCCCCCTGAAAAGCAGGGGGCTGGGGTTGGGGCCGTGCGGGGCAGTAAGGGGACCTGGGGGCCAGGAGGCATGGCCGCGGCTGGAGCAGAACACACATCAATCCGATGAGGGCTGGACGGGTCAGGGTGACACCCACCCTCAATGCTTTATATATTTCTAAAGTCTATGCATTTTATTTGAGACAATTTGCAATTTGTAAACATACATAGTATGATGACCCCCAGATAATGCCTCCGGTCCAGCCAGGGCCCTGCACTGACCACACGGGGCCCCAGGGGCTGGTGTCACAGCAACCCCCAGACTGGGGTCGCCTTTATCTGTAGATGTCTCCATGTGCATCTTAGAGAAAGGGGATGCCCTGTGTCCGCAGGCCCCCCACGCCATCCCCCTCATTCCCCACCCACACCATCCCCCTACATCAACATCCCCCATGGCATCGCTCCCATACCATCCCCCCTACACCATCTGCCTCACACCCCCACACAATCCCCACCCACACTATACTCCACACCATCTCCCCTACACCATCCCCCACACTCCACAACCATCATACCCCTGCCCCCACACCATCCGCCCCACCCCACCCCCACGCCTTCGGCCCCCAGCAAGGACCCAGTGCAGCTGCCCCCTCTGGGACATGCTCAGCCTCCCCAGGGTTCTCTGGACAGCCTGCTCCCATCAGAAGCCCTGGTGTCCCATAGAATGACAGGGTGGGTGCAGGTGGGTGGAGCAGAGGATACACTGTGCCCTGCCTCCTCCCACTGTCCCTCCTGCAGGGCAGCACACCCTGCACAGGACACCAGCCCCTAACCCAGAGGGACCTGGGCTGGCCTGGCCCTGGACTCTGTGGGGGCTGGGGTGATTTGAGCCCCCCCAAAGGCCCAACACAAACACTAATGGGATCCAGCTCCCCATGGCCCTGGTCAAGCCTGGATTCTGGCCCCGGGCTGAGCGAGCCCTCTCACATCTGGATGTGGCCTCCTGGGCCCTGGACATGCCCCAGAGATCCAGGTCCCTGAATTAGGGCAGCCCTGGGGATCCCGGGACACCCCAGGATGGGGAGAGCTGGGGTAGGCCAGTGGGCCACACCTGCACCCACACCAGGAGGCAGGTTCCTCTGGGTGCTGGGGCCCCAGGGGGCCCAAGGCAGGGGTCCAGCTGCCTTGCGTGGACCCAGCGCAGGAGCCCATGAGCTGCAGGTCCAGGTCAGCTATGCTGTCCTCAGAACAGTCTCTCAGGCTGAAACCTCAGGACACACGCCCCCACCCGGAGTCCACACATGCTCCCAGGTGGGGGACTCCAGCACCCACCCCCCCACCCCGTGTGATTCTTGCCCCCCCCCAAAGGACAGAACGGTCTCCCTCCCCAGGGGAAGGCGCCCACCCTCGGCTCTGAGCCTGTTTGCTGTAGAAAGTCAATGAAGTGTTGTAGTGTGAAAATGCACAGCCAGCCCATTTCTGTGTCTCCCAGAACTGTGCACGGGGCGTGAAGAGACCCCCAGAGAGGAGGAGGGGGCACCACCCAGGCCCCAACCAGCCCCTGCAGGGGTGCCGCCAGGCACACACATGGCTGACATCCCCACGTGCCTTCCAGGGGCAGCCAGACGCAAGGGTCAGGACCCCACAGACTTTACTGTGACTCAGCCTGTGCCCCGCGGGCCAGGAGGGGCTGGGACAGAGTGACAGCCAGGAAGCCTCAGGTCACCAGGGTCTGTGCAGAGCGACCTGGGAGGTCTGTGCTCCCTCTGTCCAGGGGGCCTGGGCTGGCCGGGTTCCAGGGAACTTCCTACCCTCCCCCCGCATCCCCGTGCCTGTGTGCCCCTGGAAGGGATGTCAGGGCAGCAGGCCCTTGTCTTGTGCCCAAGATTGCAAATTCGAGAAACCACCAAGGAGCCGACACTGATGCAAACACGCGAGGGTTTATTTACAAGCTCGAGCTTGGGTCCAGATATACCCGACACAGCGGAGCAGGGACTTGGACCCCGAGACTAAGAGGTGGCATAGCAGCTTTATAGGGGCCAGTGGCCCATGGGATACACAGAAAGTTGCACAGTCATGTCGGTCCACACGCAGGTGGCCGATTGAATTACATATTACCCTATAGTATCCATTGGTGCTGGCCTATTACTTTGGTCAGAATTGGTGCACAGTTTTGGCGGGCACAAAGCAGTGTTACATTGTTATGAGCCGATTTCTGATTAGGGTGTGCCCAGCGGGCTTGACTAGGGTGGGGCAGCGCCTTAAGCAATAAGCAGGTTATGTGTGGAAGGTCATACAGGAGGTAGCAGGTGTTTCCAATTAGGGTGTGTCCAGCGGCTTGACTAGGGTGGGGCAGCACCTTAAGCAATAACCAGGTTATATGGGGGGGGCTCATATAGGAGGTAGCAGGTGTTTCCAATTATGGTGTGCCCAGCGGCTTGACTAGGGTGGGGCAGCACCTTAAGCAATAAGCAGGTTATGTGGGGGGGCTCATATAGGAGGTAGCAGGTGTTTCCAATTAGGGTGTGCCCAGCGGCTTGACTAGGGTGGGGCAGCGCCTTAAGCAATAAGCAGGTTATGTGTGGAAGGTCATACAGGAGGTAGCAGGTGTTTCCAATTAGGGTGTGCCCAGCAGCTTGACTAGGGTGGGGCAGCGCCTTAAGCAATAAACAGGTTATGTGGGGGGGGCTCATATAGGAGGTAGCAGGTGTTTCCAAATAGGGTGTGCCCAGCGGCTTGACTAGGGTGGGGCAGCACCTTAAGCAATAAACAGGTTATGTGGGGGGGGCTCATATAGGAGGTAGCAGGTGTTTCCAATTAGGGTGTGCCCAGCGGCTTGACTAGGGTGGGGCAGCGCCTTAAGCAATAAGCAGGTTATGTGGGGGGCGGGGTCATACGGGAGGTGGCAGGTGTTTCGGATTAGGGTGTGCCCAGCGGCTCGACTAGGGTGGGGCAGCGCCTTAAGCAATAAGCAGGTTATGTGGGAGTCAGACAGGAGGTGGTAGGTGCAGCACAAATTGGAAGCAGTCCTGCTCTGCTTGTCCAGGGGTAGGGGGTTTTTGTTAAATTTCTGGGTCCCACATTTCCCCCTTTCTCAGGGGATCCTATGCAGGATCCAATCAAGGGTCCAGGTTGCTCTTAGAGTGAGCCAGGTGGAATGATTAAACCAGGATTTTAAACAACCTTGTTGCTGTTCTCGATCCCATTTATATTCCAGGGAAGAAGCAACATTTTATGTTTAAGGGAGCACATAACCCCCACACATACTACATACTACCTAAGTGCTACAAACTAACTAAGTCCCATACGTTTGCATCTAGCTGATCGCCACGTCCAGAGGGAACTCACTTCTGAGAGATGAGCTGACACACCCGGGACCGCCCAGCTCCACACTGCCTGCAGATGGAGTGACGCACATCCTCCCCAGACATGATGTCAGAAGCTCATGGGACGCAAGGCGGACCCTGCCGACTTCAATGGGGGTGTCTCCAGCTGCAGTGGAGCGGTATTCGTGGAAGACCTGACTTACAATGCTGCTACATTCTCACGGCCACAAGAATGCAGGTAGGAGAAAGCTGGCTTCGAAGCATGCTTCCCTTGAGAGCAGAGCTCAGGGCAGGACCCTCCCGCATCCTGACTGCCCGTAGACGTAGCTGCTAACATCCTTAGGTTAGTTGCAGGGAGAGGTGGGGAGAAAAGCATGTGCAAGCGTCAGGCCTCTACCCGGGTGTGTCTGAGTCGAACACAGCGATTGCCAATGGCTGTGTACAATGAGAGTGTAGCTAGGTTCTAACTCGCATGTAGGAGTCGGTAGCAGACACCCACCACGCAGGCAAAAACACTTCTGCGAGTTGAGCCTATGGCCTGTACCTCCCACATCCTGCCTGCAGGTGAACGTCGCCGCTCAGAGGCCTAGGCTCGATGTAGTGTTCTGAGAACTCAGTGGAAGTCCCTTCCCACAAGGCTAGTGCCTCCAAGCTCAATCCTGTGATCTTAGTATCTGCTGTCTTAGAAGGGTGCTGCATACTAAGTTCCATACGTTTGCATCTAGCTGATCGCCACGTCCAGAGGGAACTCACTTCTGAGAGATGAGCTGACACACCCGGGACCGCCCAGCTCCACACTGCCTGCAGATGGAGTGACGCACATCCTCCCCAGACCTGATGTCAGAAGCTCATGGGACGCAAGGCGGACCCTGCCGACTTCAATGGGGGTGTCTCCAGCTGCAGTGGAGCGGTATTCGTGGAAGACCTGACTTACAATGCTGCTACATTCTCACGGCCACAAGAATGCAGGTAGGAGAAAGCTGGCTTCGAAGCATGCTTCCCTTGAGAGCAGAGCTCAGGGCAGGACCCTCCCGCATCCTGACTGCCCGTAGACGTAGCTGCTAACATCCTTAGGTTAGTTGCAGGGAGAGGTGGGGAGAAAAGCATGTGCAAGCGTCAGGCCTCTACCCGGGTGTGTCTGAGTCGAACACAGCGATTGCCAATGGCTGTGTACAATGAGAGTGTAGCTAGGTTCTAACTCGCATGTAGGAGTCGGTAGCAGACACCCACCACGCAGGCAAAAACACTTCTGCGAGTTGAGCCTATGGCCTGTACCTCCCACATCCTGCCTGCAGGTGAACGTCGCCGCTCAGAGGCCTAGGCTCGATGTAGTGTTCTGAGAACTCAGTGGAAGTCCCTTCCCACAAGGCTAGTGCCTCCAAGCTCAATCCTGTGATCTTAGTATCTGCTGTCTTAGAAGGGTGCTGCATACTAAGTTCCATACGTTTGCATCTAGCTGATCGCCACGTCCAGAGGGAACTCACTTCTGAGAGATGAGCTGACACACCCGGGATCGCCCAGCTCCACACTGCCTGCAGATGGAGTGACGCACATCCTCACCAGACCTGATGTCAGAAGCTCATGGAACGCAAGGCGGAACCTGCCGACTTCAATGGGGGCGTCTCCAGCTGCAGTAGAGCGGTATTCGTGGAAGTCCTGACTTACAATGCTGCTACCTTCTCACGGCCACAAGAATGCAGGTAGGAGAAAGCTGGCTTCGAAGCATGCTTCCCTTGAGAGCAGAGCTCAGGGCAGGACCCTCCCACATCCTGACTGCCCGTAGACGTAGCTGCTAACATCCTTAGGTTAGTTGCAGGGAGAGGTGGGGTGGAAAGCATGTGCAAGCGTCAGGCCTCTACCCGGGTGTATCTGAGCCGAACACAGCGATTGCCAAAGGCCGTGTACGATGAGAGTGTAGCTGGGTTCTAACTCACATGCAAGAGTCGGTAGCAGACACCCACCTCGCAGGCAAACACACTTCTGCGAGTTGAGCCTATGGCCTGTACCTCCCACATCCTGCCTGCAGGTGAACGTCGCCGCTCAGAGGCCTAGGCTCGATGCGTGACTGTAGTGTTCTGAGAACTCAGTGGAAGTCCCTGCCCACAAGACTAGTGCCTCCAAGCTCAATCCTGCGATCTTAGTATCTGCTGTCTTAGAAGGGTGCTACATATTAACTAAGTTCCATACGTTTGCATCTAGCTGATCGCCACGTCCAGAGGGAACTCACTTCTGAGAGATGAGCTGACACACCTGGGACCGCCCAGCTCCACACTTCCTGCAGATGGAGTGACGCCCATCCTCACCAGACCTGATGTCAGAAGCTCATGGGACGCAAGGCGGAACCTGCCAACTTCAAAGGGGGCGTCTCCAGCTGCAGTAGAGCGGTATTCGTGGAAGTCCTGACTTACAATGCTGCTACCTTTTCACGGCCGCAAGAACGCAGGTAGAGAAAGCTGGCTTCGAAGCATGCTTCCCTTGAGAGCAAGCTCAGGGCAGGACCCTCCCGCATCCTGACTGCCCGTAGACGTAGCTGCTAACATCCTTAGGTTAGTTGCAGGGAGAGGTGGGGAGGAAAGGTTGTGCAAGCGTCAGGCCCCTACCCGGGTGTATCTGAGTTGAACACAGCGTTTTCCTATGGCCTTCTTTAATTACAGTGCAGCAATGTGCTAACTCACATGTTAGAGTGGCAAGCAGATATCTGCCTCCCTGGCGACACACTTCTGAGAGTTGAGTTTATTTCCTTTGCCTCCAACATCCTGCCCACAGGTATACATCGCTCCTAACAAGTTTAGGTTTTCGGTAAGGTTTAGGGTTATGGTTATGGTTAGGGTTAGGGTTAGCGTTTAGGGTTAGAGTTAGGGTGAGGGCTGGGTTAGGGTTAAGGTTAGGTTACGGGGTAGGGTATGGGTTAGGGTTAGGGTACTGTTAGGGTTAGGTTTAGGGTTAGGGTATGGGTTAGGATTAGGTTTCGTGTTAAGGTTAGGGTACGGGTTAGGGTTAGGGTTCGGGTTAGGGTACGGCTTAGGGATAGGGTTAGGGTACGGGTTAGGGATAGGGTACGGGTTAGGATACGGGTTAGGGTTAGGGTTAGGGTACGGGTTAGGGTTAGGGTACGGGTTAGGGGTTAGGGTTAGGGTTAGGGTATGGGTTAGGGTTAGGGTTAGGGTACGGGTTAGGGTACGTGTTAGGGTTAGGGTAGGTGTTAGGGTACGGGTTAGGGTACGGGTTTGGGTTAGGGTACGGGTTAGGGTTAGGGTTAGGGTTAGGGTACGGGTTAGGGTACGGGTTAGGGTTAGGGTTAGGGTTAGGGTACGGGTTAGGGTACGGGTTAGGGTTAGGAAAGGGTTAGGGTACGGGTTAGGGTACGGGTTAGGGTTAGGGTACAGGTTAGGGTTAGGGTTAGGGTTATGGTATCGGTTAGGGTAGGGTACGGGTTAGGGTTAGGGTTAGGGTTAGTGTACGGGTTAGGGTTAGGGTACGGGTTAGGGTGAGGGTACGGGTTAGGGTACGGGTTAGGGTACGGGTTAGGGTTACGGTTAGGGTTAGGGTACGGGTTAGTGTTAGGGTTAGGGTTAGGGTACGGGGTAGAGTTAGGGTACGGGTTAGGGTTAGGGTACGGGTTAGGGTACGGGTTAGGGTTAGGGTACGAGTTAGGGTTAGGGTACGGGTTAGGGTTAGGGTTGCGGTACGGGTTAGGGTTAGGGTTAGGGTTAGGGGTAGGGTTAGGGTACGGGTACGGGTTAGGGTTAGAGTATGGGTTAGGGTTAGGGTACGGGTTAGGGTTAGGGTTACGGTTAGGGTCGGGTTAGGGTTAGGTTTAGGGTACGAGTTAGGGTTAGGGTTAGGGTTAGGGGTTAGGGTTAGGGTACGGGTTTGGGTTAGGGTACGGGTTAGGGTACGGGTTAGGGTACGGATTAGGGTTAGGGTACGAGTTAGGGTACGGGTTAGGGTACGGGTTAGGGTACGGGCTAGGGTACGGTTTAGGGTTAGGGTACGGTTTAGGGTTAGGGTACGGGTTAGGGTTAGGGTACGGGTTAGGTTTAGGGTTAGGGTTAGGGTACGGGTTAGGGTACAGGTTAGGGTACGGGATAGGGGTTAGGGTACGAGTTAGGGTTAGGGTACCGGTTAGGGTTAGGGGTTAGGGTTAGGGTACGGGTTAGGGTTAGGGTTAGGGTACGGGTTAGGGTTAGGGTACGGGTTAGGGTTAGGGTTAGGGTACGGGTTAGGATTAGGGTACGGGTTAGGGTACGGGTTAGGGTACGGGTTAGGGGTAGGGTTAGGGGTAGGGTTAGGGGTAGGGGTTAGTGTTAGGATTAGGGTACGGGTTAGGGTTAGAGTACGGGTTAGGGTTAGGGTTAGGGTTAGGGTACAGGTTAGGGTTAGGGTTAGGGTTAGGGTACAAGTTAGGGTTAGGGTACGGGTTAGGGTACGGGTTAGGGTTAGGGTACGGGTTAGGGTTAGGGTACGGGTTAGGGTACGGGTTAGGGTTAGGGTACGGGTTAGGGTTAGGGTTAGGGTTAGGGTACGGTTTAGGGTACGGGTTAGGGTATGGGTTAGGGTTAGGGTTAGGTTTAGGGTACGGGTTAGGGTTAGGGTACGGGTTAGGGAACGGGTTCGGGTACGGGTTAGGGTTAGGGTTAGGGTATGGGTTAGGGTACGGGTTAGGGTTAGGGTTAGGGTTTTAGGGTTAGGGTTAGGGTACGGGTTAGGGTTAGGGTTAGGGTTTTAGGGTTAGGGTTAGGCTTAGGGTTAGGGTACAGGTTAAGGTTAGGGTTAGGGTTAGGGGTAAGGGTTAGGGTTAGGGTTAGGGTACGGGTACGGGTACGGGTTAGGGTTAGGGTTAGGGGTTAGGGTTAGGGTTAGGGTTATGGTTTTAGGGTTAGGGTTAGGGTTAGGGTTTTAGGTTAGGGTTAGGGTTAGGGTTAGGGGTTAGGGTTAGGGTTAGGGTTAGGGTTCGGGTTCGGGTTCGGGTTCGGGTTCGGGTTAGGATTAGGGTTTTAGGGTTAGGGTTAGGGTTAGAGTTTTAGGTTAGGGTTAGGGTTAGGGTTAGGGTTAAGGTTAGGGATAGGGTTAGGGTTAGGGTTAGGGTTTTAGGGTTAGGGTTAGGGTTAGAGTTAGGGTTTTAGGTTAGGGTTAGGGTTAGGGTTAGGGGTTAGGGTTAGGGTTAGGGTTAGGGTTCGGGTTCGGGTTCGGGTACGGGTTAGGATTAGGGTTTTAGGGTTACGGTTAGGGTTAGGGTTTTAGGTTAGGGTTAGGGTTAGGGTACGGGTTAGGGTACGGGATAGGGTTAGTGTTAAGGTTAGGGTTAGTGTACGGGTTTGGGTACGGGTTAGGGTTAGGGTTAGGGTTAGGGTTAGGGTACGGGTTAGGGTTAAGGTACGGGTTAGGGAACGGGTTCGGGTACGGGTAAGGGTTAGGGTTAGGGTACGGGTTAGGGCACGGGTTAGGGTTAGGGTTAGGGTTTTAGGGTTAGGGTTAGGGTACAGGTTAGGGTTAGGGTTAGAGTACGGGTTAGGGTTAGGGTTAGGGTTAGGGTACTGGTTAGGGATAGTGTTAGGGTACGGGTTAGGGTTAGGGTTATGGTTAGGGGTTAGGGTTAGGGTTAGGGTACGGGTTAGGGTTAGGGTACGTGTAGGGTTAGGGTACGGGTTAGGGTTAGGGTACGGGTTTGGGTACGGGTTAGGGTACGGGTTAGGTTTAGGGTTTAGGGTTAGGGTACGGGTTAGAGTACGGGTTATGGTACGGGTTAGGTTTGGGGATAGGGTTAGGGTACGGGTTA
>JAVLSZ010000045.1:82500-90000 GCA_032313775.1 Urocyon cinereoargenteus
GTTAGAGTACGGGTTAGGTTTAGGGTTAGGGTACGGGTTAAGGTTAGTGTTAGGGTACAGGTTAGGGTTAGGGTTTGGGTTAGGGGTTAGGGTTAGGGTTAGGGTACGGGTCAGGGTTAGGTTTAGGGTTAGGGTACGGGTTAGGGTTAGGGTTAGGTTTAGGGTACGGGTAGGGTTAGGGTACGGGTTAGGGTACGGGTTAGGGTTAGGGTACGGGTTTGGGTACGGGTTAGGGTACGGTTTAGGGTTAGGGTTTAGGTTTAGGGTACGGGTTAGGGTACGGGTTAGGGTACGGGTTAGGTTTGGGGATAGGGTTAGGGTACGGGTTAGGGTTAGGGTTAGGTTTAGGGGTTAGGGTTAGGGTACGGGTTAGGGTTAGGGTTATTATTAGGGTACGGGTTAGGGGTTAGGGTTAGGGTACGGGTTAGGGGTAGGGGTTAGGGGTAGGGTTAGGGTGCGGGTTAGGGTTAGGGTACGGGCTAGGGTTAGGGTACGGGTTAGGGTTAGGGTTATGGTATGGGTTAAGGTTAGGGTACGAGTTAGGGTTAGGGTTAGGGTACGGGTTAGGGTTAGGGTCCGGGTTAAGGTTAAGGTTAGGGTTAGGGTTAGGGTTAGGGTACGGGTTAGAGTTAGCGTACGGGTTAGGGCACGGGTTAGGGTTAGGGTTAGGATACGGGTTAGGGTTGTAGGGTTAGAGTTAGGGTTAGGGTACGGTTTAGGGTTAGGGTTAGGGTTAGGGTATGGGTTAGGGTTAGGGTTAAGTTAAGTGTTAGGGTTAGGGTACGGTTAGGGTTAGGGTTAGGGTTACAGTTAGGGTTAGGATTAGGGTACGGGTTAGGGTACTGGTTAGGGTATGGGTTAGGGTTAGGGTTAGGGTTAGGGTAAGGGGTTAGGGTTAGGGTTAGGGTTAGGGGTTAGGGTTAGGGTTAGGGGTTATAATTAGGGTTAGGGTTAGGGTACAGGTTAAGGTTAGGGTAGGGTTAGTGGTAAGGGTTAGGGTTAGTGTACGGGTTTGGGTTAGGGTACGTGTTAGGGTACGGGTAAGGGTACGTGTGAGGGTACGGATTAGGGTTAGGGTACGGGTTAGGGTACGGGTTAGGGTACGGGTTAGGGTACGGGCTAGGGTACGGTTTAGGGTTAGGGTACGGTCAGGGTTAAGGTACGGGTTAGGGTTCGGGTACGGGTTAGGTTTAGGGTTAGGTTTAGGGTACGGGTTAGGGTTAGGGTACAGGTTAGGGTACGGGATAGGGGTTAGGGTACGAGTTAGGGTTAGGGTACCGGGTAAGGTTAGGGGTTAGGGTTAGTGTACGGGTTAGGGTACGGGTTAGGGTACGGGTTAGGTTTAGGGTACTGGTTAGGGTTAGGTTTAGGGTACAGTTTAGGATTAGGGTACGGTTTAGGGTACGGGTTAGGGTACGGGTTAGGGTACGGGTTAGGGTTAGGGGTTAGGGTTAGGGTTAGGGTACGGGTTATCGTTAGAGTACGGGTTAGGGTTAGGGTTAGGGTTAGGGTACAGGTTAGGGTTAGGGTTAGGGTTAGGGTACAAGTTATGGTTAGGGTACGGGTTAGGGTACGGGTTAGGTTTAGGGTACGGGTTAGGGTTAGGGTACGGGTTAGGGTATGGGTTAGTGTTATGGTTAGGGTTAGGGTACGGGTTTGGGTACGGGTTAGGGTTAGGGTTAGGGTTAGGGTACGGTTTAGGGTTAAGGTACGGGTTAGGTAACGGGTTCGGGTACGGGTCAGTGTTAGGGTTAGGGTCCGGGTTAGGGTTAGGGTACGGGTTAGGGGTTAGGGTACGGGTTAGGGATAGGGTTAGGGGTTAGGGTTAGGGTTAGTGTTAGGGTTAGGGGTTAGGGTTAGTGTTAGGGTTAGGATTAGGGCGTAGGGTTAGGGTTAGGTTTAGGGTTAGGGTTAGGGTTAAGGTTAGGGATAGGGTTAGGGTTAGGGTTAGGGTTTTAGGGTTAGGGTTAGGGTTAGGGTTAGGGTTAGGGTTTTAGGTTAGGGTTAGGGTTAGCGGTTAGGGTTAGGGTTAGGGTTCGGGTTCGGGTTCGGGTTCGGGTTCGGGTTAGGGTTAGGGTTCGGTTTAGGGTTAGGGGTTAGGGTTAGGGTTCGGGTTCGGGTTCGGGTTAGGGTTCGGGTTCAGGTTAGGGTTAGGGTTAGGGTTAGGGTTTGGGTTCGGGTTCGCGTTAGGGTTAGTGTTAGGGTTAGGGTTAGGTTTCGGGTTCGGGTTCGGTTTAGGGTTCGGTTTAGGGTTAGGGGTTAGGGTTAGGGTTCGGGTTCGGGTTCGCGTTAGGGTTCGGGTTCGGGTTAGGGTTAGGGTTAGGGTTAGGGTTCGGGTTCGGGTTTGTGTTAGGGTTAGTGTTAGGGTTAGGGTTAGGTTTCGGGTTCGGGTTAAGGTTAGGTATAGGGTTAGGGTTAGGGTTAGGGGTTAGGTGTTAGGGTTAGGTTTCGGGTTAGGGTTAGGGTTAGGGTTAGGGTTCGGGTTAGGGTTTGGGTTAGGGTTCGGGTTAGGGTTAGGGTTTGGGTTAGGGTTCGGGTTAGGGTTCGGGTTAGGGTTAGGGTACGTGTTAGGGTACGGGTTAGGGTTAGGGTTCGGTTTAGGATTAGGGATAGGGTACGGGTTAGGGTTAGGGTTAGGGTACGGGTTAGGGTTAGGGTTAGGGTACGGGTTAGGGTTAGTGTTAGGGTACGGGTTAGGGTTAGGGTTAGGGTTAGGAATTAGGGTTAGTGTTAGGGTACGGGTTAGGGTTAGGTTTAGGGTTAGGGTATGGGTTAGGGTTAGGGTTAGGTTTAGGGTACGGGTTAGGGTTAGGGTACGGGTTAGGGTTAGGGTTAGGGTTAGGATTAGGGTTTTAGGGTTAGTGTTAGGGTTAGGGTTTTAGGTTAGGGTTAGGTTTAGGGTACGGGTTAGGGTACGGGTTAGGGTTAGGGATAGGGTTAGGGTTAGTGTACGGGTTTGGGTACGGGTTAGGGTTAGGGTTAGGGTTAGGGTTAGGGTACGGGTTACGGTTAAGGTACGGGTTAGGAAACGGGTTCGGGTACTGGTTAGGGTTAGGGTTAGGGTACGGGTTAGAGCACGGGTTAGGTTTAGGGTTAGGGTTTTAGGGTTAGGGTTAGGGTACGTGTTAGGGTTAGAGTACGGGTTAGGGTTAGGGTTAGGGTACGGGTTAAGGTTAGTGTTAGGGTACAGGTTAGGGTTAGGGTTAGGGTTAGGGGTTAGGGTTAGGGTTAGGGTACGGGTTAGGGTTAGGTTTAGGGTTAGGGTACGGGTTAGGGTTAGGGTACGGTTAGGGTTAGGGTACTGGTTAGGGTTAGGGTACGGGTTTGGGTACGGGTTAGGGTACGGGTTAGGGTTAGGGTTTAGGTTTAGGGTACGGGTTAGGGTACGGGTTAGGGTACGGGTTAGGTTTGGGGATAGGGTTAGGTTACGGGTTAGGGTTAGGGTTAGGTTTAGGGGTTAGGGTTAGGGTACGGGTTAGGGTTAGGGTTATTATTAGGGTACGGGTTAGGGGTTAGGGTTAGGGTACGGGGTATGGTACGGATTAGGGTGTGGAGGAGGGTTAGGGTTAGGGATAGAGTTAGGGTAAGGGTTAGGGTTAGGGTACGGGTTAGGGTTAGGGTATGGGTTAGGCTTAGGGTTAGGGGTTAGGTTTAGGGTTATGGTTATGGTTAGGGTTAGGGTTAGGGTACGGGTTAGGGGTAGGGGTTAGGGGTAGGGTTAGGGTACGGGTTAGGGTTAGGGTACGGGTTAGGGGTAGGGTACGGGTTAGGGTTAGGGTACGGGTTAGGGTTAGGGTTAGGGTATGGGTTAGGTTTCGGGTACGGGTTAGGGTTAGGGTTAGGGTACGGGTTAGGGTTAGGGTCCGGGTTAAGGTTAAGGTTAGGGTTAGGGTTAGGGTTAGGGTACGGGTTAGAGTTAGCGTACGGGTTAGGGCACGGGTTAGGGTTAGGGTTAGGATACGGGTTAGGGTTGTAGGGTTAGGGTTAGGGTTAGGGTACGGTTTAGGTTTAGGGTTAGGGTTAGGGTATGGGTTAGGGTTAGGGTTAAGGTAAGGGTTAGGGTTACGGTACGGGTTAGGGTTAGGGTTAGGGTTAGAGTTAGGGTTAGGATTAGGGTACGGGTTAGGGTACAGGTTAGGGTATGGGTTAGGGTTAGGGTTAGGGTTAGGGTTAGGGTAAGGGGTTAGGGTTAGGGTTAGGGTTAGGGGTTAGGGTTAGGGTTAGGGGTTATAATTAGGGTTAGGGTTAGGGTACAGGTTAAGGTTAGGGTAGGCTTAGGGGTAAGGGTTGGGGTTAGGGTACGGGTTTGGGTTAGGGTACGGGTAAGGGTACGGGTGAGGGTACGGATTAGGGTTAGGGTATGGGTTAGGGTACGGGTTAGGGTACGGGTTAGGGTACGGGCTAGGGTACGGTTTAGGGTTAGGGTACGGTTTAGGGTGAAGGTACGGGTTAGGGTTCGGGTACGGGTTAGGTTTAGGGTTAGGGTTAGGGTACGGGTTAGGGTTAGGGTACAGGTTAGGGTACGGGATAGGGATTAGGGTACGAGTTAGGGTTAGGGTACCGGTTAAGGTTAGGGGTTAGGGTTAGGGTACGGGTTAGGGTACGGGTTAGGGTACGGGTTAGGGTTAGGGTACGGGTTAGGGTTAGGGTTAGGGTTAGGGTACGGTTTAGGGTACGGGTTAGGGTATGGGTTAGGGTTAGGGTTAGGTTTAGGGTACGGGTTAGGGTTAGGGTACGGGTTAGGGAACGGGTTCGGGTACGGGTTAGGGTTAGGGTTAGGGTATGGGGTAGGGTACGGGTAAGGGTTAGGGTTAGGGTTTTAGGGTTAGGGTTAGGGTCCGGGTTAGGGTTAGGGTTAGGGTTTTAGGGTTAGGGTTAGGCTTAGGGTTAGGGTACAGGTTAAGGTTAGGGTTAGGGTTAGGGGTAAGGGTTAGGGTTAGGGTTAGGCTACGGGTACGGGTACGGGTACGGGTTAGGGTTAGGGTTAGGGGTTAGGGTTAGGGTTAGGGTTAGGGTTAGGGGTGTGGGTTAAGGTTAGGGTTAGGGTTAAGGTTAGGGATAGGGTTAGGGTTAGGGTTAGGGTTTTAGGGTTAGGGTTAGGGTTAGAGTTAGGGTTTTAGGTTAGGGTTAGGGTTAGGGTTAGGGGTTAGGGTTAGGGTTAGGGTTAGGGTTCGGGTTCGGGTTCGGGTTAGGATTAGGGTTTTAGGGTTAGGGTTAGGGTTAGGGTTTTAGGTTAGGGTTAGGGTTAGGTTACGGGTTAGGGTACGGGTTAGGGTTAGGGTTAAGGTTAGGGTTAGTGTACGGGTTTGGGTACGGGTTAGGGTTAGGGTTAGGGTTAGGGTTAGGGTACGGGTTAGGGTTAAGGTACGGGTTAGGGAACGGGTTCGGGTACGGGTAAGGGTTAGGGTTAGGGTACGGGTTAGGGCACGGGTTAGGGTTAGGGTTAGGGTTTTAGGGTTAGGGTTAGGGTACAGGTTAGGGTTAGGGTTAGAGTACGGGTTAGGGTTAGGGTTAGGGTTAGGGTACGGGTTAGGGTTAGTGTTAGGGTACGGGTTAGGGTTAGGGTTATGGTTAGGGGTTAGGGTTAGGGTTAGGGTACGGGTTAGGGTTAGGGTACGTGTAGGGTTAGGGTACGGGTTAGGGTTAGGGTACGGGTTTGGGTACGGGTTAGGGTACGGGTTAGGGTTAGGGTTTAGGGTTAGGGTACGGGTTAGAGTACGGGTTATGGTATGGGTTAAGTTTGGGGATAGGGTTAGGGTACGGGTTAAGGTTAGTGTTAGGGTTAGGTGTTAGGGTTAGGGTACGGGTTAGGGTTAGGGTTATTATTAGGGAACGGGTTAGGGGTTAGGGTCAGGGTACGGGGTATGGTACGGGTTAGGGTGTGGGTGAGGGTTAGGGTTAGGTATAGGGTTAGGGTATGGTTTAGGGTTAGGGTACGGGTTAGGGTTAGGGTATGGGTTAGGCTTAGGGTTAGGGGTTAGGTTTAGGGTTATGGTTAGGGTTAGGGTTAGGGTTAGTGTACGGGTTAGGGGTAGGGGTTAGGGGTAGGGTTAGGGTATGGGTTAGGGTTAGCGTACGGGTTAGGGTTAGGGTACGGTTTAGGGTTAGGGTTAGGGTATGGGTTAGGGTTAGGGTACGGGTTAGAGTTAGGGTTAGGGTATGGGTTAGGGTTAGGGTCCGGGTTAAGGTTAAGGTTAGGGTTAGGGTTAGGGTTAGGGTACGAGTTAGAGTTAGCGTACGGGTTAGGGTACGGGTTAGGGTTAGGGTTAGGATACGGGTTAGGGTTGTAGGGTTAGGGTTAGGGTTAGGGTACGGGTTAGGGTTAGGGTTAGGGTTAGCGTATGGGTTAGGGTTAGGGTTAAGGTACGGGTTAGGGTTAGTGTACGGGTTAGGGTTAGGGTTAAGGTTAAGGTTAGAGTTAGGGTTAGGATTAGGGTACGGGTTAGGGTACTGGTTAGGGTACGGGTTGGGTTAGTGTTAGGGTTAGGGTAAGGGGTTAGGGTTAGGGTTAGGGTACGGGTTATGGGTTAGGGTTAGGGTTAGGGTTAGGGGTTATGGTTAGGGTTAGGGTTAGGGTACAGGTTAGGGTTAGGGTTAGGGGTAAGGGTTAGGGTTAGGGTTAGGGTACGGGTTTGGGTTAGAGTACGGGTTAGGGTACGGGTTAGGGTACGGATTAGGGTTAGGGTACGGGTTAGGGTACGGGTTAGGGTACGGGCTAGGGTACGGTTTAGGGTTAGGGTACGGTTTAGGGTTAAGGTACGGGTTAGGGTTAGGGTAAGGGTTAGGTTTAGGGTTAGGGTTAGGGTACGGGTTAGGGTTAGGGTACAGGTTAGGGTAAGGGATAGGGGTTAGGGTACGAGTTAGGGTTAGGGCACCGGTTAAGGTTAGGGGTTAGGGTTAGGGTACGGGTTAGGGTTAGGGTTAGGGTACGGGTTAGGGTTAGGGTACGGGTTAGGGTTAAAGTTAGGGTACGGGTTAGAATAAGGGTATGGGTTAGGGTACGGGTTAGGGTACGGGTTAGGGTTAGTGTTAGGGGTTAGGGTTAGAGTTAGGGTACGGGTTAGGGTTAGAGTACGGGTTAGGGTTAGGGTTAGGGTACAGGTTAGGGTTAGGGTTAGGGTTAGGGTACAAGTTAGGTTTAGGGTACGGGTTAGGGTACGGGTTAGGGTTAGGGTACGGGTTAGGGTTAGGGTACGGGTTAGGGTACGGGTTAGGGTTAGGGTACGGGTTAGGGTACGGGTTAGGGTTAGGGTTAGGGTTAGGGTTAGTGTACGGTTTAGGGTACGGGTTAGGGCATGGGTTAGGGTTAGGGTTAGGTTTAGGGTACGGGTTAGGGTTAGGGTACGGGTTAGGGAACGGGTTCGGGTACGGGTTAGGGTTAGGGTTAGGGTACGGGTTAGGGTACGGGTTAGGGTTACAGTTAGGGTTTTATGGTTAGGGTTACGGTACGGGTTAGGGTTAGGTTTAGGGTTTTAGGGTTAGGGTTAGGCTTAGGTTTAG
>JAVLSZ010000045.1:92500-100000 GCA_032313775.1 Urocyon cinereoargenteus
GGTTAGGGTTAGGGTTTGGGTTAGGGTTCGGGTTAGGGTTCGGGTTAGGGTTAGGGTACGTGTTAGGGTACGGGTTAGGGTTAGGGTTCGGTTTAGGATTAGGGTTAGGGTACGGGTTAGGGTTAGGGTTAGGGTACGGGTTAGGGTTAGGGTTAGGGTACGGGTTAGGGTTAGTGTTAGGGTACGGGTTAGGGTTAGGTTTAGGGTTAGGAGTTAGGGTTAGTGTTAGGGTACGGGTTAGGGTTAGGTTTAGGGTTAGGGTATGGGTTAGGGTTAGGGTTAGGTTTAGGGTACGTGTTAGGGTTAGGGTACGGGTTAGCGTTAGGGTTAGGGTTAGGATTAGGGTTTTAGGGTTAGGGTTAGGGTTAGGGTTTTAGGTTAGAGTTAGGGTTAGGGTACGGGTTAGGGTACGGGTTAGGGTTAGGGATAGGGTTAGGGTTAGTGTACGGGTATGGGTACGGGTTAGGGTTAGGGTACAGGTTAGGGTACGGGATAGGGGTTAGGGTACGAGTTAGGGTTAGGGTACCGGATAAGGTTAGGGGTTAGGGTTAGGGTACGGGTTAGGGTTAGGGTACGGGTTAGGTTTAGGTTACTGGTTAGGGTTAGGTTTAGGGTACAGTTTAGGATTAGGGTACGGGTTAGGGTACGGGTTAGGGTACGGGTTAGGGTACGGGTTAGGGTTAGGGGTTAGGGTTAGGGTTAGGGTACGGGTTATCGTTAGAGTACGGGTTAGGGTTAGTGTTAGGGTTAGGGTACAGGTTAGGGTTAGGGTTAGGGTTAGGGTACGGGTTAGGTTTAAGGTACGGGTTAGGGTTAGGGTACGGGTTAGGGTACGGGTTAGGGTTAGGGTACGTGTTAGTGTACGGGATAGGTTTAGGGTTAGGATTAGGGTTAGGGTTCGGTTTAGGGTACGGATTAGGGTATGGGTTAGGGTTAGGGTTAGGTTTAGGGTACTGGTTAGGGTTAGGGTACGGGTTAGGGAACGGTTTCGGGTACGGGTTAGGGTTAGGGTTAGCGTACGGGTTAGGGTACGGGTTAGGGTTAGACTTAGGGTTTAAGGGTTAGGGTTACAGTACGGGTTAGGGTTAGGGTTAGGGTTTTAGGGTTAGGGTTAGGCTTAGGGTTAGGGTACAGGTTAAGGTTATGGTTAGGGTTAGGGGTAAGGGTTAGGGTTAGGGTTAGGGTTAGGTTACGGGTACGGGTTAGGGTTAGGGTTAGGGGTAGGGTTAGGGTATGGGTTAGGGTTAGGGTTAGGGTTAGGGTTAGGGGTTATGGTTAGGGTTAGGGTTAGGGTTAGGGTTAGGGCTAGGGTTCGTGTTCGGGTTAGTGTACGGGTTAGGGTTAGGGTTAGGGTTAGGGTTAGGGGTTATGGTTAGGGTTAGGGTTAGGGTTAGGGCTAGGGATCGTGTTCGGGTTAGGGTACGGGTTAGGGTACGGGTTAGGGTTAGGGTACGGGTTAGGATTTTAGGGTTAGGGTTAGGGTTAGGGTTAGGGTAGGGGTTAGGGTTAGGGTAAGGGTTAGGGTACGGGTTAGGGTAAGGGTAAGGGTTAGGGTACGGGTTAGGGTACGGGTTAGGTTTAGGGTTAGGGTTAGTGGTTAGTGTTATGGTTAGGGTACGTGTTAGTGGTTAGGGTTAGGGTTAGGGTTAGGGGTTATGGTTAGGGTTAGGGTTAGGGTTAGGGTTAGGGCTAGGGTACAGGTTCGGGTTCGATTTCGGGTTCGGGTTTCGGTTCGGGTTAGGGTTAGTGTTAGGGGTTTGGGTTAGGGTAAGTGTTAGGTTTACGGTTAGGGTTCGGGTTTGGGTTGTTAGGGTTAGGGTTCCGGTTAGGGTTAGGGTTGTTAGGGTTAGGGTTCGGGTTGTTAGTGTTAGGGTTCGGGTTAGGGATAAGGTTAGGGTTCGGGTTAGGGTTATGGTTAGGGTTAGGGTTCCGGTTAGGTTTAGGGTTAGGGTTAGGGTTAAGGGTTAGGGTTAGGGTTCGGGTTAGGGTTAGGGTTCGGGTTCGGGTTAGGGTTAGGGTTCCGGTTCGGGTTCGGGTTAGGGTTCGCGTTCCGGTTAGGGTTAGGGTTAGGGTTCGGGATCGGGTTAGGGTTAGGGTTAGGGTTCGGGTTCGGGTTAGGGTTCGGGTTGGGTTCGGGTTAGGGTTAGGGTTCGGGTTAGGGTTCGGGTTAGGGTTAGGGTTAGGGGTCCGGTTAGGGTTAGCGGTTAGGGTTAGGGTTATGGTTAGGGTTCGGTTTGGTTTAGGGTTCGGGTTAGGGTTAGGGTTAGTGTTAGTGTTAGGTTTCGGGTTAGGGTAAGGGTTAGGGTTAGGGTTAGGTGTTACGGTTAGTGTTAGGGTTAGGGTTAGGGGTTATGGTTAGGATTAGGGTTAGGGTTAGGGTTAGGGTTAGGGCTAGGGTTCGGGTTCGGGTTCGAGTTCGGCTTCGGGTTCGGGTTAGGGTTAGGGTTATGGTTTGGGGTTAGGGTTAGGGTAATGATTAGTGTTACGGTTAGTGGTCGGGTTAGGGTTGTTAGGGTTAGGGTTCGGGTTAGGATTAGGGTTGTTAGGGTTTGGATTCGTGTTAGGGTTAGGGTTAGGGTTCGGGTTAGGGTTTGGGTTAGGTGTTATGGTTAGGGTTAGGGATAGGTTTCGGGTAGGGGTTAGGGTTAGGGTGAGTGAAAGGGTTAGGGTTAGGGTTAGTGTATGGGTTAGGGTTAGGGTTAGTGTTAGGGTACGGGTTAAGGTTAGGGTTGGTTAGGGGTTAGGGTTAGGGTTAGGGTACGGGTTAGGGTTAGGTTTAGGGTTAGGGTACGGTTTAGGGTTAGGGTTAGGGTTAGGGTACGGGTTAGGGTTAGGGTACGGGTTAGGGTACGGGTTAGGTTTAGGGTACGGGTTTGGGTACGGGTTAGGGTACGGGTTAGGGTTAGGGTTTAGGGTTAGGGTACGGGTTAGGGTACGGGTTATGGTACGGGTTAGGTTTGGGGATAGGGTTAGGGTACGGGTTAGGGTTAGGGTTAGGTTTAGGGGTTAGGGTTAGCGTGCGGGTTAGGGTTAGGTTTAGGTTTAGTGTACGGGTTAGCGGTTAGGGTTAGAGTACGGGGTATGGTACGGGTTAGGGTACGTGTGAGGGTTAGGGTTAGGGATAGGGTTAGGGTACGGGTTAGGGTTAGGGTACGGGTTAGGGTTAGGGTATGGTTAGGCTTAGGGTTAGGGGTTTGGTTTAGGGTTATGGTTATGGTTAGGGTTAGGGTTAGGGTACGGGTTAGGGGTAGGGGTTAGGGGTAGGGTTCGGGTACGGGTTAGGGTTAGGGTACGGGTTAGGGTTAGAGTACGGGTTAGGGTTAGGGTATGGGTTAGGGTTAGGGTACGGGTTAGAGTTAGGGTACGGGTTAGGGTACGGGTTAGGGTACAGGTTAGAGTACGGGTTAGGGGTTAGGGTTAGGGTTAGGGTTAGGGGTTATGGTTAGGGTTAGGGTTAGGGTTAGGGTTAGCGTTAGGGCTAGGGTTCGTGTTCGGGTTAGGGTACGGGTTAGGGTACGGGTCAGGGTTAGGGTTAGGGTACGGGTTAGGGTTTTAGGGTTAGGGTTAGGGTTAGGGTTAGGGTTAGGGTACGGGTTAGGGTTAGGGTTAGGTTATGGGTTAGATTAGGGTTAGGGTTAGGCTACGGGTTAGGGTACGGGTTAGGGTACGGGTTAGGTTTAGGGTTAGGTTTAGGGTTAGTGGTTAGTGTTAGGGTTAGGGTACGTGTTAGGGGTTAGGGTTAGGTTTAGGGTTAGGGGTTATGGTTAGGGTTAGGGTTAGGGTTAGGGCTATGGTTCGGGTTCGAGTTCGGGTTCGGGTTCGGGTTCGGGTTAGGGTTAGGGTTAGTGTTAGGGGTTTGGGTTAGGGTAAGGGTTAGGTTTACGGTTAGGGTTCGGGTTGGGTTGTTAGGGTTAGGGTTCGGGTTAGGGTTAGGGTTGTTAGGGTTAGGGTTCGTGTTGTTAGGGTTAGGGTTCGGGTTGGGGATAAGGTTAGGGTTCGGGTTAGGGTTAGGGTTAGGGTTCCAGTTAGGGTTAGGGTTAGGGTTAGGGTTAGGGTTAGGGGTTAGGGTTAGGGTTAGGGTTAGGGTTAGGGTTCGGGTTCGGGTTCGGGTTCGGGTTAGGTTTCGGGTTCGGGTTCGGGTTCGGGTTCTCGTTCCGGTTAGGGTTAGGGTTAGGGTTAGGGTTCGGAATCGGGTTAGGGTTAGGGTTAGGGTTAGGTTTCGGGTTCGGGTTAGGGTTCGGGTTGGGTTCGGGTTAGGGTTAGGGTTCGGGTTAGGGTTCGGGTTAGGGTTAGGGTTAGGGGTCGGGTTAGGGTTAGCGGTTAGGGTTAGGGTTAGGGTTAGGGTTCGGTTTAGGTTTAGGGTTCGGGTTAGGGTTAGGGTTAGTGTTAGTGTTAGGGTTCGGGTTAGGGTAAGTGTTAGGGTTAGGGTTAGGTGTTAGGGTTAGTGTTAGGGTTAGGGTTAGGGGTTATGGTTAGGGGTTATGGTTAGGGTTAGGGTACGTGTTAGGGGTTAGGGTTAGGGTTAGGGTTAGGGTTCGGGTTCGGGTTAAGGTTAAGGTTAGGGCTAGGGTTCGGGTTCGGGTTCGAGTTCGGCTTCGGGTTCGGGTTAGGGTTAGTGTTAGGGTTTGGGGTTAGGGTTAGGGTAAGGATTAGTGTTACGGTTAGTGGTCGGGTTAGGGTTGTTAGGGTTAGGGTTCGGGTTAGGGTTAGGGTTGTTAGGGTTAGTGTTCGTGTTAGGGTTAGGGTTTTGTTCGGGTTAGGGTTATGGTTAGGGGTTATGGTTAGGGTTAGGGATAGGGTTCGGGTTAGGGGTTAGGGTTAGGGTGAGTGATAGGGTTAGGGTTAGGGTTAGGGGTTAGTGTTAGGGTTAGGATTAGGGTTAGGGTTAGGGGTTAGGGTTAGGATTAGGGTTAGGGTTAGGGGTTAGTGTTAGGGTTAGGGGTTAGGGTTAGGATTAGGGTTAGGGTTAGGGCTTTACGGTTAGGGTTAGGGTTATGGTTAGGTTTAGGGTTTTAGGTTAGGGTCAGGGTTAGGGTTAGGGGTTAGGGTTAGGGTTCGGGTTCGGGTTCGGGTTAGGGTTCGGGTTCGGGTTCGGGTTAGGGTTCGGGTTCCGGTTAGGGTTAGGGTTAGGGTTCGGGTTCGGGTTAGGGTTAGGGATAGGGTTAGGGTTAGGGTTAGGGTTCGGGTTAGGGTTCGGGTTCGGGTTCGGGTTAGGGTTAGGGGTAGGGTAAGGGTTAGGGTACGGGTTAGGGTTAGGGTTAGGGTTAGGGTACCGGTTAGGTTTAGGGTTAGGGTTAAGGTACGGGTTAGGGTTAGGGTTAGGGTACGGGTTCGGGTTAGGTTTAGGGTTAGTGTTAGGGTAAGGGTTAGGGTTAGGGTACGGGTTAGGGTTAGGGTTAGGGTACGGGTTAGGGTTAGGGTACGGGTTAGGGTTAGGGTACGGGTTAGGGTACGGGTTAGGGTTAGGGTACGGGTTAGGGTACGGGTTAGGGTACGGGTTAGGGTTAGGGTTTAGGGTTAGGGTACGGGTTAGGGTACGGGTTAGGGTAAGGGTTAGATTTGGGGTTAGGGTTAGGGTACGGGTTAGGGTTAGGGTTAGGGTTAGGGGTTAGGGTTAGGGTACGGGTTAGGGTTAGGGTTAGAGTTAAGGTACGGTTTAGGGGTTAGGGTTAGGGTACGGGTTAGTGTTAGGGTTAAGGTTAGGGATAGGGTTAGGGTTAGGGTTAGGGTTTTAGGGTTAGGGTTAGGGTTAGAGTTATGGTTTTAGGTTAGGGTTAGGGTTAGGGGTTAGGGTTCCGGTTAGGGTTAGGGTTTGGGTTCAGGTTCAGGTTCGGGTTCGGGTTCGGGTTCGGGTTAGGGGTTAGGGTTAGGGTTAGGGTTCGGGTTCGGGTTAGGGTTCGGCTTCGGGTTCGGGTTAGGGTTAGGGTTAGGGTTAGGGTTCGGGTTCGGGTTCTGGTTCGCGTTAGGGTTCGGGTTAAGGTTAGGTTTAGGGTTAGGGTTAGGGTTAGGGGTTAGGGGTTAGGGTTAGGTTTCGGGTTAGGGTTAGGGTTAGGGTTCGGGTTAGGGTTAGGGTTCGGGTTAGGGTTCGGGTTAGGGTTCGGGTTCGGGTTAGGGTTAGGGTACGTGTTATGGTACGGGTTAGGGTTTGGGTTAGGGTACGGGTTAGGGTTAGGGTTATGGTACGGGTTTGGGTTAGTGTTAGGGTACGGGTTAGGGTTAGGGTTAGGAGTTAGGGTTAGGGTTAGGGTACGGGTTAGGTTTAGGTTTAGGGTTAGGTTACGGGTTAGGGTTAGGGTTAGGGTACGGGTTAGGGTTAGGGTTAGGGTTAGGATTAGGGATTTAGGGTTAGGGTTAGGGTTAGGGTTTTAGGTTAGGGTTAGGGTTAGGGTACGGGTTAGGGTACGGGTTAGGGTTAGGGTTAAGTTTAGGGTTAGTGTACGGGTTTGGGTACGGGTTAGGGTTAGGGTTAGGGTACGGGTTAGGGTTAAGGTACGGGTTAGGGAACGGGTTCGGGTACGGGTTAGGGTAAGGGTTAGTGTATGGGTTAGGGCACGGGTTAGGGTTAGGGTTAGGGTATTAGGGTTAGGGTTAGGGTACAGGTTAGGGTTAGGGTTAGAGTACGGGTTAGGGTTAGGTTTAGGGTACGGGTTAGGGTTAGTGTTAGGGTACGGGTTATTGTTAGGGTTATGGTTAGGGGTTAGGGTTAGGGTACGGGTTAGGGTTAGTTTTAGGGTTAGGGTACGGGTTAGGTAACGGGTTCGGGTTAGGGTATGGGTAGGGTTAGGGTACGGGTTAGGGTACGGGTTAGGGTTAGGGTACGGGTTTGGGTACGGGTTAGGGTACGGGTTAGGGTTAGGGTTTAGGGATAGGGTACGGGTTAGGGTACGGGTTATGGTACGGGTTAGGTTTGGGGATAGGATTAGAGTACGGGTTAGGGTTAGGGTTAGGGTTAGGGGTTAGGGTTAGGGTACGGGTTAGGGTTAGGCTTATTATTAGGGTACGGGTTAGGGGTTAGGGTTAGGGTACGGGGTATGGTACGGGTTAAGGTGTGGGTGAGGGTTAGGGTTAAGGATAGGGTTAGGGTACGGGTTAGGGTTAGGGTACGGGTTAGGGTTAGGGTATGGGTTAGGCTTAGGTTTAGGGGTTAGGTTTAGGGTTATGGTTAGGGTTAGGCTTAGGGTTAGGGTACGGGTTAGGGGTAGGGGTTAGGGGTAATGTTAGGGTACGGGTTAGGGTTAGGGTACGGGTTAGGGTTAGGGTACGGTTTAGGGTTAGGGTTAGGGTATGGGTTAGGGTTAGTGTACGGGTTAAGGTTAGGGTTAGGGTACGGGTTAGGGTTAGGGTCCGGGTTAAGTTTAAGGTTAGGGTTAGGGTTAGGGTTAGGGTACGGTTTAGAGTTAGCGTACGGGTTAGGGTACGGATTAGGGCTAGGGTTAGGATACGGGTTAGGGTTGTAGGGTTAGGGTACGGGTTAGGGTTAGGGTACGGGTTAGGGTTAGG
>JAVLSZ010000045.1:107500-112500 GCA_032313775.1 Urocyon cinereoargenteus
AGGGTTAGGGTTAGGGCAGGGTTAGGGTTAAGGTTAGGGATAGGGTTAGGGTTAGGGTTAGGGTTTTAGGGTTAGGGTTAGGGTTAGGGTTAGGGTTAGGGTTAGGGTTAGGGTTTTAGGTTAGGGTTAGGCTTAGGGTTAGCGGTTAGGGTTAGGGTTAGAGTTTGGGTTTGGGTTCGGGTTCGGGTTCCGGTTCGGGTTATGGTTCGGTTTAGGGTTAGGGGTTAGGGTTAGGGTTCGGGTTCGGGTTAGGGTTAGGGTTAGGGGTTAGGGTTAGGGTACTGGTTAGGGTTAGGGTTAGGGTTAAGGTACGGTTTAGGGGTTAGGGTTAGGGTACGGGTTAGGGTTAGGGTTAGGGTTAAGGTTAGGGATAGGGTTAGGGTTAGGGTTAGGGTTTTAGGGTTAGGGTTAGGGTTAGAGTTAGGGTTTTAGGTTAGGGTTCGGGTTAGGGTTCGGGTTCGGGTTCGGGTTAGGGTTAGGGTTAGGGTAAGGGTTAGGGTTAGGGTTCGGGTTCGGGTTCGCGTTAGGGTTCGGGTTAAGGTTAGGTTTAGGGTTAGGGTTAGGGTTAGGGGTTAGGGGTTAGGGTTAGGTTTCGGGTTAGGGTTAGGGTTAGGGTTCGGGTTAGGGTTAGGGTTAGGGTTCGGGTTAGGGTTCGGGTTAGGGTTCGGGTTCGGGTTAGGGTTAGGGTACGTGTTAGGGTACGGGTTAGGGTTAAGGTTAGGGTACGGGTTAGGGTTAGGGTACGGGTTAGGGTTAGTGTTAGGGTACGGGTTAGGGTACGGGTTAGGGTTAGGAGTTAGGGTTAGGGTTAGGGTACGGGTTAGGTTTAGGTTTAGGGTTAGGGTACGGGTTAGGGTTAGGGTTAGGGTACGGGTTAGGGTTAGGATTAGGGTTTAAGGGTTAGGGTTAGGGTTAGGGTTTTAGGTTAGGGTTAGGGTTAGGGTACGGGTTAGTGTACGGGTTAGGTTTAGGGTTAAGGTTAGGGTTAGTGTACGGGTTTGGGTCCGGGTTAGGGTTAGGGTTAGGGTTAGGGTTAGGGTTAGGGTTAGGGTACGGGTTAGGTTTAAGGTACGGGTTAGGGAACGGGTTCGGGTACGGGTTAGTGTTAGGGTTAGGGTACGGGTTAGGGCACGGTTTAGGGTTAGGTTTAGGGTTTTAGGGTTAGGGTTAGGGTACAGGTTAGGGTTACGGTTAGAGTACGGGTTAGGGTTAGGGTTAGGGTACGTGTTAGGGTTAGTGTTAGGGTACGGGTTATTGTTAGGGTTATGGTTAGGGGTTAGGGTTAGGGTTAGGGTACGGGTTAGGGTTAGGTTTAGGGTTAGGGTACGGGTTAGGGTTAGGGTTAGGGTTAGGGTACGGGTAGGATTAGGGTACGGTTTAGGGTACGGGTTAGGGTTAGGGTACGGGTTTGGGTACGGGTTAGGGTACGGGTTAGGGTTAGGGTTTAGGGTTAGGGTACGGGTTAGGGTACGGGTTATGGTACGGGTTAGGTTTGGGGATAGGATTAGAGTACGGGTTGGAGTTAGGGTTAGGGTTAGGGGTTAGGGTTAGGGTACGGGTTAGGGTTAGGGTTATTATTAGGGTACGGGTTAGGGGTTAGGTTTAGGGTACGGGGTATGGTACGGGTTAAGGTGTGGGTGAGGGTTAGGGTACGGGATAGGGTTAGGGTACGGGTTAGGGTTAGGGTACGGGTTAGGGTTAGGGTATGGGTTAGGCTTAGGGTTAGGGGTTAGGTTTAGGGTTATGGTTAGGGTTAGGGTTAGGGTTAGGGTACGGGTTAGGGGTAGGGGTTAGGGGTAGGGTTAGGGTACGGGTTAGGGTTAGGGTACGGGTTAGGGTTAGGGTACGGTTTAGGGTTAGGGTTAGGGTATGGGTTAGGGTTAGTGTACGGGTTAGGGTTAGGGTTAGGGTACGGGTTAGGGTACGGGTTAGGGTACGGGCTAGTGTACGGTTTAGGGTTAGGGTACGGTTTAGGGTTAAGGTACGGGTTAGGGTTAGGGTACGGGTTAGGTTTAGGGTTAGGGTTAGGGTACGGGTTAGGGTTAGGGTACAGGATAGGGTAAGGGATAGGGGTTAGGGTACGAGTTAGGGTTAGGGCACCGGTTAAGGTTAGGGGTTAGGGTTACGGTACGGGTTAGGGTTAGGGTTAGGGTACGGGTTAGGGTTAGGGTACGATTAGGGTTAAAGTTAGGGTACGGGTTAGGATAAGGGTACGGGTTAGGGTACGGGTTAGGGTACGGCTTAGGTTACGGGTTAGGGTTAGGGTTAGGGTTAGGGGTTATGGTTAGGGTTAGGGTACGGGTTAGGGTTAGAGTACGGGTTAGGGTTAGGGTTAGGGTAGAGGTTAGGGTTAGGGTTAGGTTTAGGGTACAAGTTAGGGTTAGGGTACGGGTTAGGGTACGGGTTAGGGTTAGGGTACGGGTTAGGGTTAGGGTACGGGTTAGGGTACGGTTTAGGGTTAGGGTTAGGGTTAGGGTTAGGGTACGGTTTAGGGTACGGGTTAGGGCATGGGTTAGGGTTAGGTTTAGGTTTAGGGTACGGGTTAGGGTTAGGGTACGGGTTAGGGAACGGGTTCTGGTACGGGTTAGGGTTAGGGTTAGGGTACGGGTTAGGGTACGGGTTAGGGTTAGAGTTAGGCTTTTAGGGTTAGGGTTACGGTACGGGTTAGGGTTAGGGTTAGGGTTTTAGGGTTAGGGTTAGGCTTAGGGTTAGGGTACAGGTTAAGGTTAGGGTTAGGTTTAGGGGTAAGGGTTACGGTTAGGGTTACGGTTAGGGTACGGGTACGTGTTAGGGTTAGGGTTAGTGGTAGGGGTAGTGTACGGGTTAGGGTTAGGGTTAGGGTACGGGTTAGGGTTAGGGTTAGGGTCAGGGTACAGGTCAGGGTTAGGGTACGGGTTAGGGTTAGGGTTAGGGATAGGGTTAGGGTTAGGGGTTAGGTTTAGAGTGAGTGTTAAGGTTAGGGTTAGGGTTAGGGGTTAGGGTTAGGATTAGGATTAGTGTTAGGTTTAGGGGTTAGGGTTAGGATTAGGGTTAGGGTTAGGGGTTAGGGTTAGGGTTAGGGTTAGGGGTTAGGGTTAGGGTTAGGGTTAGTGTTAGGGTTAGGGTTAGGGTTTTAGGGTTAGGGTTAGGGTTAGGGTTAGGGTTTTACGTTAGGGTTAGGGTTAGGGTTAGGGGTTAGGGTTAGGGTTAGGGTTAGGGTTCGGATTCGGGTTAGGGTTAGGGTTCGGGTTCGGGTTAGGGTTCGGGTTCGGGTTCCGGTTAGGGTTAGGGTTAGAGTTAGGGTTCGGGTTAGGGTTAGGGATAGGGTTAGGGTTAGGGTTAGGGTTAGGGTTAGGGTTAGGGTTAGGGTTCGGGTTAGGGTTCGGGTTCGGGTTCGGGTTAGTGTTAGGGTTAGGTTTCGGGTTAGGGTGAGGGTTAGGGTTAGGGTTAGGGGTTGGGTTAGGGTTAGGGGTTAGGGTTAGGGTTAGGGTTAGGGTTAGGGTTAGGTTTAGGGTTCGGTTTAGGGTTAGGGTTCGAGTTAGGGTTAGGGTTAGAGTTAGTGTTAGGGTTCGGGTTAGGGTTAGGTTTAGGGTTAGGTGTTAGAGTTAGGTTTAGGGTTAGGGTTAGGTTTAGGGTGAGGTTTCGGGTTAGGGTTAGGGTTAGGGTAAGGGTTAGGGATTAGGGTTAGGGTTAGGGTTAGTGGTTAGGGTTAGGGTGAGATTTAGGGTTAGGGTTAGGGGTTAGGGTTAGGGTTAGGGTTAGGGTTAGGGGTTAGGGTGAGGGTGAAGGTTAGGGTTAGGGTTAGGGGTTAGGGTTAGGGTTAGGATTAGGGTTAGGGTTAGGGGTTAGGGTTAGGGTTAGGGTTAGGGTTCGGGTTCGGGTTCGCGTTAGGGTTAGTGTTAGGGATAGGGTTAGGATTCGGGTTCGGGTTCGGGTTAAGGTTCGGGTTAAGGTTAGGTTTAGGGTTAGGGTTAGGGGTAGGGGTTAGGGTTTAGGGTTAGGTTTCGGGTTAGGGTTAGGGTTAGGGTTAACGTTCGGGTTAGGGTTACGGTTAGGGTTCGGGTTAGGGTTCGGGTTAGGGTTCGGGTTCGGGTTAGGGTTAGGGTACGGGTTAGGGTACGGGTTAGGGTTAGGCTTAGGGTTCGGGTTAGGGTTAGGGTTATGGTTAGGGTTAGGGTACGAGTTAGGGTTACGGTTAGTGTACGGGTTAAGGTTGGTGTTAGGGTACGTGTTAGGATTAGGGTTAGGGTTATTGTTAAGTGTTAGGGTTAGGTTTAGGGTACGGGTACGGGTTAGGGTTAGGGTACGGGTACGGGTTAGGGTAAGGGTTAGGGTACGGGTTAGGGTTAGGGGTAAGGTTTAGGGTTAGGGTACGGGTTAGGGTTAGGGTTAGGGTACGGGTTAGGGTTAGGGTACGGGTTAGGGTTAGGGCACGGGTTATGGTTAGGGTTAGGGTTAGGATTAGGGTTTTATGGTAAGGGTTAGGGTTAGGGTTTTAGGTTAGGGTTAGGGTTAGGGTACGGGTTAGGGTACGGGTTAGGGTTAGGGTTAGGGTTAGGGTTAGGGTTAGGGTACGGGTTTGGGAACGGAGTAGGGTTAGGGTTAGGGTTAGGGTACGGTTTAGGGTTAAGGTACGGGTTAGGTATCGGGTTCGGGTACGGGTCAGGGTTAGGATTAGGGTCCGGGTTAGGGTTAGGGTACGGGTTAGGGGTTAGGGTACGGGTTAGGGATAGGTTTAGGGGTTAGGGTTAGGGTTAGGGTTAGGGGTTAGGGTTAGGGTTAGGGTTAGGGTTAGGGTTAGGTCTTAGGGTTAGGGTTAGGGTTAGGGTTAGGATTAGGGTTAAGGTTAGGGATAGGGTTAGGGTTAGGGTTAGGGTTTTAGGGTTAGGGTTAGGGTTAGGGTTAGGGTTAGGGTTAGGGTTTTAGGTTAGGGTTAGGCTTAGGGTTAGCGGTTAGGGTTAGGGTTAGGGTTTGGGTTTGGGTTCGGGTTCTGGTTCCGGTTCGGGTTATGGTTCGGTTTA
>JAVLSZ010000045.1:117500-122500 GCA_032313775.1 Urocyon cinereoargenteus
TAGGGTTAGGGTATGGGTTAGGCTTAGGGTTAGGGGTTAGGTTTAGGGTTATGGTTAGGGTTAGGGTTAGGGTTAGGGTACGGGTTAGGGGTAGGGGTTAGGGGTAGGGTTAGGGTACGGGTTAGGGTTAGGGTACGGGTTAGGGTTAGGGTACGGTTTAGGGTTAGGGTTAGGGTATGGGTTAGGGTTAGTGTACGGGTTAGGGTTAGGGTTAGGGTACGGGTTAGGGTACGGGTTAGGGTACGGGCTAGTGTACGGTTTAGGGTTAGGGTACGGTTTAGGGTTAAGGTACGGGTTAGGGTTAGGGTACGGGTTAGGTTTAGGGTTAGGGTTAGGGTACGGGTTAGGGTTAGGGTACAGGATAGGGTAAGGGATAGGGGTTTGGGTACGAGTTAGGGTTAGGGCACCGGTTAAGGTTAGGGGTTAGGGTTACGGTACGGGTTAGGGTTAGGGTTAGGGTACGGGTTAGGGTTAGGGTACGATTAGGGTTAAAGTTAGGGTACGGGTTAGGATAAGGGTACGGGTTAGGGTACGGGTTAGGGTACGGCTTAGGTTACGGGTTAGGGTTAGGGTTAGGGTTAGGGGTTATGGTTAGGGTTAGGGTACGGGTTAGGGTTAGAGTACGGGTTAGGGTTAGGGTTAGGGTAGAGGTTAGGGTTAGGGTTAGGTTTAGGGTACAAGTTAGGGTTAGGGTACGGGTTAGGGTACGGGTTAGGGTTAGGGTACGGGTTAGGGTTAGGGTACGGGTTAGGGTACGGTTTAGGGTTAGGGTTAGGGTTAGGGTTAGGGTACGGTTTAGGGTACGGGTTAGGGCATGGGTTAGGGTTAGGGTTAGGTTTAGGGTACGGGTTAGGGTTAGGGTACGGGTTAGGGAACGGGTTCTGGTACGGGTTAGGGTTAGGGTTAGGGTACGGGTTAGGGTACGGGTTAGGGTTAGAGTTAGGCTTTTAGGGTTAGGGTTACGGTACGGGTTAGGGTTAGGGTTAGGGTTTTAGGGTTAGGGGTTGGGTTAGGGTTAGGGTTCGGTTTAGGCTTAGGGTTCGGGTTAGGGTTAGGGTTATGGTTAGGGTTAGGGTACGAGTTAGGGTTACGGTTAGGGTACGGGTTAAGGTTGGTGTTAGGGTACGTGTTAGGATTAGGGTTAGGGTTATTGTTAAGTGTTAGGGTTAGGGTTAGGGTACGGGTACGGGTTAGGGTTAGGGTACGGGTACGGGTTAGGGTAAGGGTTAGGGTACGGGTTAGGGTTAGGGGTAAGGTTTAGGGTTAGGGTACGGGTTAGGGTTAGGGTTACGGTACGGGTTAGGGTTAGGGTACGGGTTAGGGTTAGGGCACGGGTTATGGTTAGGGTTAGGGTTAGGATTAGGGTTTTATGGTAAGGGTTAGGGTTAGGGTTTTAGGTTAGGGTTAGGGTTAGGGTACGGGTTAGGGTACGGGTTAGGGTTAGGGTTAGGGTTAGGGTTAGGGTTAGGGTTAGGGTACGGGTTTGGGAACGGAGTAGGGTTAGGGTTAGGGTTAGGGTACGGTTTAGGGTTAAGGTACGGGTTAGGTATCGGGTTCGGGTACGGGTCAGGGTTAGGATTAGGGTCCGGGTTAGGGTTAGGGTACGGGTTAGGGGTTAGGGTACGGGTTAGGGATAGGTTTAGGGGTTAGGGTTAGGGTTAGGGTTAGGGGTTAGGGTTAGGGTTAGGGTTAGGGTTAGGGTTAGGTCTTAGGGTTAGGGTTAGGGTTAGGGTTAGGGTTAGGGTTAAGGTTAGGGATAGGGTTAGGGTTAGGGTTAGGGTTTTAGGGTTAGGGTTAGGGTTAGGGTTAGGGTTAGGGTTAGGGTTTTAGGTTAGGGTTAGGCTTAGGGTTAGCGGTTAGGGTTAGGGTTAGGGTTTGGGTTTGGGTTCGGGTTCGGGTTCCGGTTCGGGTTATGGTTCGGTTTAGGGTTACGGGTCAGGGTTAGGGTTCGGGTTCGGGTTCGGGTTAGGGTTCGGGTTCGGGTTAGGTTTAGGGTTATGGTTAGGGGTTAGGGTTGGGTTAGGGTACGGGTTAGGGTTAGGGTACGGGTTAGGGTTAGGGCACGGGTTATGGTTAGGGTTAGGGTTAGGATTAGGGTTTTATGGTAAGGGTTAGAGTTAGGGTTTTAGGTTAGGGTTAGGGTACGGGTTAGGGTTAGGGTTAGGGTTAGGGTTAAGGTACGGTTTAGGGGTTAGGGTTAGTGTACGGGTTAGGGTTAGGGTTAGGGTTAAGGTTAGGGATAGGGTTAGGGTTAGGGTTAGGGTTTTAGGGTTAGGGTTAGGGTTAGAGTTAGGGTTTTAGTTTAGGGTTAGGGTTAGGGTTAGGGGTTAGGGTTACGGTTAGGGTTAGGGTTTGGGTTCGGGTTATGGTTCGGGTTAGGTTTCTGGTTCGGGTTAGGGTTTGGGTACGTGTTAGGGTACGGGTTAGGGTTAGGGTTAGGGTACGGGTTAGGGTTTATTGTTAGGGTGCGGGTTAGGGTAAGGGTTAGGGTACGAGTTAGGGTTAGGGGTAAGGTTTAGGGTTAGGGTACGGGTTAGGGTTGGGTTAGGGTACGGGTTAGGGTTAGGGTACGGGTTAGGGTTAGGGCACGGGTTATGGTTAGGGTTAGGGTTAGGATTAGGGTTTTATGGTAAGGGTTAGAGTTAGGGTTTTAGGTTAGGGTTAGGGTACGGGTTAGGGTACGGGTTAGGGTTAGGGTTATGGTTAGGGTTAGGGTACGGGTTTGGGAACGGAGTAGGGTTAGGGTTAGGGTTAGCGTACGGTTTAGGGTTAAGGTACGGGTTAGGTAACGGGTTCGGGTACGGGTCAGGGTTAGGGTTAGGGTCCGGGTTAGGGTTAGGGTACGTGTTAGGGGTTAGGGTACGGGTTAGGGATAGTGTAGGGGTTAGGGTTAGGGTTAGGGTTAGGGTTAGGGGTTAGGGTTAGGGTTAGGGTTAGGTCTTAGGGTTAGGGTTAGGTTTAGGGTTAGGGTTAGGGTTAAGGTTAGGGATAGGGTTAGGGTTAGGGTTAGGGTTTTAGGGTTAGGGTTAGGGTTAGGGTTAGGGTTAGGGTTTTAGGTTAGGGTTAGGGTTAGGGTTAGCGGTTAGGGCTAGGGTTAGGGTTTGGGTTCGGGTTCGGGTTCGGGTTATGGTTCGGTTTAGGGTTAGGGGTTAGGGTTAGGGTTCGGTTTCGGGTTCGGGTTAGGGTTCGGGTTCGGGTTAGGTTTAGGGTTAGGGTTAGGTGTTAGGGTTAGGGTACGGGTTAGGGTTAGGGTTAGGGTTAAGGTACGGTTTAGGGGTTAGGGTTAGTGTACGGGTTAGGGTTAGGGTTAAGGTTAGGGATAGGGTTAGGTTTAGGGTTAGGGTTTTAGGGTTAGGGTTAGGGTTAGAGTTAGGGTTTTAGGTTAGGGTTAGGGTTAGGGTTAGGGGTTAGGGTTACGGTTAGGGTTAGGGTTTGGGTTCGGGTTCGGGTTCGGGTTCGGGTTAGGGGTTAGGGTTAGGGTTAGGGTTCGGGTTCGGGTTAGGGTTCGGCTTCGGGTTCGGGTTAGGGTTAGGGTTAGGGTTAGGGTTAGGTTTCGGGTTCGGGTTCGCGTTAGGGTTCAGGTTAAAGTTAGGTTTACGGTTAGGGTTAGGGTTAGGGGTTAGGGGGTAGGGTTAGGTTTCAGGTTAGGGTTAGGGTTAGGGTTCGGGTTTGGGTTGTTAGGGTTAGGGTTCGGGTTAGGGTTCCGGTTAGGGTTCGGGTTCGGGTTAGTGTTAGGGTACGTGTTAGGGTACGGGTTAGGGTTAGGGTTAGGATACGGGTTAGGGTTAGGGTTAGGGTACGGGTTAGGGTTAGTGTTAGGGTACGGGTTAGCGTTAGGTTTAGGGTTAGGAGTTAGGGTTAGGGTTAGGGTTAGTAGTTAGGGTTAGGGTTAGGGTACGGGTTAGGTTTAGGTTTAGGGTTAGGGTACGGGTTAGGGTTATGGTTAGGGTACGGGTTAGGGTTAGGGTTAGGGTTAGGATTAGGGTTTTAGGGTTAGGGTTAGGGTTAGGGTTTTAGGGTAGGGTTAGGGTTAGGGTACGGGTTAGGGTATGGGTTAGGGTTAGGGTTAAGGTTAGGGTTAGTGTACGGGTTTGGGTACGGGTTAGGGTTAGGTTTAGGGTTAGGGTTAGGGTACGGGTTAGGGTTAAGGTACGGGTTAGGGAACGGGTTCGGGTACGGGTTAGGGTTAGGGTTAGGGTACGGGTTAGGGCACGGGTTAGGGTTAGGGTTAGGGTTTTAGGGTTAGGGTTAGGGTACAGGTTAGGGTTAGGGTTAGAGTACGGGTTAGGGTTAGGGTTAGGGTACGGGTTAGGGTTAGTGTTAGGGTACGGGTTATTGTTAGGGTTATGGTTAGGGGTTAGGATTAGGGTTAGGGGTTAGGGTTAGGGTTAGGTTTAGGGTTAGGGTACGGGTTAGGGTTAGGGTTAGGGTTAGGGTACGGGTAGGGTTAGGGTACGGGTTAGGGTACGGGTTAGGGTTAGGGTATGGGTTTGGGTACGGGTTAGGGTATGGGTTAGGGTTAGGGTTTAGGGTTAGGGTACGGGTTAGGGTACGGGTTATGGTACGGGTTAGGTTTGGGGATAGGATTAGAGTACGGGTTAGGGTTAGGGTTAGGGGTTAGGGTTAGGGTACGGGTTAGGGTTAGGGTTATTATTAGGGTACGGGTTAGGGGTTAGTGTTAGGGTACGGGGTATGGTACGGGTTAAGGTGTGGGTGAGGGTTAGGGTTAGGGATAGGGTTAGGGTACGGGTTAGGGTTAGGGTACGGGTTAGGGTTAGGGTATGGGTTAGGCTTAGGGTTAGGGGTTAGGTTTAGGGTTATGGTTAGGGTTAGGGTTAGGGTTAGGGTACGGGTAAGGGGTAGGGGTTAGGGGTAGGGTTAGGGTACGGGTTAGGGTTAGGGTACGGGTTAGGGTTAAAGTTAGGGTACGGGTAGGGATAAGGGTACGGGTTAGGGTACTGGTTAGTGTACGGGTTAGGTTACGGGTTAGGGTTAGGGTT
>JAVLSZ010000045.1:125000-137500 GCA_032313775.1 Urocyon cinereoargenteus
GTTAGGCTTAGGGTTAGCGGTTAGGGTTAGGGTTAGGGTTTGGGTTTGGGTTCGGGTTCGGGTTCCGGTTCGGGTTATGGTTCGGTTTAGGGTTAGGGGTTAGGGTTAGGGTTCGGGTTCGGGTTAGGGTTAGGGTTAGGGGTTAGGGTTAGGGTACGGGTTAGTGTTAGGGTTAGGGTTAAGGTACGGTTTAGGGGTTAGGGTTAGGGTACGGGTTAGGGTTAGGGTTAGGGTTAAGGTTAGGGATAGGGTTAGGGTTAGGGTTAGGGTTTTAGGGTTAGGGTTAGGGTTAGACTTAGGGTTTTAGGTTAGGGTTCGGGTTAGGGTTCGGGTTCGGGTTCGGGTTAGGGTTAGGGTTAGGGTAAGGGTTAGGGTTAGGGTTCGGGTTCGGGTTCGCGTTAGGGTTTGGGTTAAGGTTAGGTTTAGGGTTAGGGTTAGGGTTAGGGGTTAGGGGTTAGGGTTAGGTTTCGGGTTAGGGTTAGGGTTAGGGTTCGGGTTAGGGTTAGGGTTAGGGTTCGGGTTAGGGTTCGGGTTAGGGTTCGGGTTCGGGTTAGGGTTAGGGTACGTGTTAGGGTACGGGTTAGGGTTAAGGTTAGGGTACGGGTTAGGGTTAGGGTACGGGTTAGGGTTAGTGTTAGGGTACGGGTTAGGGTTCGGGTTAGGGTTAGGAGTTAGGGTTAGGGTTAGGGTACGGGTTAGGTTTAGGTTTAGGGTTAGGGTACGGGTTAGGGTTAGGGTTAGGGTACGGGTTAGGGTTAGGATTAGGGTTTAAGGGTTAGGGTTAGGGTTAGGGTTTTAGGTTAGGGTTAGGGTTAGGGTACGGGTTAGTGTACGGGTTAGGTTTAGGGTTAAGGTTAGGGTTAGTGTACGGGTTTGGGTCCGGGTTAGGGTTAGGGTTAGGGTTAGGGTTAGGGTTAGGGGACGGGTTAGGTTTAAGGTACGGGTTAGGGAACGGGTTCGGGTACGGGTTAGGGTTAGGGTTAGGGTACGGGTTAGGGCACGGTTTAGGGTTAGGTTTAGGGTTTTAGGGTTAGGGTTAGGGTACAGGTTAGGGTTACGGTTAGAGTACGGGTTAGGGTTAGGGTTAGGGTACGTGTTAGGGTTAGTGTTAGGGTACGGGTTATTGTTAGGGTTATGGTTAGGGGTTAGGGTTAGGGTTAGGGTACGGGTTAGGGTTAGGTTTAGGGTTAGGGTACGGGTTAGGGTTAGGGTTAGGGTTAGGGTACGGGTAGGATTAGGGTACGGTTTAGGGTACGGGTTAGGGTTAGGGTACGGGTTTGGGTACGGGTTAGGGTACGGGTTAGGGTTAGGGTTTAGTGTTAGGGTACGGGTTAGGGTACGGGTTATGGTCGGGTTAGGTTTGGGGATAGGATTAGAGTACGGGTTGGAGTTAGGGTTAGGGTTAGGGGTTAGGGTTAGGGTACGGGTTAGGGTTAGGGTTATTATTAGGGTACGGGTTAGGGGTTAGGTTTAGGGTACGGGGTATGGTACGGGTTAAGGTGTGGTTGAGGGTTAGGGTACGGGATAGGGTTAGGGTACGGGTTAGGGTTAGGGTACGGGTTAGGGTTAGGGTATGGGTTAGGCTTAGGGTTAGGGGTTAGGTTTAGGGTATGGTTAGGGTTAGGGTTAGGGTTAGGGTACGGGTTAGGGGTAGGGGTTAGGGGTAGGGTTAGGGTACGGGTTAGGGTTAGGGTACGGGTTAGGGTTAGGGTACGGTTTAGGGTTAGGGTTAGGGTATGGGTTAGGGTTAGTGTACGGGTTAGGGTTAGGGTTAGGGTATGGGTTAGGGTACGGGTTAGGGTACGGGCTAGTGTACGGTTTAGGGTTAGGGTACGGTTTAGGGTTAAGGTACGGGTTAGGGTTAGGGTACGGGTTAGGTTTAGGGTTAGGGTTAGGGTACGGGTTAGGGTTAGGGTACAGGATAGGGTAAGGGATAGGGGTTAGGGTACGAGTTAGGGTTAGGGCACCGGTTAAGGTTAGGGGTTAGGGTTACGGTACGGGTTAGTGTTAGGGTTAGGGTACGGGTTAGGGTTAGGGTACGATTAGGGTTAAAGTTAGGGTACGGGTTAGGATAAGGGTACGGGTTAGGGTACGGGTTAGGGTACGGCTTAGGTTACGGGTTAGGGTTAGGGTTAGGGTTAGGGGTTATGGTTAGGGTTAGGGTACGGGTTAGGGTTAGAGTACGGGTTAGGGTTAGGGTTAGGGTACAGGTTAGGGTTAGGGTTAGGTTTAGGGTACAAGTTAGGGTTAGGGTACGGGTTAGGGTACGGGTTAGGGTTAGGGTACGGGTTAGGGTTAGGGTACGGGTTAGGGTACGGTTTAGGGTTAGGGTTAGGGTTAGGGTTAGGGTACGGTTTAGGGTACGGGTTAGGGCATGGGTTAGGGTTAGGGTTAGGTTTAGGGTACGGGTTAGGGTTAGGGTACGGGTTAGGGAACGGGTTCTGGTACGGGTTAGGGTTAGGGTTAGGGTACGGGTTAGGGTACGGTTTAGGGTTAGGGTTAGGGTTAGGGTACGGGTTAGGTTTAAGGTACGGGTTAGGGAACGGGTTCGGGTACGGGTTAGGGTTAGGGTTAGGTTTAGGGTTAGGGTACGGGTTAGGGTTAGGGTTAGGGTACGGGTTAGGGTTAGTGTTAGGGTAAGGGTTAGGGTAGGGTACGGGATAGGGTTAGGGTACGGGTTAGGGTTAGGGTTAGGGTTAGTGTAAGGGTTAGGGTTAGGGTTAGGGTTAGGGTTAGGGTTAGGGTAAAAGTTAGGGTTAGGGTACGGGTTAGGGTACGGGTAAGGGTTAGGTTACGGGTTAGGGTTAGGATACGGGTTAGGGTACGGGTTAGGGTTAGGGTACGGGTTAGGGTACGGGTTAGGGTACGGGTTAGGGTTAGGGTTTAGGGTTAGGGTACGGGTTAGGGTACGGGTTAGGGTAAGGATTAGATTTGGGGTTAGGGTTAGGGTACGGGTTAGGGTTAGGGTTAGGGTTAGGGGTTAGGGTTAGGGTACGGGTTAGGGTTAGGGTTAGGGTTAAGGTACAGTTTAGGGGTTAGGGTTAGGGTACGGGTTAGGGTTAGGGTTAGGGTTCAGGTTAGGGATAGGGTTAGGGTTAGGGTTAGGGTTTTAGGGTTAGGGTTAGGGTTAGAGTCAGGGTGTTAGGTTAGGGTTAGGGTTAGGGTTCGGGGTTACCTTTACGGTTAGGGTTAGGTTTTGGGTTCGGGTTCGGGTTCGAGTTCGGGTTCGGGTTCGGGTTAGGGGTTAGGGTTAGGGTTAGAGTTCGGGTTCGGGTTAGGGTTCGGGTTCGGTTTCGGGTTAGGGTTAGGGTTAGGGTTAGGTTTAGGGTTCGGGTTCGGGTTCGGTTTCGCGTTAGGGTTCGGTTTAAGGTTACGTTTAGGGTTAGGTTTAGGGTTAGGGGTTAGGGGTTAGGGTTAGGTTTCGGGTTAGGGTTAGGGTTAGGGTTCGGGTTAGGGTTAGGGTTCGGGTTAGGGTTCGGGTTAGGGTTCGGGTTCTTGTTAGGGTTAGGGTACGTGTTAGGGTACGGGTTAGGGTTAGGGTTAGGGTACGGGTTAGGGTTGGGGTTAGGGTACGGGTTAGGGTTAGTGTTAGGGTACGGGTTAGGGTTAGGGTTAGGGTTAAGGTTAGAGTTAGGGTTAGGATTAGGGTACGGGTTAGGGTACTGGTTAGGGTATGGGTTGGGTTAGTGTTAGGGTTAGGGTTAGGGTAAGGGGTTAGCGTTAGTTTTAGGGTACGGTTTAGGGGTTAGGGTTAGGGTTAGGTTTAGGGGTTATGGTTAGGGTTAGGGTTAGGGTACAGGTTAAGGTTAGGGTTAGGGTTAGGGGTAAGGGTTAGGGTTAGGGTTAGGGTACGGGTTTGTGTTAGGGTACCAGTTAGGGTACGGGTTAGGGTACGGATTAGGGTTAGGGTACGGGTTAGGGTACGGGTTAGGGTACGGGCTAGGGTACGGTTTAGGGTTAGGGTACGGTTTAGGGTTAAGGTACGGGTTAGGGTTAGTGTACGGGTTAGGTTTAGGGTTAGGGTTAGGGTACGGGTTAGGGTTAGGGTACAGGTTAGGGTAAGGGATAGGGGTTAGGGAACGAGTTATGGTTAGGGCACCGGTTAAGGTTAGGGGTTAGGGTTAGGGTACGGGTTAGGGTTAGGGTTAGGGTACGGGTTAGGGTTAGTGTACGGGTTAGGGTTAAATTTAGGGTACGGGTTAGGATAAGGGTACGGGTTAGGGTACGGGTTAGGGTACGGGTTAGGTTACGGGTTAGGGTTAGGGTTAGGGTTAGGGGTTATGGTTCGGTTTAGGGTACGGGTTAGGGTTAGAGTACGGGTTAGGGTTAGGGTTAGGGTACAGGTTAGGGTTAGGGTTAGGTTTAGGGTACAAGTTAGTGTTAGGGTACGGGTTAGGGTACGGGTTAGGGTTAGGGTACGTGTTCGGGTTAGGGTACGGGTTAGGGTACGGTTTAGGGTTAGGGTTAGGGTTAGGGTTAGTGTACGGTTTAGGGTATGGGTTAGGGCATGGGTTAGGGTTAGGGTTAGGTTTAGGGTACGGGTTAGGGTTAGGGTACGGGTTAGGGAATGGGTTCGGGTACGGGTTAGGGTTAGGGTTAGGGTACGGTTTAGGGTACGGGTTAGGGTTAGAGTTAGGGTTTTAGGGTTAGGGTTACGGTACGGGTTAGCGTTAGGGTTAGGGTTTTAGGGATAGGGTTAGGCTTAGGGTTAGGGTACAGGTTAAGGTTTGGGTTAGGGTTAAGGGTAAGGGTTACGGATAGGGTTACGGTTAGGGTACGGGTACGGGTTAGGGTTAGGGTTAGTGGTAGGGGTAGGGTACGGGTTAGGGTTAGGGTTAGGGTACGGGTTAGGGTTAGGGTTAGGGTCAGGGTACGGGTCAGGGTTAGGGTACGCGTTAGGGTTAGGTTTAGGGATAGGGTATGGTTTAGGGTTAGGGTACGGGTTAGGGTTAGGGTTAGGTTTAGGGTTAGGGTACGGGTTAGGGTTAGGGTTAGGGTACGGGTTAGGGTTAGTGTTAGGGTAAGGGTTAGGGTTAGGGTACGGGATAGGGTTAGGGTACGGGTTAGGGTTAGGGTTAGGGTTAGTGTAAGGGTTAGGGTTAGGGTTAGGGTTAGGGTTAGGGTAAAAGTTAGGGTTAGGGTACGGGTTAGGGTACGGGTAAGGGTTAGGTTACGGGTTAGGGTTAGGATACGGGTTAGGGTACGGGTTAGGGTTAGGGTACGGGTTAGGGTACGGGTTAGGGTACGGGTTAGGGTTAGGGTTTAGGGTTAGGGTACGGGTTAGGGTACGGATTAGGGTAAGGGTTAGATTTGGGGTTAGGGTTAGGGTACGGGTTATGGTTAGGGTTAGGGTTAGGGGTTAGGGTTAGGGTACGGGTTAGGGTTAGGGTTAGGGTTAAGGTACAGTTTAGGGGTTAGGGTTAGGGTACGGGTTAGGGTTAGGGTTAGGGTTCAGGTTAGGGATAGGGTTAGGATTTGGTTAGGGTTTTAGGGTTAGGGTTAGGGTTAGAGTCAGGGTTTTAGGTTAGGGTTAGGGTTAGGGTTCGGGGTTACCTTTACGGTTAGGGTTAGGTTTTGGGTTCGGGTTCGGGTTCGAGTTCGGGTTCGGGTTCGGGTTGGGGGTTAGGGTTAGGGTTAGGGTTCGGGTTCGGGTTAGGGTTCGGGTTCGGTTTCGGGTTAGGGTTAGGGTTAGGGTTAGGTTTAGGGTTCGGGTTCGGGTTCGGGTTCGCGTTAGGGTTCGGTTTAAGGTTAGGTTTATGGTTAGGTTTAGGGTTAGGGGTTAGGGGTTAGGGTTAGGTTTCGGGTTAGGGTTAGGGTTAGGGTTCGGGTTAGGGTTAGGGTTCGGGTTAGGGTTCGGGTTAGGGTTCGGGTTCTTGTTAGGGTTAGGGTACGTGTTAGGGTACGGGTTAGGGTTAGGGTTAGGGTACGGGTTAGGGTTGGGGTTAGGGTACGGGTTAGGGTTAGTGTTAGGGTACGGGTTAGGGTTAGGGTTAGGGTTAGGAGTTAGGGTTAGGGTTAGGGTACGGGTTAGGTTTAGGTTTAGGGTTAGGGTACGGGTTAGGGTTAGGGTTAGGGTACGGGTTAGGGTACGGGTTAGGGTTAGGGTTAAGGTTAGGGTTAGTGTACGGGTTTGGGTACGGGTTAGGGTTAGGGTTAGGTTTAGGTTACGGGTAGGGTTAGGGTGCGGGTTAGGGTACGGGTTAGGGTTAGGGTACGGGTTTGGGTACGGGTTAGTGTACGGGTTAGGGTTAGGGTTTAGGTTTAGGGTACGGGTTATGGTACGGGTTAGGTTTGGGGATAGGATTAGAGTACGGGTTAGGGTTAGGGTTAGGGGTTAGGGTTAGGGTACGGGTTAGGGTTAGGGTTATTATTAGGGTACGGGTTAGGGGTTAGGGTTAGGATACGGGGTATGGTACGGGTTAAGGTGTGGGTGAGGGTTAGGGTTAGGGATAGGGTTAGGGTACGGGTTAGGGTTAGGGTACGGGTTAGGGTTAGGGTATGGGTTAGGCTTAGGGTTAGGGGTTAGGTTTAGGGTTATGGTTAGGGTTAGGGTTAGGGTTAGGGTACAGGTTAGGGGTAGGGGTTAGGGGTAGGGTTAGGGTATGGGTTAGTGTTAGGGTACGGGTTAGGGTAAGGGTACGGTTTAGGGTTAGGGTTAGGGTATGGGTTAGGGTTAGTGTACGGGTTAGGTTTAGGGTTAGGGTACGGGTTAGAGTTAGCGTACGGGTTAGGGTACTGATTAGGGTTAGGGTTAGGATACGGGTTAGGGTTGTAGGGTTAGGGTTAGGGTTCGGGTTAGGGTACGGGTTAGGGTTAGGGTTAGGGTTAGGGTATGGGTTAGGGTTATGGTTAAGGTACGGGTTAGGGTTAGGGTACGGGTTAGGGTTAGGGTTAGGGTTAAGGTTAGAGTTAGGGTTAGGATTAGGGTACGGGTTAGGGTACTGGTTAGGGTACGGGTTGGGTTAGGGTTAGGGTTAGGGTAAGGGGTTAGGGTTAGGGTTAGGGTACGGGTTAGGGGTTAGGGTTAGGGTTAGGGGTAGGGGTTATGGTTAGGGTTAGGGTTAGGGTACAGGTTAAGGTTAGGTCTAGGGTTAGGGGTAAGGGTTAGGGTTAGGGTTAGGGTACGGGTTTGGGTTAGGTTACCAGTTAGGGTACGGGTTAGGGTACGGATTAGGGTTAGGGTACGGGTTAGGGTACGGGTTAGGGTACGGGCTAGGGTACGGTTTAGGGTTAGGGTACGGTTTAGGGTTAAGGTACGGGTTAGGGTTAGGGTACGGGTTAGGTTTAGGGTTAGGGTTAGGGTACGGGTTAGGGTTAGGGTACAGGTTAGGGTAAGGGATAGAGGTTAGGGTACGAGTTAGGTTTAGGGCACCGGTTAAGGTTAGGGGTTAGGGTTAGGGTACGGGTTAGGGTTAGGTTTAGGGTACGGGTTAGGGTTAGGGTACGGGTTAGGGTTAAACTTAGGGTACGTGTTAGGATAAGGGTACGGGTTAGGGTACGGGTTAGGGTACGGGTTAGATTACGGGTTAGGATTAGGGTTAGGGTTAGGGGTTATGGTTAGGGTTAGGGTACGGGTTAGGGTTAGAGTACGGGTTAGGGTGAGGGTTAGGGTACAGGTTAGGGTTAGGGTTAGGTTTTGGGTACAAGTTAGGGTTAGGGTACGGGTTAGGGTACGGGTTAGGGTTAGGGTACGGGTTAGGGTTAAGGGACGTGTTAGGGTACGGGTTAGGGCATGGGTTAGGGTTAGGGTAAGGTTTAGGGTACGGGTTAGGGTTAGGGTACGGGTTAGGGAACGGGTTCGGGTACGGGTTAGGGTTAGGTTTAGGGTACGGGTTAGGGTACGGGTTAGGGTTAGAGTTAGGGTTTTAGGGTTAGGGTTACGGTACGGGTTAGGGTTAGGGTTAGGGTTTTAGGGTTAGGGTTAGGCTTAGGGTTAGGGTACAGGTTAAGGTTAGGGTTAGGGTTAGGGGTAAGGGTTACGGTTAGGGTTATGGTTAGGGTTACGGTTAGGGTATGGGTACGGGTACGGGTTAGGGTTAGTGGTAGGGGTAGGGTACGGGTTAGGGTTAGGGTTAGGGTACGGGTTAGGGTTAGGGTTAGGGTCAGGGTACGGGTCAGGGTTAGGGTACGGGTTAGGGTTAGGGTTAGGGATAGGGTATGGGTTAGGGTTAGGGTACGGGTTAGGGTTAGGGTTAGGGTTAGGGTACGGGTTAGGGTTAGGGTTAGGGTACGGGTTAGGGTTAGGGTACGGATTAGGGTTAGGGTACGGGTTAGGGTTAGGGTACGGGTTAGGGTTAGGGTACGGGTTAGGGTTAGGTTACGGGTTAGGGTACGGGTTAGGGATAGGGTACGGGTTAGGGTACGGGTTAGGGTAAGGGTTAGGGTTAGGGTACGGGTTATGTTTAGGGTTAGGGTTAGGGTACGGGTTAGGGTTAGGGTTAGGGTACGGGTTCGGGTTAGGGTTAGGGTTAGTGTTAGGGTAAGGGTTAGGGTTAGGGTTAGTGTTAGGGTTAGGGTTAGGGTATGGGTTAGGGTTAGGGTTAGGGTACGGTTTAGGGTTAGGGTTACGGTTAGGGTTAGGGTAAAAGTTAGGGTTAGGGTACGGGTTAGGGTACGGGTTAGGGTTAGGGTACGGGTTAGGGTTAGGGTACGTGTTAGGGTACGGGTTAGGTTTAGGGTACGGGTTAGGGTACGGGTTAGGGTACGGGTTAGGGTTAGGGTTTAGGGTTAGGGTACGGGTTAGGTTTAGGGTACGGGTTAGGGTACGGGTTAGGGTTAGGTTTTAGGGTTAGGGTACGGGTTAGGGTTAGGGTTAGGGTTAGGGGTTAGGGTTAGGGTACGGGTTAGGGTTAGGGTTGGGGTTAAGGTACGGTTTAGGGGTTAGGGTTAGGGTACGGGTTAGGGTTAGGGTTAGGGTTAAGTTTAGGGATAGGGTTAGGGTTAGGGTTAGGGTTTTAGGGTTAGGGATAGGGTTAGAGTTAGGGTTTTAGGTTAGGGTTAGGGTTAGGGTTCGGGGTTACGGTTACGGTTAGGGTTAGGGTTCGGGTTCGGGTTCGGGTTCGGGTTAGGGGTTAGGGTTAGGGTTAGGGTTCGGGTTCGGTTTAGGGTTCGGGTTCGGGTTCGGGTTAGGGTTAGGGTTAGGGTTAGGGTTAGGGTTAGGTTTCGGGTTCGGGTTCGGGTTTGCGTTAGGGTTCGGTTTAAGGTTAGGTTTAGGGTTAGGGTTAGGGTTAGGGGTTAGAGGTTAGGGTTAGGTTTCGGGTTAGGGTTAGGGTTAGGGTTCGGGTTAGGGTTAGGGTTAGGGGTTAGAGGTTAGGGTTCGGGTTCGGGTTAGGGTTAGGGTACGTGTTAGGGTACGGGTTAGGGTTAGGGTTAGGGAACGGGTTAGGGTTAGGGTCAGGGTACGGGTTAGGGTTAGTGTTAGGGTACGGGTTAGGGTTAGGGTTAGGGTTAGGAGTTAGAGTTAGGGTTAGGGTACGGGTTATTGTTAGGGTTATGGTTAGGGGTTAGGGTTAGGGTTAGGGTATGGGTTAGGGTTAGGTTTAGGGTTAGGGTACGGGTTAGGGTTAGGGTTATGGTTAGGGTACGGGTTAGGGTTAAGGTACAGGTTAGGGAACGGGTTCGGGTACGGGTTAGGGTTAGGGTTAGGGTACGGGTTAGGGCAAGGGTTAGGGTTAGGGTTAGGGTTTTAGGGTTAGGGTTAGTGTACAGGTTAGGGTTAGGGTTAGAGTAAGGGTTAGGGTTAGGGTTAGGGTACGGGTTAGGGTTAGTGTTAGGGTACGGGTTATTGTTAGTGTTATGGTTAGGGGTTAGGGTTAGGGTTAGGGTACGGGTTAGGGTTAGGTTTAGGGTTAGGGTACGGGTTAGGGTTAGGGTTATGGTTAGGGTACGGGTTAGGGTTAAGGTACAGGTTAGGGAACGGGTTCGGGTACGGGTTAGGGTTAGGGTTAGGGTACGGGTTAGGGCAAGGGTTAGGGTTAGGGTTTTAGGGTTAGGGTTAGTGTACAGGTTAGGGTTAGGGTTAGAGTACGGGTTAGGGTTAGGGTTAGGGTACGGGTTAGGGTTAGTGTTAGGGTACGGGTTATTGTTAGGGTTATGGTTAGGGGTTAGGGTTAGGGTTAGGGTACGGGTTAGGGTTAGGTTTAGGGTTAGGGTACGGTTTAGGGTTAGGGTTAGGTTTAGGTTACGGGTAGGGTTAGGGTGCGGGTTAGGGTACGGGTTAGGGTTAGGGTACGGGTTTGGGTACGGGTTAGTGTACGGGTTAGGGTTAGGGTTTAGGTTTAGGGTACTGGTTATGGTACGGGTTAGGTTTGGGGATAGGATTAGAGTACGGGTTAGGGTTAGGGTTAGGGTTAGTGGTTAGGGATAGGGTACGGGTTAGGGTTAGGGTTATTATTAGTGTACGGGTTAGGGGTTAGGGTTAGGATACGGGGTATGGTACGGGTTAAGGTGTGGGTGAGGGTTAGGGTTAGGGATAGGGTTAGGGTACGGGTTAGGGTTAGGGTACGGGTTAGGGTTAGGGTATGGGTTAGGCTTAGGGTTAGGGGTTAGGTTTAGGGTTATGGTTAGGGTTAGGGTTAGGGTTAGGGTACGGGTTAGGGGTAGGGGTAAGGGGTAGGGTTAGGGTATGGGTTAGTGTTAGGGTACGGGTTAGGGTAAGGGTACGGTTTAGGGTTAGGGTTAGGGTATGGGTTAGGGTTAGTGTACGGGTTAGGTTTAGGGTTAGGGTACGGGTTAGAGTTAGCGTACGGGTTAGGGTACTGATTACGGTTAGGGTTAGGATACGGGTTAGGGTTGTAGGGTTAGGGTTAGGGTTAGGGTACGGGTTAGGGTTAGGGTTAGGGTTAGGGTATGGGTTAGGGTTATGGTTAAGGTACGTGTTAGGGTTAGGGTACGGGTTAGGGTTAGGGTTAGGGTTAAGGTTAGAGTTAGGGTTAGGATTAGGGTACGGGTTAGGGTACTGGTTAGGGTACAGGTTGGGTTAGGGTTAGGGTTAGGGTAAGGGGTTCGGGTTAGGGTTAGGGTACGGGTTAGGGGTTAGGGTTAGGGTTAGGGGTAGGGGTTATGGTTAGTGTTAGGGTTAGGTACAGGTTAAGGTTAGGTTTAGGGTTAGGGGTAAGGGTTAGGTTTAGGGTTAGGGTACGGGTTTGGGTTAGGTTACCAGTTAGGGTACGGGTTAGGGTACGGATTAGGGTTAGGTTACGGGTTAGGGTACGGGTTAGGGTACGGGCTAGGGTACGGTTTAGGGTTAGGGTACGGTTTAGGGTTAAGGTACGGGTTAGGGTTAGGGTACGGGTTAGGTTTAGGGTTAGGGTTAGGGTACGGGTTAGGGTTAGGGTACAGGTTAGGGTAAGGGATAGAGGTTAGGGTACGAGTTAGGTTTAGGGCACCGGTTAAGGTTAGGGGTTAGGGTTAGGGTACGGGTTAGGGTTAGGGTTAGGGTACGGGTTAGGGTTAGGGTACGGATTAGGGTTAAACTTAGGGTACGTGTTAGGATAAGGGTACGGGTTAGGGTACGGGTTAGGGTACGGGTTAGATTACGGGTTAGGATTAGGGTTAGGGTTAGGGGTTATGGTTAGGGTTAGGGTACGGGTTAGGGTTAGAGTACGGGTTAGGGTGAGGGTTAGGGTACAGGTTAGGGTTAGGGTTAGGTTTAGGGTACAAGTTAGGGTTAGGGTACGGGTTAGGGTACGGGTTAGGGTTAGGGTACGGGTTAGGGTTAGGGTACGGGTTAGGGTACGGGTTAGGGCATGGGTTAGGGTTAGGGTAAGGTTTAGGGTACGGGTTAGGGTTAGGGTACGGGTTAGGGAACGGGTTCGGGTACGGGTTAGGGTTAGGTTTAGGGTACGGGTTAGGGTACGGGTTAGGGTTAGAGTTAGGGTTTTAGGGTTAGGGTTACGGTACGGGTTAGGGTTAGGGTTAGGGTTTTAGGGTTAGGGTTAGGCTTAGGGTTAGGGTACAGGTTAAGGTTAGGGTTAGGGTTAGGGGTAAGGGTTACGGTTAGGGTTACTGTTAGGGTTACGGTTAGGGTACGGGTACGGGTTAGGGTTAGGGTTAGTGGTAGGGGTAGGGTACGGGTTAGGGTTAGGGTTAGGGTACGGGTTAGGGTTAGGGTTAGGGTCAGGGTACGGGTCAGGGTTAGGGTACGGGTTAGGGTTAGGTTTAGGGATAGGGTATGGGTTAGGGTTAGGGTACGGGTTAGGGTTAGGGTTAGGGTTAGGGTACGGGTTAGGGTTAGGGTTAGGGTACGGGTTAGGGTTAGGGTACGGATTAGGGTTAGGGTACGGGTTAGGGTTAGGGTACGGGATAGGGTTAGGGTACGGGTTAGGGTTAGGTTACGGGTTAGGGTACGGGTTAGGGATCGGGTACGGGTTAGTGTACGGGTTAGGGTAAGGGTTAGGGTTAGGGTACGGGTTAGGTTTAGGGTTAGGGTTAGGGTACGGGTTAGGGTTAGGGTTAGGGTACGGGTTCGGGTTAGGGTTAGGGTTAGTGTTAGGGTAAGG
>JAVLSZ010000045.1:142500-152500 GCA_032313775.1 Urocyon cinereoargenteus
GGTTACAGTTAGTGTACGGGTACGGGTTAGGGTTAGGGTTAGTGGTAGGGGTAGGGTACGGGTTAGGGTTAGGGTTAGGGTACGGGTTAGGTTTAGGGTTAGGGTCAGGGTACGGGTCAGGGTTAGGGTACGGGTTAGGTTTAGGGTTAGGGATAGGGTATGGGTTAGGGTTAGGGTACGGGTTAGGGTTAGGGTTAGGGTTAGGGTTAGTGTACGGGTTAGGGTTAGGGTTAGGGTACGAGTTAGGGTTAGGATACGGATTAGGGTTAGGGTACGGGTTAGGGTTAGGGTACGGGTTAGGGTTAGGGTATGGGTTAGGGTTAGGTTACGGGTTAGGGTACGGGTTAGGGATAGGGTACGGGTTAGGATACGGGTTAGGGTTAGGGTTAGGGTTAGGGTACGGGTTAGGTTTAGGGTTAGGGTTAGGGTACGGGTTAGGGTTAGGGTTAGGGTACGGGTTCGGGTTAGGGTTAGGGTTAGTGTTAGGGTAAGGGTTAGGGTTAGGGTACGGGTTAGGGTTAGGGTTAGGGTACGGGTTAGGGTTAGGGTTAGGGTTAGTATAAGGGTTAGGGTTAGGGTTAGGGTTAGGGTAAAAGTTAGGGTTAGTGTACGGGTTAGGGTACGGGTTAGGGTTAGGGTACGGGTTAGGGTTAGGGTACGGGTTAGGGTGCGGTTTAGGGTTAGGGTACGGGTTAGGGTACGGGTTAGGGTACGGGTTAGGGTTAGGGTTTAGGGTTAGGGTACGGGTTAGGGTACGTGTTAGGGTACGGATTAGGGTTAGGGTTAGGATACGGGTTAGGGTTGTAGGGTTAGGGTTAGGGTTAGGGTTAGGGTACGGGTTAGGGTTAGGGTTAGGGTTAGGGTATGGGTTAGGGTTAGGGTTAAGGTACGGGTTAGGGTTAGGGTACGGGTTAGGGTTAGGGTTAGGGTTAAGGTTAGAGTTAGGGTTAGGATTAGGGTACGGGTTAGGGTACTGGTTAGGGTACGGGTTGGGTTAGTGTTAGGGTTAGGGTTAGGGTAAGGGGTTAGGGTTAGGGTTAGAGTACGGGTTAGGGGTTAGGGATAGGGTTAGGGTTAGGGGTTATGGTTAGGGTTAGGGATAGGGTACAGGTTAAGGTTAGGGTTAGGGGTAAGGGTTAGGGTTAGGTTTAGGGTACGGGTTTGGGTTAGGGTACCAGTTAGGGTACGGGTTAGGATACGGATTAGGGTTAGGGTACGGGTTAGGGTACGGGTTAGGGTACGGGTTAGGGTACGGGCTAGGGTACGGTTTAGGGTTAGGGTACGGTTTAGGGTTAAGGTACGGGTTAGGGTTAGGGTACGGGTTAGGTTTAGGGTTAGGGTTAGGGTATGGGTTAGGGTTAGGGTACAGGTTAGGGTAAGGGATAGGGGTTAGGGTATGAGTTAGGGTTAGGGCACCGGTTAAGGTTAGGGGTTAGGGTTAGGGTACGGGTTAGGGTTAGGGTTAGGGTACGGGTTAGGGTTAAGGGTACGGGTTAGGGTTAAAGTTAGGGTACGGGTTAGGATAAGGGTACGGGTTAGGGTAAGGGTTAGGGTACGGGTTAGGTTACGGGTTAGGGTTAGGGTTAGGGTTAGGGGTTATGGTTAGGGTTAGGGTACGGGTTAGGGTTAGAGTACGGGTTAGGGTTAGGGTTAGGGTACAGGTTAGGGTTAGGGTTAGGTTTAGGGTACAAGTTAGGGTTAGGGTACGGGTTAGGGTATGGGTTAGGGTTAGGGTACAGGTTAGGGTTCGGGTACGGGTTAGGGTACGGTTTAGGGTTAGGGTTAGGGTTAGGGTTAGGGTACGGTTTAGGGTATGGGTTAGGGCATGGGTTAGGGTTAGGGTTAGGTTTAGGGTACGGGTTAGGGTTAGGGTACGGGTTAGGGAACGGGTTCGGTTACGGGTACGGGTTAGGGTTAGGGTACGGGTTAGGGTACGGGTTAGGGTTAGAGTTAGGGTTTTAGGGTTAGGGTTACGGTACGGGTTAGGGTTAGGGTTTTAGGGTTAGGGTTAGGCTTAGGGTTAGGGTACAGGTTAAGGTTAGGGTTAGGGTTAGGGGTAAGGGTTACGGTTAGGGTTACGGTTAGGGTACGGGTACGGGTTAGGGTTAGGGTTAGTGGTAGGGGTAGGGTACGGGTTAGGGTTAGGGTTAGGGTACGGGTTAGGGTTAGGGTTAGGGTCAGGGTACGGGTCAGGGTTAGGGTACGGGTTAGGGTTAGGGTTAGGGATAGGGTTAGGGTTAGGGGTTAGGTTTAGGGTGAGTGTTAAGGTTAGGGTTAGGGTTAGGGGTTAGGGTTAGGGTTAGGGATAGGGTTAGGGTTAGGGGTTAGGTTTAGGGTGAGTGTTAAGGTTAGGGTGAGGGTTAGGGTTAGGGTTAGGGGTTGGGTTAGGGTTAGGGTTAGAGTTAGTGTTAGGGTTCGGGTTAGGGTTAGGTTTAGGGTTCGGTTTAGGGTTAGGGTTCGAGTTAGGGTTAGGGTTAGAGTTAGTGTTAGGGTTCGGGTTAGGGTTAGGGTTAGGGTTAGGTGTTAGGGTTAGATTTAGGGTTAGGGTTAGGTTTAGGGTGAGGTTTAGGGTTAGGGTTAGGGTTAGGGTAAGGGTTAGGGATTAGGGTTAGGGTTAGTGTTAGGGGTTAGGGTTAGGGTGAGGGTTAGGGTTAGGATTAGGGTTAGGGGTTAGGGTTAGGGTTAGATTTAGGGTTAGGGTTAGGGGTTAGGGTTAGGGTTAGGGGTTAGGGTGAGGGTGAGAGTTAGGGTTAGGGTTTGGGGTTAGGGTTAGGGTTAGGATTAGGGTTAGGGTTAGGGGTTAGGGTTAGGGTTAGGGTTAGGGTTCGGGTTCGGGTTCGCGTTAGGGTTAGTGTTAGGGATAGGGTTAGGTTTCGGGTTCGGGTTCGGGTTAAGGTTCGGGTTAAGGTTAGGTTTAGGGTTAGGGTTAGGGGTAGGGGTTAGGGTTTAGGGTTAGGTTTCGGGTTATGGTTAGGGTTAGGGTTACGGTACGGGTTAGGGTTAGGGTTAGGGTTCGGGTTAGGGTTAGGGTTATGGTTATGGTTAGGGTACGAGTTAGGGTTACGGTTAGGGTACGGGTTAGGGTTAGTGTTAGGGTACGGGTTAGGATTAGGGTTAGGGTTATTGTTAGGGGTTAGGGTTAGGGTTAGGGTACGGGTACGGGTTAGGGTTAGGGGTAAGGTTTAGGGTTAGGGTACGGGTTAGGGTTAGGGTTAGGGTACGGGTTAGGGTTAGGGTACGGGTTAGGGTTAGGGCACGGGTTATGGTTAGGGTTAGGGTTAGGATTAGGGTTTTAGGGTAAGGGTTAGGGTTAGGGTTTTAGGTTAGGGTTAGGGTTAGGGTACGGGTTAGGGTACGGGTTAGGGTTAGGGTTAGGGTTAAGGTACGGTTTAGTGTTAAGGTACGGGTTAGGTAACGGGATCGGGTACGGGTCAGGGTTAGGTTTAGGGTCCGGGTTAGGGTTAGGGTACGGGTTAGGGGTTAGGGTACGGGTTAGGGATAGGGTTAGGGGTTAGGGTTAGGGTTAGGGTTAGTGTTAGGGGTTAGGGTTAGGGTTAGGGTTAGGGTTAGGGCTTAGAGTTAGGGTTATGGTTAGGGTTAGGGTTAGGGTTAAGGTTAGGGATAGGGTTAGGGTTAGGGTTAGGGTTTTAGGGTTAGGGTTAGGGTTAGGGTAAGGGTTTTAGGTTAGGGTTAGGGTTAGGGTTAGCGGTTAGGGTTAGGGTTAGGGTTTGGGTTCGGGTTCGGGTTCGGGTTCGGGTTCGGGTTATGGTTCGGTTTAGGGTTAGGGGTTAGGGTTAGGGTTCGGGTTCGGGTTCGGGTTCGGGTTAGGGTTAGGGTTAGGGTTAGTGTTAGGGGTTAGTGTTAGGGTGCGGGTTAGTGTTAGGGTTAGGGTTAAGGTACGGTTTTGGGGTTAGGGTTAGGGTATGGGTTAGGGTTAGTGTTAGGGTTAAGTTTAGGGATAGGGTTAGGGTTAGGGTTAGGGTTTTAGGGTTAGGGTTAGGGTTAGAGTTAGGGTTTTAGGTTAGGGTTAGGGTTAGGGTTAGGGGTTAGGGTTACGGTTAGGGTTAGGGTTTGGGTTCGGGTTCGGGTTCGGGTTCGGGTTCGGGTTAGGGGTTAGGGTTAGGGTTAGGGTTCGGGTTCGGGTTACGGTTCGGCTTCGGGTTCGGGTTAGGGTTAGGGTTAGGGTTAGGGTTAGGGTTCGGGTTCGGGTTCGCGTTAGGGTTCGGGTTAAGGTTAGGTTTAGGGTTAGGGTTAGGGTTAGGGGTTAGGGGTTAGGGTTAGGTTTCGGGTTAGGGTTAGGGTTAGGGTTCGGGTTAGGGTTAGGGTAAGGGTTCGGGTTAGGGTTCGGGTTAGGTTTCGGGTTCTGGTTAGGGTTAGGGTACTTGTTAGGGTACGGGTTAGGGTTAGGGTTAGGGTACGGGTTAGGGTTAGGGTTAGGGTACGGGTTAGGGTTAGTGTTAGGGTACGGGTTAGGGTTAGGGTTAGGGTTAGGAGTTAGGGTTAGGGTTACGGTACGGGTTAGGTTTAGGTTTAGGTTTAGGGTACGGGTTAGGGTTAGGGTTAGGGTACGGGTTAGGGTTAGGGTTAGGGTTAGGATTAGGGTTTTAGGGTTAGGGTTAGGGTTAGGGTTTTAGGTTAGGGTTAGGGTTAGGGTACGGGTTAGGGTACGGGTTAGGGTTAGGGTTAAGGTTAGGGTTAGTGTACGGGTTTGGGTACGGGTTAGGGTTAGGGTTAGGGTTAGGGATAGGGTACGGGTTAGGGTTAAGGTACGGGTTAGGGAACGGGTTCGGGTACGGGTTAGGGTTAGGGTTAGGGTACGGGTTAGGGCATGGGTTAGGGTTAGGGTTAGGGTTTTAGGGTTAGGGTTAGGGTACAGGTTAGGGTTAGGGTTAGTGTACGGGTTAGGGTTAGGGTTAGGGTACGGGTTAGGGTTAGTGTTAGGGTACGGGTTAGGGTTAGGGTTAGGGTTAGGAGTTAGGGTTAGGGTTAGGGTACGGGTTAGGTTTAGGTTTAGGGTTAGGGTACGGGTTAGGGTTAGGGTACGGGTTAGGGTTAGGGTTAGGGTTAGGATTAGGGTTTTAGTGTTAGAGTTAGGGTTAGGGTTTTAGGTTAGGGTTAGGGTTAGGGTACGGGTTAGGGTACGGGTTAGGGTTAGGGTTAAGGTTAGGGTTAGTGTACGGGTTTGGGTACAGGTTAGGGTTAGGGTTAGGGTTAGGGTTAGGGTTAGGGTACGGGTTAGGGTTAAGGTACGGGTTAGGGAACGGGTTCGGGTACGGGTTAGGGTTAGGGTTAGGGTACGGGTTAGGGCATGGGTTAGGGTTAGGGTTAGGGTTTTAGGGTTAGGGTTAGGGTACAGGTTAGGGTTAGGGTTAGAGTACGGGTTAGGGTTAGGGTTAGGGTACGGGTTAGGGTTAGCGTTAGGGTTAGGGTACGGGTAGGGTTAGGGTACGGGTTAGGGTACGGGTTAGGGTTAGGGTACGGGTTTGGGTACGGGTTAGGGTACGGGTTAGGGTTAGGGTTTAGGGTTAGGGTACGGGTTAGGGTACGGGTTATGGTACGGGTTAGGTTTGGGGATAGGATTAGAGTACGGGTTAGGGTTAGGGTTAGGGTTAGGGGTTAGGGTTAGGGTACGGGTTAGGGTTAGGGTTATTATTAGGGTACGGGTTAGGGGTTAGGGTTAGGGTACGGGGTATGGTACGGGTTAAGGTGTGGGTGAGGGTTAGGGTTATGGATAGGGTTAGGGTACGGGTTAGGGTTAGGGTACGGGTTAGGGTTAGGGTATGGGTTAGGCTTAGGGTTAGGGGTTAGGTTTAGGGTTATGGTTAGGGTTAGGGTTAGGGTTGGGGTACGGGTTAGGGGTAGGGTTTAGGGGTAGGGTTAGGGTACGGGTTAGGGTTAGGGTACGGGTTCGGGTTAGGGTACGGTTTAGGGTTAGGTTTAGGGTATGGGTTAGGGTTAGTGTACGGGTTAGGGTTAGGGTTAGGGTACGGGGTAGGGTTAGGGTCCGGGTTAAGGTTAAGGTTAGGGTTAGGCTTAGGGTTAGGGTACGGGTTAGAGTTAGCGTACGGGTTAGGGTACGGATTAGGGTTAGGGTTAGGATACGGGTTAGGGTTGTAGGGTTAGGGTTAGGGTTAGGGTTAGGGTTAGGGTACGGGTTAGGGTTAGGGTTAGGGTTAGGGTATGGGTTAGGGTTAGGGTTAAGGTACGGGTTAGGGTTAGGGTACGGGTTAGGGTTAGGGTTAAGGTTAAGGTTAGAGTTAGGGTTAGGATTAGGGTACGGGTTAGGGTACTGGTTAGGGTACGGGTTGGGTTAGGGTTTGGGTTAGGTTTAGGGTAAGGGGTTAGGGTTAGTGTTAGGGTATGGATTAGGGGTTAGGGTTAGGGTTAGGGTTAGGGGTTATGGTTAGGGTTAGGGTTAGGGTACAGGTTAAGGTTAGGGTTAGGTTTAGGGGTAAGGGTTAGGGTTAGGGTTAGGGTACGGGTTTGGGTTAGGGTACCAGTTAGGGTACGGGTTAGGGTACGGATTAGGGTTAGGGTACGGGTTAGGGTACGGGTTAGGGTACGGGTTAGGGTACGGGTTAGGGTTAGGGTTAGGGTTTTAGGGTTAGGGTTAGGGTACAGGTTAGGGTTAGGGTTAGAGTACAGGTTAGGGTTAGGGTTAGGGTACGGGTTAGGGTTAGTGATAGGGTACGGGTTATTGTTAGGGTTATGGTTAGGGGTTAGGGTTAGGGTTAGGGTACGGGTTAGGGGTAGGTTTAGGGTTAGGGTACGGGTTACGGTTAGGGTTGGGGTTAGGGTTACGGTTAGGGTTACAGTTAGTGTACGGGTACGGGTTAGGGTTAGGGTTAGTGGTAGGGGTAGGGTACGGGTTAGGGTTAGGGTTAGGGTACGGGTTAGGTTTAGGGTTAGGGTCAGGGTACGGGTCAGGGTTAGGGTACGGGTTAGGGTTAGGGTTAGGGATAGGGTATGGGTTAGGGTTAGGGTACGGGTTAGGGTTAGGGTTAGAGTTAGGGTTAGTGTACGGGTTAGGGTTAGGGTTAGGGTACGGGTTAGGGTTAGGGTACGGATTAGGGTTAGGGTACTGGTTAGGGTTAGGGTACGGGTTAGGGTTAGGGTATGGGTTAGGGTTAGGTTACGGGTTAGGGTACGGGTTAGGGATAGGGTACGGGTTAGGGTACAGGTTAGGGTTAGGGTTAGGGTTAGGGTTAGGGTACGGGTTAGGTTTAGGGTTAGGGTTACGGTACGGGTTAGGGTACGGGTTAGGGTTAGGGTTAGGGTACGTGTTCGGGTTAGGGTTAGGGTTAGTGTTAGGGTAAGGGTTAGGGTTAGGGTACGGGTTAGGGTTAGGGTTAGGGTACGGGTTAGGGTTAGGGTTAGGGTTAGTGTAAGGGTTAGGGTTAGGGTTAGGGTTAGGGTAAAAGTTAGGGTTAGTGTACGGGTTAGGGTACGGGTTAGGGTTAGGGTACGGGTTAGGGCTAGGGTACGGGTTAGGGTACGGGTTAGGGTTAGGGTACGGGTTAGGGTTAGGGTTAGGGTACGTGTTAGGGTTAGAGTACGGTTTAGGGTTAAGGTACGGGTTAGGGTTAGGGTACGGGTTAGGGTTAGGGTTAGGGTTAGGGTACGGGTTAGGGTTAGGGTACAGGTTAGGGTAAGGGATAGGGGTTAGGGTATGAGTTAGGGTTAGGGCACCGGTTAAGGTTAGGGGTTAGGGTTAGGGTACGGGTTAGGGTTAGGGTTAGGGTACGGGTTAGGGTTAGGGTACGGGTTAGGGTTAAAGTTAGGGTACGTGTTAGGATAAGGGTACGGGTTAGGGTACGGGTTAGGGTACGGGTTAGGTTACGGGTTAGGGTTAGGGTTAGGGTTAGGGGTTATGGTTAGGGTTAGGGTACGGGTTAGGGTTTGAGTACGGGTTAGGGTTAGGGTTAGGGTACAGGTTAGGGTTAGGGTTAGGTTTAGGCTACAAGTTAGGGTTAGAGTACGGGTTAGGGTATGGGTTAGGGTTAGGGTACAGGTTAGGGTTCGGGTACGGGTTAGGGTACGGTTTAGGGTTAGGGTTAGGGTTAGGGTTAGGGTACGGTTTAGGGTATGGGTTAGGGCATGGGTTAGGGTTAGGGTTAGGTTTAGGGTACGGGTTAGGGTTAGGGTACGGGTTAGGGAACGGGTTCGGTTACGGGTACGGGTTAGGGTTAGGGTACGGGTTAGGGTACGGGTTAGGGTTAGAGTTAGGGTTTTAGGGTTAGGGTTACGGTACGGGTTAGGGTTAGGGTTTTAGGGTTAGGGTTAGGCTTAGGGTTAGGGTACAGGTTAAGGTTAGGGTTAGGGTTAGGGGTAAGGGTTACGGTTAGGGTTACGGTTAGGGTACGGGTACGGGTTAGGGTTAGGGTTAGTGGTAGGGGTAGGGTACGGGTTAGGGTTAGGGTTAGGGTACGGGTTAGGGTTAGGGTTAGGGTCAGGGTACGGGTCAGGGTTAGGGTACGGGTTAGGGTTAGGTTTAGGGATAGGGTTAGGGTTAGGGGTTAGGTTTAGGGTGAGTGTTAAGGTTAGGGTTAGGGTTAGGGGTTAGGGTTAGGATTAGGGTTAGGTTTAGGGGTTAGGGTTAGGGTTAGGTGTTAGGGTTAGGGTTAGGGTTAGGGTTAGGGTTAGGGTTAGGTGTTAGGGTTAGGGTTAGGGTTAGGGTTAGGGTTTTAGGGTTAGGGTTAGGGTTAGGGTTAGGGTTAGGGTTTTAAGTTAGGGTTAGGGTTAGGGTTAGGGGTTAAGGTTAGGGTTAGGGTTCGGGTTCGGGTTAGGGTTCGGGTTCCGGTTAGGGTTAGGGGTAGGATTCGGGTTCGGGTTAGGGTTAGGGATAGGGTTAGGGTTAGGGTTAGGGTTCGGGTTAGGGTTCGGGTTCGGGTTCGGGTTAGGGTTAGGGTTAGGTTTCGGGTTAGGGTGAGGGTTAGGGTTAGGGTTAGGGGTTGGGTTAGGGTTAGGGGTTAGGGTTAGGGTTAGGGTTAGGGTTAGGGTTAGGTTTAGGGTTCGGTTTAGGGTTAGGGTTCGAGTTAGGGTTAGGGTTAGAGTTAGTGTTAGGGTTCGGGTTAGGGTTAGGGTTAGGGTTAGGTGTTAGGGTTAGGTTTAGGGTTAGGGTTAGGTTTAGGGTGAGGTTTAGGGTTAGGGTTAGGTTTAGGGTAAGGGTTAGGGATTAGGGTTAGGGTTAGTGTTAGGGGTTAGGGTTAGGGTGAGGGTTAGGGTTAGGGTTAGGGTTAGGGGTTAGGGTTAGGGTTAGATTTAGGGTTAGGGTTAGGGGTTAGGGTTAGGGTTAGGGTTAGGGGTTAGGGTGAGGGTGAGAGTTAGGGTTAGGGTTAGGGTTCGGGTTCGGGTTCGCGTTAGGGTTAGTGTTAGGGATAGGGTTAGGTTTCGGGTTCGGGTTCGGGTTAAGGTTCGGGTTAAGGTTAGGTTTAGGGTTAGGGTTAGGGGTAGGGGTTAGGTTTTAGGGTTAGGTTTCGGGTTAGGGTTAGGGTTAGGGTTAACGTTCGGGTTAGGGTTACGGTTAGGGTTCGGGTTAGGGTTCGGGTTAGGGTTCGGGTTCGGGTTAGGGTTAGGGTTAGGGTTAGGGTACGGGTTAGGGTTAGGGTTAGGGTTCGGGTTAGGGTTAGGGTTATGGTTAGGGTTAGGGTACGAGTTAGGGTTACGGTTAGGGTACGGGTTAGGTTTAGTGTTAGGGTACGGGTTAGGATTAGGGTTAGGGTTATTGTTAGGGGTTAGGGTTAGGGTTAGGGTACGGGTACGGGTTAGGGTTACGGTTAGGGTACGTGTTAGGGTAAGGGTTAGGGTACGGGTTAGGGTTAGGGGTAAGGTTTAAGGTTAGGGTACGGGTTAGGGTTAGGGTTAGGGTACGGGTTAGGGTTAGGGTACGGGTTAGGGTTAGGGCACGGGTTATGGTTAGGGTTAGGGTTAGGATTAGGGTTTTAGGGTAAGGGTTTGGGTTAGGGTTTTAGGTTAGGGTTAGGGTTAGGGTACGGGTTAG
>JAVLSZ010000045.1:157500-160000 GCA_032313775.1 Urocyon cinereoargenteus
TCGGTTTAGGGTTAGGGTTAGGGTTAGGGTTAGGGTTCGGGTTCGGGTTCGGGTTCACGTTAGGGTTCGGTTTATGGTTAGGTTTAGGGTTAGGGTTAGGGTTAGGGGTTTGGGGTTAGGGTTAGGTTTCGGGTTAGGGTTAGGGTTAGGGTTCGGGTTAGGGTTAGGGTTAGGGTTCGGGTTAGGGTTCGGGTTAGGGTTCCGGTTCGGGTTAGGGTTAGGGTACGTGTTAGGGTACGGTTTAGGGTTAGGCTTAGGGTACGGGTTAGGGTTAGGGTTAGGGTACGGGTTAGGGTTAGTGTTAGGGTACGGGTTAGGGTTAGGGTTAGGGTTAGGAGTTAGGGTTAGGGTTAGGGTACGGGTTAGGTTTAGGTTTAGGGTTAGGGTACAGGTTAGGGTTAGGGTTAGGGTACGGGATAGGGTTAGGGTTAGGGTTAGGGTTTTAGGGTTAGGGTTAGGGTTAGGGTTTTAGGTTAGGGTTAGGGTTAGGGTACGGGTTAAGGTACGGGTTAGGGTTAGGGTTAAGGTTAGGGTTAGTGTACGGGTTTGGGTACGGGTTAGGGTTAGGGTTAGGGTTAGGGTTAGGGTACGGGTTAGGGTTAAGGTACGGGTTAGGGAACGGGTTCCGGTACGGGTTAGGGTTAGGGTTATGGTACGGGTTAGGGCACGGCTTAGGGTTAGGGTTAGGGTTTTAGGGTTAGGGTTAGGGTACAGGTTAGGGTTAGGGTTAGAGTACGGGTTAGGGTTAGGGTTAGGGTACGGGTTAGGGTTAGTGTTAGGGTACGGGTTATTGTTAGGGTTATGGTTAGGGGTTAGGGTTAGGGTTAGGGTACGGGTTAGGGTTAGGTTTAGGGTTAGGGTACGGGTTAGGGTTAGGGTTAGGGTACGAGTTAGGGTTAGGTTTAGGGTTAGGGTATGGGTTATGGTTAGGGTTAGGGTTAGGGTACGGGTTAGGGTTAGGGTTCGGGTTAGGGTACGGGTTAGGGTTAGTGTACGGGTTTGGGTACGGGTTAGGGTACGGGTTAGGTTTAGGGTTTAGGTTTAGGGTACGGGTTAGGGTACGGGTTATGGTACGGGTTAGGTTTGGGGATAGGGTTAGGGTACGGGTTAGGGTTAGGGTTAGGGTTAGGGGTTAGGGTTAGGGTACGGGTTAGGTTTAGGGTTAAAGTACGGATTAGGGGTTAGGGTTAGGGTACGGTGTATGGTACGGGTTAGGGTACGGGTTAGGGTTAGGGTTCGGGTTAGGGTTAGGGTTAGGGTATGGGTTAGTGTTAGGGTATGGGTTAGGGTTAGGGTTAGGGTACGGGTTAGGGATAGGGTCCGGGTTAAGGTTAAGGTTAGGGTTAGGGTTAGGGTTAGGGTCCGGGTTAGAGTTAGGGTACGGGTTAGGGTACGGGTTAGGGTTCGGGTTAGGGTACGGGTTAGGGTTGTAGGGGTAGGGTTAAGGTTAGGGTAAGGGTACGGGTTAGGGTTAGGGTTAGGGTTAGGGTACGGGTTAGGGTTAGGGTTAGGTTTAAGGTACGGGTTAGGGTTAGGGTTAGGGTACGGGTTAGGGTTAGGATTAGGGTTAGGGTTAGAGTTAGGGTTAGGATTAGGGTACGGGTTAGGGTACTGGTTAGGGTACGGGTTAGGGTTAGGGTTAGGGTTAGGGTTAGGGTAAGGGTTTAGGGTTAGGGTTAGGGTACGGGTTAGGGGTTAGGGTTAGGGGTTATGGTTAGGGTTAGGTTTAGGGTTAGGGTTAGGGCTAGGGTTCGGGTTCGGGTTCGGGTGAGGGTTAGGGTTAGTTTTAGGGGTTAGGGTTAGGGTTAGGGTACGGGTTAGGGGTTAGGGTTAGGGTTAGGGTTAGGGGTTACGGTTTGGGTTAGGGTTAGGATTAGGGTTAGGGCTAGGGTTCGGGTTCGGTTTAGGGTACGGTTTAGGGTACGGGTTAGGGTTAGGGTACGGGTTAGGTTTTTAGGGTTAGGGTTAGAGTTAGGGTTAGGGTACGGATTAGGGTTAGGGTAAGGGTTAGTGTACGGGTTAGGGTTAGGGTAAGGGTTAGGGTACGGGTTAGGGTTAGGGTTAGGGTACGGGTTAGGGTTAGGGTTAGGGTACGTGTTAGGGTTAGGGTTAGGTTACGGGTTAGGTTTAGGGTTTGGGTACGGGTTAGGGTTAGGGTTAGGGTTAGAGTTAGGGTTAGGTTTAGGGTACGGGTTAGGGTACGGGTTAGGGTACGGTTTAGGTTTAGGGTTAGGGTTAGGGTTAGTGGTTAGTGTTAGGGTTAGGGTACGTGATAGGGTTAGGGTTAGGGGTTATGGTTAGGGTTAGGGTTACGGTTAGGGTTAGGGCTAGGGTTCGGGTTCGGGTTGGGTTAGGGTTAGGGTTAGGGGTTAGGGTTAGGGTTAGGGTTCGGGTTAGGGTTCGGGTTGGGTTCGGGTTAGTGTTAGGTTTCGGGTTAGCGTTAGGGTTAGGGTTAGGGTTAGGGGTCGTGTTAGGGTTAGCGGTTAGGGTTAGGGTTAGG
>JAVLSZ010000045.1:162500-182500 GCA_032313775.1 Urocyon cinereoargenteus
TAGGGTTAGGTTTAGGGTGAGGGTTCGGGTTAGGGTTAGGGTTAGGTTAAGGGTTAGGGATTAGGGTTAGGGTTAGGGTTTGGGTTAGGGGTTAGGGTTAGGGTGAGGGTTAGGGTTAGGGTTAGGGGTTAGGGTTAGGGTTAGATTTAGGTTTAGGGTTAGGGGTTAGGGGTTAGGGTTAGGGTTAGGATTAGGGTTAGGGTTAGGGGTTAGGGTAGGGTTAGGGTTAGGGTTCGGGTTCGGGTTCGCGTTAGGGTTAGTGTTAGGGATAGGGTTAGGTTTCGGGTTCGGGTTCGGGTTAGGGTTCGGGATAAGGTTAGGGTTAGGGTTAGGGGTTAGGGTTTAGTGTTAGGTTTCGGGTTAGGGTTATGGTTAGGGTTAACGTTCGGGTTAGGGTTATGGTTAGGGTTCGGGTTAGAGTTCGGGTTCGGGTTCGGGTTAGGGTTAGGGTACGGGTTAGGGTTAGGGTTAGGTTTAGGGGTTAGGGTTAGGGTTAGGGTACGGGTTAGGGTTAGGTTTAGGGTTAGGGTACGGGTTAGGGTTAGGGTTAGGTTAAGTGTTAGGGTTAAGGTACGGGTTAGGCTTAGGGTTAGGGTTAGGATTAGGGTTTTAGAGTTAGGGTTAGGGTTAGGGTTTTAGGTTAGGGTTAGGGTTAGGGTACGGGTTAGGGTACGGGTTAGGGTTAGGGTTAGGGTTAGGGTACGGGTTTGGGTACGGGTTAGGGTTAGGTTTAGGGTTAGGGTTAGGGTATGGGTTAGGGTTAAGGTACGGGTTAGGGAAAGGGATCGGGTACGGGTTAGGGTTAGGGTTAGGGTACGGCTTAGGGCACGGGTTAGGGTTAGGATTAGGGTTTTAGGTTTAGGGTTAGGGTACGGGTTAGGGTTAGGGTACGGGTTAGGGTTAGGGTTAGGGTACGGGTTAGGGTTAGTGTTAGGGTACGGGTTAGGGTTAGGGTTAGGGTTAGGGGTTAGGGTTAGGATTAGGGTACGGGTTAGGGTTAGGTTTAGGGTTAGGGTACGGGTTATGGTTAGGGTTAGGGTTAGGGTACGGGTTAGGGTTAGGGTTCGGGTTAGGGTACGGGTTAGGGTTAGTGTACGGGTTTGGGTACGGGTTAGGGTACGGGTTAGGGTTAGGGTTTAGGGTTAGGGTACGGGTTAGGGTACGGGTTATGGTACGGTTTAGGTTTGGGGATAGGGTTAGGGTACGGGTCAGGGTTAGTGTTAGGGTTAGGGGTTAGGGTTAGGGTACGGGTTAGGGTTAGGTTTAGGGTTAAAGTACGGGTTAGGGGTTAGGGTTAGGGTACGGGGTATGGTACGGGTTAGGGTACGGGTTAGGGTTAGGGTACGGGTTAGGGTTAGGGTATGGTTAGGCTTAGGGTTAGAGGTTAGGTTTAGGGTTATGGTTAGGGTTAGGGTTAGGGTTAGGGTACGGGTTAGGGGTAGGGATTAGGGGTAGGGTTAGGGTACGGGTTAGGGTTAGGGTACGGGTTAGGGTTAGGGTACGGGTTAGGGTTAGGGTTAGGGTATGGTTTAGGGTTAGGGTATGGGTTAGGGTTAGGGTTAGGGTACGGGTTAGGGTTAGGGTCCGGGTTAAGGTTAAGGTTAGGGTTAGGGTTAGGGTTAGGGTCCGGGTTAGAGTTAGGGTATGGGTTAGGGTACGGGTTAGGGTTCGGGTTAGGGTACGGGTTAGGGTTGTAGGGGTAGGGTTAAGGTTAGGGTTAGGGTACGGGTTAGGGTTAGGGTTAGGGTTAGGGTACGGGTTAGGGTTAGGGTTAGGTTTAAGGTACGGTTTAGTGTTAGGGTTAGGGTACGGTTTAGGGTTAGGATTAGGGTTAGGGTTAGAGTTAGGGTTAGGATTAGGGTACGGGTTAGGGTACTGGTTAGGGTACGGGTTAGGGTTAGGGTTAGGGTAAGGGGTTAGGGTTAGGGTTAGGGTACGGGTTAGGGGTTAGGGTTAGGGTTAGGGGTTATGGTTAGGGTTAGGATTAGGGTTAGGGCTAGGGTTCGGGTTCGGGTTCGGGTTCGGGTTAGGGTTAGGGTTAGTTTTAGGGGTTAGGTTAGGTTTAGGGTACGGGTTAGGGGTTAGGGTTAGGGTTAGGGTTAGGGGTTACGGTTAGGGTTAGGGTTAGGGTTAGGGCTAGGGTTCGGGTTCGGGTTAGGGTACGGTTTAGGGTACGGGTTAGGGTTAGGGTACGAGTTAGGGTTTTAGGGTTAGAGTTAGGGTTAGGGTTAGGGTACGGATTAGGGTTAGGGTAAGGGTTAGTGTACGGGTTAGGGTTAGGGTAAGGGTTAGGGTACGGGTTAGGGTTAGGGTTAGGGTACGGGTTAGGTTTAGGGTTTGGGTACGGGTTAGGGTTTGGGTTAGGGTTAGGGTTAGGGTTAGAGTTAGGGTTAGGATTAGGGTACGGGTTAGTGTACGGGTTAGGGTACGGGTTAGGTTTAGGGTTAGGGTTAGGGTTAGTGGTTAGTGTTAGGGTTAGGGTACGTGTTAGTGTTAGGGTTAGGGGTTATGGTTAGGGTTAGGATTAGGGTTAGGGTAAGGGCTAGGGTTCGGGTTCGGGTTCGGGTTAGGGTTAGGGTTAGGGGTTAGGGTTAGGTTTAGGGTTCGTGTTCGGGTTCGGGTTGGGTTCGGGTTAGTGTTAGGGTTCGGGTTAGGGTTAGGGTTAGGTTTAGGGTTAGGGGTCGTGTTAGGGTTAACGGTTAGGGTTAGGGTTAGGGTTAGGGTTAGGGTTAGGGGTCGGGTTAGTGTTAGCGGTTAGGGTTAGGGTTAGGGTTAGGGTTAGGGTTCGGTTTAGGGTTAGGGTTCGTGTTAAGGTTAAGGTTAGTGTTAGTGTTAGGGTTCGGGTTAGGGTAAGGGTTAGGGTTAGGGTTAGGTGTTAGGGTTAGTGTTAGGTTTAGGGTTAGGGGTTAGGGTTAGGGGTTAGGGTTAGGGTTAGTGTACGTGTTAGGGGTTAGGGTTAGGGTTAGGGTTAGGGGTTATGGTTAGGGTTATGGTTAGGGTTAGGGTTAGGGCTAGGGTTCGGGTTCGGGTTCGAGTTCGGGTTCAGGTTCGGGTTAGGGTTAGGGTTAGGGGTTAGGGTTAGGGTAAGGATTAGGGTGACGTTTAGGGGTCGGGTTAGAGTTGTTAGCGTTAGGGTTCGGGTTAGGGTTAGGGTTGTTAGGGTTAGGGTTCGTGTTAGGGTTAGGGTTAGGGTTCGGGTTAGGGTTAGGGTTAGGGTAGGCGTTAGGGGTAGGGTTAGGGATAGGGTTAGGGTTAGGGGTTAGGGTTAGGGTGAGTGTTAAGGTTAGGGTTAGGGTTAGGGGTTAGTGTTAGGTTTAGGATTAGGGTTAGGGTTAGGGGTTAGGGTTAGGATTAAGGTTAGCGTTAGGGTTTAGGGTTAGGGTTAGGGGTTAGTGTTAGGGGTTAGGGTTAGGGTTAGGGTTTTAGGGTTAGGGTTAGGGTTAGGGTTAGGGTTTTAGGTTAGGGTTAGGGTTAGGGTTAGGGGTTAGGGTTAGGGTTAGGGCTCGATTTTGGGTTAGGGTTAGGGTTCGGGTTCGGGTTCGGGTTAGGGTTCTGGTTCCGGTTAAGGTTAGGGTTAGGGTTCGGTTTCGGGTTAGGGTTAGGGATAGGGTTAGGATTAGTGTTAGGGTTCGGGTTAGGGTTCGGGTTCGGGTTCGGGTTCGGGTTAGGGTTAGGGTTCGGGTTAGGGTTAGGGTTAGGATTAGGGGTCGGGTTAGGGTTAGGGTTTAGGTTAGGGTTAGGGTTAGGATTAGGGGTCGGGTTAGGGTTAGGGTTTAGGGTTAGGGTTAGGGTTAGACTTAGGTTTAGGGTTCGGTTTAGGGTTAGGGTTTGGGCTAGGGTTAGGGTTAGAGTTAGTGTTAGGGTTCGGGTTAGGGTTAGGGTTAGGGTTAGGTGTTAGGGTTAGGTTTAGGGTTAGGGTTAGGTTTAGGGTGAGGGTTCGGGTTAGGGTTAGGGTTAGGTTAAGGGTTAGGGATTAGGGTTATGGTTAGGGTTTGGGTTAGGGGTTAGGGTTAGGGTGAGGGTTAGGGTTAGGGTTAGGGGTTAGGGTTAGGGTTAGATTTAGGGTTAGGGTTAGGGGTTAGGGTTAGGGTTAGGGTTAGGGTTAGGGTTAGGGGTTAGGGTTAGGGTGATGGTTAGGGTTAGGGTTAGGGGTTAGGGTTAGGGTTAGGATTAGGGTTAGGGTTAGGGTTTAAGGTAGGGTTAGGGTTAGGGTTCGGGTTCGGGTTCGCGTTAGGGTTAGTGTTAGGGATAGGGTTAGGTTTCGGGTTCGGTTTCGGGTTAGGGTTCGGGTTAAGGTTAGGGTTAGGTTTAGGGGTTAGGGTTTAGGGTTAGGTTTCGGGTTAGGGTTATGGTTAGGGTTAACGTTCGGGTTAGGGTTATGGTTAGGGTTCGGGTTAGGGTTCGGGTTCGGGTTAGGGTTAGGGTTAGGGTACGGGTTAGGGTTAGGGTTAGGTTTAGGGTTCGGGTTAGGGTACGGGTTAGGGTACGGATTAGGGTTAGCGTTAGGGTTAGGGGTTAGGGTTAGGGTTAGGGTACGGGTTAGCATTAGAGTACGGGTAAGGGTTATGGTTAGGGTTAGGGTACAGTTTAGGGTTAGGGTTAGGGTTAGGGTACAAGTTAGGGTTATGGTACGGGTTAGGGTACGGGTTAGGGTTAGGGTACGGGTTAGGGTTAGGGTACGGGTTAGGGTACGGGTTAGGGTTAGGGTACGGTTTAGGGTACGGGATAGGGTTAAGGTTAGGGTTAGGGTTAGGGTGCGGTTTAGGGTACGGTTTAGGGTATGGGTTAGGGTTAGGGTTAGGTTTAGGGTACGGGTTAGGGTTAGGGTACGGGTTAGGGAACGGGTTCGGGTACGGGTTAGGGTTAGGGTTAGGGTACGGGTTAGGGTACGGGTTAGGGTTAGGGTTAGGGTTAGGGTACGGGTTAGGGTTAGGGTCCGGGGTAAGGTTAAGGTTAGGGTTAGTTTTAGGGTTAGGGTACGGGTGAGAGTTAGGGTACGGGTTAGGGTACGGGTTAGGGTTCGGGTTAGGGTACGTGTTAGGGTTGTAGGGTTAGGGTTAGGGTTAGGGTACGGGTTAGGGTTAGGGTATGGGTTAGGGTTAGGGTTAGGTTTAAGGTACGGGTTAGGGTTAGGGTTAGGGTACGGGTTCGGGTTAGGGTTAGGGTTAGAGTTAGAGTTAGGGTTAGGATTAGGGTACGGGTTACGGTACTGGTTAGGTTACGGGTTAGGGTTAGGGTTAGGGTTAGGGTTAGGGTAAGGGGTTAGGGTTAGGGTTAGGGTACGTGTTAGGGGTTAGGGTTAGGGTTAGGGTTAGGTGTTATGGTTAGGGTTAGGGTTAGGGTTAGGGCTAGGGTTCGGGTTCGGGTTCGGGTTCGGGTTAGGGTTAGGGTTAGGTTTAGGGGTTAGGGTACGGGTTAGGGTACGGGTTAGGGGTTAGGGTTAGGGTTAGGGTTAGGGGTTATGGTTAGGGTTAGGGTTAGGGTTAGGGCTAGGGTTCGGGTTCGGGTTAGGGTACGGGTTAGGGTACGGGTTAGGGTTAGGGTACGGGTTAGGGTTTTAGGGTTAGGGTTAGGGTTAGGGTTAGGGTTAGGTTTAGGGTACGGGTTAGGGTTAGGGTAAGGGTTAGGGTACGGGTTAGGGTTAGGATAAGGGTTAGGGTACGGGTTAGGGTTAGGTTTAGGGTACGGGTTAGGGTTAGGGTTAGGGTACGAGTTAGGGTTAGGGTTAGGGTACGGGTTAGGTTTAGGGTTAGGGTACGGGTTAGGGTTAGGGTTAGGGTTAGGGTTAGAGTTAGAGTTAGGTTTAGGGTACGGGTTAGGTTTAGGGTTAGGGTTCGGGTTAGGGTTCGTGTTGGGTCCGGGTTAGGGTTAGGGTTCGGGTTAGGTTTAAGGTTAGGGTTAGGGTTAGGGGTCGGGTTAGGGTTAGCGGTTAGGGTTAGGGTTATGGTTAGGGTTAGGGTTAGGGTTCGGTTTAGGGTTAGGGTTCGGGTTAGGGTTAGGGTTAGTGTTAGTGTTAGGGTTCGGGTTAGGGTAAGGGTTAGGGTTAGGGTTAGGTGTTAGGGTTAGTGTTAGGGTTAGGGTTACGGGTTAGGGTTAGGGGTTATGGTTAGGGTTAGGGTACGTGTTAGGGGTTAGGGTTAGGGTTAGGGTTAGGCGTTATGGTTAGGGTTAGGGTTAGGGTTAGGGCTAGGGTTCGGGTTCGGGTTCGAGTTCGGGTTCGGGTTCGGGTTAGGGTTAGCGTTAGGGTTAGGGTTAGGGCTTCGGGTTAGGGTAAGGATTAGGGTTACGGTTAGGGGTCGGGTTAAAGTTGTTAGGGTTAGGGTTCGGGTTAGGGTTAGGGTTGTTAGGGTTAGGGTTCGTGTTAGGGTTAGGGTTAGGGTTCGGGTTAGGGTTAGGGTTAGGGTTAGGTGTTAGGGGTAGGGTTAGGGATAGGGTTAGGGTTAGGGGTTAGGGTTAGGGTGAGTGTTAAGGTTAGGGTTAGGGTTAGGGGTTAGGGTTAGGGTTAGGATTAGGGTTATCGTTAGGGGTTAGGGTTAGAATTAGGGTTAGCGTTAGGGGTTAGGGTTAGGGTTAGGGGTTAGGGTTAGGGGTTAAGGTTAGGGTTAGGGTTTTAGGGTTAGGGTTAGGGTTAGGGGTAGGGTTAGGGTTCAGTTTAGGGTTAGGGTTCGGGTTGGGTTAGGGTTAGTGATAGTGTTAGGGTTCGGGTTAGGGTAAGGATTAGGGTTAGGGTTAGGTGTTATGGTTATTGTTAGGGTTAGGGTTAGGGGTTAGGGTTAGGGTTTAGGGTTAGGGTTAGGGTTTTAGGGTTAGGGTTAGGGTTAGGGTTAGTGTTTTAGGTTAGGGTTAGGGTTAGGGTTAGGGTTTAGGGTTAGGGTTAGGGTTAGGGCTCGGGTTTGGGTTAGGGTTAGGGTTCGGGTTCGGGTTCGGGTTAGGGTTCGGGTTCTGGTTAGCGTTAGGGTTAGGGTTCGGGTTCGGGTTAGGGTTAGGGATAGGGTTAGGGTTAGGGTTATTGTTCGGGTTAGGGTTCGGGTTCGGGTTCGGGTTAGGGTTAGGGTTAGGGTTCGGGTTAGGTTTAGGGTTAGGGTTTGGGGTTCGAGTTAGGGTTAGGGGTTAGGGTTAGGGTTAGGGTTAGGGTTAGGGTTAGGTTTAAGGTTCGGCTTGGGGTTCGGGTTAGGGTTACGGTTATATATAGTGTTAGGGTTCGGGTTAGGGTTAGGGTTAGGTGTTAGGGTTAGGTTTAGGGTTAGGGTTAGGTTTAGGGTGAGGGTTCGGGTTAGGGTTAGGGTTAGGGTAAGGGTTAGGGATTAGGGTTATGGTTAGGGTTAGGGTTAGGGGTTAGGGTTAGGGTGAGGGTTAGGGTTAGGGTTAGGGGTTAGGGTTAGGGTTAGATTTAGGGTTAGGGTTAGGGGTTAGGGTTAGGGTTAGGGTTAGGGGTTAGGGTTAGGGTGAGGGTTAGGGTTAGGGGTTAGGGTTAGGGTTAGGATTAGGTATAGGGTTAGGGGTTAGGGTTAGGGTTAGGGTTAATGTTAGGGTTAGGGTTAGGGTTCGGGTTCGGGTTCGCGTTAGGGTTAGTGTTAGGGATAGGTTTATGTTTCGGGTTCGGGTTCGGGTTAGGGTTCGGGTTAAGGTTAGGGTTAGGGTTAGGGTTAGGGTTAGGGGTTAGGGTTTAGGGTTAGGTTTCGGGTTAGGGTTAGGGTTAGGGTTAACGTTCGGGTTAGGGTTATGGTTAGGGTTCGGTTTAGGGTTCGGGTTAGGGTTCGTGTTCGGGTTAGTGTTAGGGTTAGGGTACGGGTTAGGGTTAGGGTTAGGTTTAGGGTTCGGGTTAGGGTACGGGTTAGGGTACGGGTTAGGGTTAGGGTTAGGGGTTAGTGTTAGGGTTAGGGTACGGGTTAGGGTTAGAGTACGGGTTAGGGTTAGGGTTAGGGGTAGGGTACAGTTTAGGGTTAGGGTTAGGGTTAGGGTACAAGGTAGGGTTAGGCTACGGGTGAGGGTACGGGTTAGGGTTAGGGTACGGGTTAGGGTTAGGGTACGGGTTAGGGTACGGGTTAGGGTTAGGGTACGGGTTAGGGTACGGGATAGGGTTAGGGTTAGGGTTAGGGTTAGGGTATGGTTTAGGGTACGGGTTAGGGTATGGGTTAGGTTTAGGGTTAGGTTTAGGGTACGGGTTAAGGTTAGGGTACGGGTTAGGGAACTGGTTCGGGTACGGGTTAGGGTTAGGGTTAGAGTACGGGTTAGGGTACGGGTTAGGTTTAGAGTTAGGGTTTTAGGGTTAGGGTTACGGTACGGGTTAGAGTTAGGGTTAGGGTTTTAGGGTTAGGTTTAGGCTTAGGGTTAGGGTACAGGTTAAGGTTAGGGTTAGGGTTAGGGGTAAGAGTTAGGTTTAGGGTTAGGGTTAGGTTACGGGTACGGGTTAGGGTTAGGGTTAGGGGTAGGGGTAGGGTACGGGTTAGGGTTAGGGTTAAGGTACGGGTTAGGGATAGGGTTAGGGTCAGGGTACGGGTTAGGGTTAGTGTACAGGTTAGGGATAGGGTTAGGGTACGGGTTAGGGTTAGGGTACGGCTTAGGGTTAGGGTACGGGTTAGGGTTAGGGTACGGGTTAGGGTTAGGGTACGGGTTAGGGATAGGGTACCTCTTAGGGTACGGGTTAGGGTTAGGGTTAGGGTTAGGGTTAGGGTTAGGGTACAAGTTAGGGTTAGGGTACGGGTTAGGGTACGGGTTAGGGTTAGGGTACGGGTTAGGGTTAGGGTACGGGTTAGGGTACGGGTTAGGGCTAGGGTACGGATTAGGGTATGGGTTAGGGTACGGGTTAGGGTTAGGGTTTAGGGTTAGGGTACGGGTAAGGGTACGGTTTAGGGTACGGGTTAGGTGTGGGTTTAGGGTTAGGGTACAGGTTAGGGTTAGGGTTAGGGTTAGGGTTAGGGGTTAGGGTTAGGGTACGTGTTAGGGTTAGGGTTAGGGTTAAGGTACGGTTTAGGGGTTAGTGTTAGTGTACGGCGTAGGGTACGGGTTAGGGTACGGGTTAGGGTTAGCGTTAGGGTTAGGGTTAGGGTACGGGTTAGGGTTAGGGTACGGGTTAGGGTTAGGGTTAGGGTACGGGTTAGGGTTAGGGTTAGGGTACGGGTTAGGGTTAGGGTACGGGTTAGGGTTATGGTACGGGTTAGGGTTAGGGTACGGGTTAGGGTTAGGGTTACGGTTAGGGTTAGGGTTACGGTTAGGGTACGGGTTAGGGTTAGGGTTAGGGTACGAGTTAGGTTTAGGGTACGGGTTAGGGTTAGGGTTAGGGTACGGGTAAGGGTTAGGGTTAGGGTTAGGGTTAGGGTTAGAGTACGGGTTAGGGTTAGGGTTAGGGTTAGGGTACGGGTTAGGGTTAGGGTTAGGGTTAGGGTTAGGGTACGGGTTAGGGTTAGGGTTAAGGTTAGGGTTAGGTTTAGGGTACGGGTTAGGGTTAGGTTTAGGGTTAGGGTACGGGTTAGGGTTAGGGTTAGTGTTAGGGTACGGGTTAGGGTTAGGGTACGGTTTAGGGTTAGGGTTAGGATTAGGATTAGGGTTTTAGGGTTAGGGTTAGGGTTAGGGTTTTAGGTTAGGGTTAGGGTTAGGGTACGGGTTAGGGTACGGGTTAGGGTTAGGGTTAGGGTTAGGGTACGGGTTTGGGTACGGGTTAGGGTTAGGGTTAGGGTTAGGGTGCGGGTTAGGGCACGGGTAAGTGTTAGGGTTTTAGGGTTAGGGTTAGGGTACGGGTTAGGGTTAGGGTTAGGGTACGGGTTAGGGTTAGGGTTAGGGTCCGGGTTAGGGTTAGTGTTAGGGTACGGGTTAGTATTAGGGTTGGTTAGGAGTTAGGGTTAGGGTTAGGGTACAGGTTAGGGTTAGGTTTAGGGTTAGGGTACGGGTTAGGGTTAGGGTTAGGGTTAGGGTACGGGTTAGGGTTAGGGTACGGGTTAGGGTACGGGTTCGGGTTAGGGTACGGGTCTGGGTACGGGTTAGGGTACGGGTTAGGGTTTAGGGTTAGTTTACGGGTTAGTGTACGGGTTATGGTACGGGTTAGGTTTGGGGATAGGGTTAGGGTACGGGTTAGGGTTAGGGTTAGGGGTTAGGGTTAGGGTACGGGTTAGGGTTAGGGTTAGGGTTAGGGTACGGGTTAGGGGTTAGGGTTAGGGTACCGGGTATGGTACGGGTTAGGGTACGGGTGAGTGTTAGGGTTAGGGATAGGGTTAGGGTACGGGTTAGGGTTAGGGTACGGGTTAGGGTTAGGGTATGGTTAGGCTTCGGGTTAGGGGTTAGGTTTAGGGTTATGGTTAGGGTTAGGGTTAGGGTTCGGGTTCGGGTTAGGGTTAGGGTTCGGGTTCGGGTTCGGGTTAGGGTTCGGGTTCCGGTTAAGGTTAGGGTTAGGGTTCGGGTTCGGGTTAGGGTTAGGGATAGGTTTAGGGTTAGGGTTAGGGTTAGGGTTAGGGTTCGGTTTCGGGTTCACGTTAGGGTTAGTGTTAGGGTTAGGGTTAGGTTTCGGGTTCGGGTTCGGGTTAGGGTTAGGGTACGGGTTAGGTTTAGGGTTAGGTTTAAGGGTTAGGGTTAGGGTTGGGTTAGAGTACGGGTTAGGGTTAGGTTTAGGGTTAGGGTACGAGTTAGGGTTAGGGTTAGTTTACGGGTTAGGTTTAAGGTACGGGTTAGGCTTAGGGTTAGGGTTAGGATTACGGTTTTAGGGTTAGGGTTAGGGTTAGGATTTTAGGTTATGGTTAGGTTTAGGGTACGGTTTAGGGTACGGGTTAGGGTTAGGGTTAGGGTTAGGGTACGGGTTTGGGTACAGGTTAGGGTTAGGGTTAGGGTTAGAGTTAGGGTATGGGTTAGGGTTAAGGTACGGGTTAGGGAACGGGATCGGGTACGGGTTAGGGTTAGGGTTAGGGTACGGCTTAGGGCACGGGTTAGGGTTAGGATTAGGGTTTTAGGGTTAGGGTTAGGGTACGGGTTAGGGTTAGGGTTAGGGCACGGGTTAGGGTTAGGGTTAGGGTACGGGTTAGGGTTAGGGTTAGGGTACGGGTTAGGGTTATGGTTAGTGTTAGGGGTTAGGGTTAGGGTTAGGGTACGGGTTAGGGTTAGGTTTAGGGTTAGGGTACGGGTTATGGTTAGGGTTAGGGTTAGGGTACGGGTTAGGGTTAGGGTTCGGGTTAGGGTACGGGTTAGGGTTAGTGTACGGGTTTGGGTACGGGTTAGGGTACGGGTTAGGGTTAGGGTTTAGGGTTAGGGTACGGGTTAGGGTACGGGTTATGGTACGGGTTAGGTTTGGGGATAGGGTTAGGGTACGGGTTAGGGTTAGGGTTAGGGTTAGGGGTTAGGGTTAGGGTACGGGTTAGGGTTAGGTTTAGGGTTAAAGTACGGATTAGGGGTTAGGGTTAGGGTACGGTGTATGGTACGGGTTAGGGTACGGGTTAGGGTTAGGGTACGTGTTAGGGTTAGTTTATGGTTAGGCTTAGGGTTAGGAGTTAGGTTTAGGGTTATGGTTAGGGTTAGGGTTAGGGTTAGGGTTAGGGTTAGGGGTAGGGATTAGGGGTAGGGTTAGGGTACGGGTTAGGGTTAGGGTACGGGTTAGGGTTAGGGTTAGGGTATGGGTTAGGGTTAGGGTATGGGTTAGGGTTAGGGTTAGGGTACGGGTTAGGGTTAGGGTCCGGGTTAAGGTTAAGGTTAGGGTTAGGGTTAGGGTTAGGGTCCGGGTTAGAGTTAGGGTACGGGTTATGGTACGGGTTAGGGTTCGGGTTAGGGTACGGGTTAGGGTTGTAGGGGTAGGGTTAAGGTTAGGGTAAAGGTACGGTTTAGGGTTAGGGTTAGGGTTAGGGTACGGGTTAGGGTTAGGGTTAGGTTTAAGGTACGGGTTAGGGTTAGGGTTAGGGTACGGGTTAGGGTTAGGATTAGGGTTAGGGTTAGAGTTAGGGTTAGGATTAGGGTACGGGTTAGGGTACTGGTTAGGGTACGGGTTAGGGTTAGGGTTAGGGTTAGGGTAAGGGGTTAGGGTTAGGGTTAGGGTACGGGTTAGGGGTTAGGGTTAGGGTTAGGGGTTATGGTTAGGGTTAGGGTTAGGGTTAGGGTTAGGGCTAGGGTTCGGGTTCGGGTTCGGGTTAGGGTTAGGGTTAGTTTTAGGGGTTAGGGTTAGGGTTAGGGTACGGGTTAGGGGTTAGGGTTAGGGTTAGGGTTAGGGGTTACGGTTAGGGTTAGGGTTAGGGTTAGGGTTAGGGCTAGGGTTCGGGTTCGTGTTAGGGTACGGTTTAGGGTACGGGTTAGGGTTAGGGTACGGGTTAGGGTTTTAGAGTTAGGGTTAGAGTTAGGGTTAGGGTACGGATTAGGGTTAGGGTAAGGGTTAGTGTACGGGTTAGGGTTAGGGTAAGGGTTAGGGTACGGGTTAGGGTTAGGGTTAGGGTACGGGTTAGGGTTAGGGTTAGGGTACGTTTTAGGGTTAGGGTTAGGTTACGGGTTAGGTTTAGGGTTTGGGTACGGGTTAGGGTTAGGGTTAGGGTTAGGGTTAGAGTTAGGGTTAGGTTTAGGGTACGGGTTAGGGTACGGGTTAGGGTACGGGTTAGGTTTAGGGTTAGGGTTAGGGTTAGTGGTTAGTGTTAGGGTTAGGGTACGTGATAGGGTTAGGGTTAGGGGTTATGGTTAGGGTTAGGGTTAGGGTTAGGGCTAGGGTTCGGGTTCGGGTTCGGGTTAGGGTTAGGGTTAGGGGTTAGGGTTAGGGTTAGGGTTCGGGTTAGGGTTCGGGTTGGGTTCGGGTTAGTGTTAGGGTTAGGGTTAGGGGTTAGGGTTAGGGGTTAGGGTTAGGGTTAGTGTACGTGTTAGGGGTTAGGGTTAGGGTTAGGGTTAGGGGTTATGGTTAGGGTTATGGTAGGGTTAGGGATAGGGCTAGGGTTCGGGTTCGGGTTCGAGTTCGGGTTCGGGTTCGGGTTAGGGTTAGGGTTAGGGGTTAGGGTTAGGGTAAGGATTAGGGTGACGTTTAGGGGTCGGGTTAGAGTTGTTAGCGTTAGGGTTCGGGTTAGGGTTAGGGTTGTTAGGGTTAGGGTTCGTGTTAGGGTTAGGGTTAGGGTTCGGGTTAGGGTTAGGGTTAGGGTTAGGCGTTAGGGGTAGGGTTAGGGATAGGGTTAGGGTTAGGGGTTAGGGTTAGGGTGAGTGTTAAGGTTAGGGTTAGGGTTAGGGGTTAGTGTTAGGTTTAGGATTAGGGTTAGGGTTAGGGGTTAGGGTTAGGATTAAGGTTAGCGTTAGGGTTTAGGGTTAGGGTTAGGGGTTAGTGTTAGGGGTTAGGGTTAGGGTTAGGGTTTTAGGGTTAGGGTTAGGGTTAGGGTTAGGGTTTTAGGTTAGGGTTAGGGTTAGGGTTAGGGGTTAGGGTTAGGGTTAGGGCTCGATTTTGGGTTAGGGTTAGGGTTCGGGTTCGGGTTCGGGTTAGGGTTCTGGTTCCGGTTAAGGTTAGGGTTAGGGTTCGGTTTCGGGTTAGGGTTAGGGATAGGGTTAGGATTAGTGTTAGGGTTCGGGTTAGGGTTCGGGTTCGGGTTCGGGTTCGGGGTAGGGTTAGGGTTCGGGTTAGGGTTAGGGTTAGGATTAGGGGTCGGGTTAGGGTTAGGGTTTAGGGTTAGGGTTAGGGTTAGACTTAGGTTTAGGGTTCGGTTTAGGGTTAGGGTTTGGGCTAGGGTTAGGGTTAGAGTTAGTGTTAGGGTTCGGGTTAGGGTTAGGGTTAGGGTTAGGTGTTAGGGTTAGGTTTAGGGTTAGGGTTAGGTTTAGGGTGAGGGTTCGGGTTAGGGTTAGGGTTAGGTTAAGGGTTAGGGATTAGGGTTATGGTTAGGGTTTGGGTTAGGGGTTAGGGTTAGGGTGAGGGTTAGGGTTAGGGTTAGGGGTTAGGGTTAGGGTTAGATTTAGGGTTAGGGTTAGGGGTTAGGGTTAGGGTTAGGGTTAGGGTTAGGGTTAGGGGTTAGGGTTAGGGTGATGGTTAGGGTTAGGGTTAGGGGTTAGGGTTAGGGTTAGGATTAGGGTTAGGGTTAGGGTTTAAGGTAGGGTTAGGGTTAGGGTTCGGGTTCGGGTTCGCGTTAGGGTTAGTGTTAGGGATAGGGTTAGGTTTCGGGTTCGGTTTCGGGTTAGGGTTCGGGTTAAGGTTAGGGTTAGGTTTAGGGGTTAGGGTTTAGGGTTAGGTTTCGGGTTAGGGTTATGGTTAGGGTTAACGTTCGGGTTAGGGTTATGGTTAGGGTTCGGGTTAGGGTTCGGGTTCGGGTTAGGGTTAGGGTTAGGGTACGGGTTAGGGTTAGGGTTAGGTTTAGGGTTCGGGTTAGGGTACGGGTTAGGGTACGGATTAGGGTTAGCGTTAGGGTTAGGGGTTAGGGTTAGGGTTAGGGTACGGGTTAGCATTAGAGTACGGGTAAGGGTTATGGTTAGGGTTAGGGTACAGTTTAGGGTTAGGGTTAGGGTTAGGGTACAAGTTAGGGTTATGGTACGGGTTAGGGTACGGGTTAGGGTTAGGGTACGGGTTAGGGTTAGGGTACGGGTTAGGGTACGGGTTAGGGTTAGGGTACGGTTTAGGGTACGGGATAGGGTTAAGGTTAGGGTTAGGGTTAGGGTACGGTTTAGGGTACGGGTTAGGGTATGGGTTAGGGTTAGGGTTAGGTTTAGGGTACGGGTTAGGGTTAGGGTACGGGTTAGGGAACGGGTTCGGGTACGGGTTAGGGTTAGGGTTAGGGTACGGGTTAGGGTACGGGTTAGGGTTAGGGTTAGGGTTAGGGTACGGGTTAGGGTTAGGGTCCGGGGTAAGGTTAAGGTTAGGGTTAGTTTTAGGGTTAGGGTACGGGTGAGAGTTAGGGTACGGGTTAGGGTACGGGTTAGGGTTCGGGTTAGGGTACGTGTTAGGGTTGTAGGGTTAGGGTTAGGGTTAGGGTACGGGTTAGGGTTAGGGTATGGGTTAGGGTTAGGGTTAGGTTTAAGGTACGGGTTAGGGTTAGGGTTAGGGTACGGGTTCGGGTTAGGGTTAGGGTTAGAGTTAGAGTTAGGGTTAGGATTAGGGTACGGGTTACGGTACTGGGTAGGTTACGGGTTAGGGTTAGGGTTAGGGTTAGGGTTAGGGTAAGGGGTTAGGGTTAGGGTTAGGGTACGTGTTAGGGGTTAGGGTTAGGGTTAGGGTTAGGGGTTATGGTTAGGGTTAGGGTTAGGGTTAGGGCTAGGGTTCGGGTTCGGGTTCGGGTTCGGGTTAGGGTTAGGGTTAGGTTTAGGGGTTAGGGTACGGGTTAGGGTACGGGTTAGGGGTTAGGGTTAGGGTTAGGGTTAGGGGTTATGGTTAGGGTTAGGGTTAGGGTTAGGGCTAGGGTTCGGGTTCGGGTTAGGGTACGGGTTAGGGTACGGGTTAGGGTTAGGGTACGGGTTAGGGTTTTAGGGTTAGGGTTAGGGTTAGGGTTAGGGTTAGGTTTAGGGTACGGGTTAGGGTTAGGGTAAGGGTTAGGGTACGGGTTAGGGTTAGGGTAAGGGTTAGGGTACGGGTTAGGGTTAGGTTTAGGGTACGGGTTAGGGTTAGGGTTAGGGTACGAGTTAGGGTTAGGGTTAGGGTACGGGTTAGGTTTAGGGTTAGGGTACGGGTTAGGGTTAGGGTTAGGGTTAGGGTTAGAGTTAGAGTTAGGGTTAGGGTACGGGTTAGGTTTAGGGTTAGGGTTCGGGTTAGGGTTTGTGTTGGGTCCGGGTTAGGGTTAGGGTTCGGGTTAGGTTTAAGGTTAGGGTTAGGGTTAGGGGTCGGGTTAGGGTTAGCGGTTAGGGTTAGGGTTATGGTTAGGGTTAGGGTTAGGGTTCGGTTTAGGGTTAGGGTTCGGGTTAGGGTTAGGGTTAGTGTTAGTGTTAGGGTTCGGGTTAGGGTAAGGGTTAGGGTTAGGGTTAGGTGTTAGGGTTAGTGTTAGGGTTAGGGTTACGGGTTAGGGTTAGGGGTTATGGTTAGGGTTAGGGTACGTGTTAGGGGTTAGGGTTAGGGTTAGGGTTAGGCGTTATGGTTAGGGTTAGGGTTAGGGTTAGGGCTAGGGTTCGGGTTCGGGTTCGAGTTCGGGTTCGGGTTCGGGTTAGGGTTAGCGTTAGGGTTAGGGTTAGGGCTTCGGGTTAGGGTAAGGATTAGGGTTACGGTTAGGGGTCGGGTTAAAGTTGTTAGGGTTAGGGTTCGGGTTAGGGTTAGGGTTGTTAGGGTTAGGGTTCGTGTTAGGGTTAGGGTTAGGGTTCGGGTTAGGGTTAGGGTTAGGGTTAGGTGTTAGGGGTAGGGTTAGGGATAGGGTTAGGGTTAGGGGTTAGGGTTAGGGTGAGTGTTAAGGTTAGGGTTAGGGTTAGGGGTTAGGGTTAGGGTTAGGATTAGGGTTATCGTTAGGGGTTAGGGTTAGAATTAGGGTTAGCGTTAGGGGTTAGGGTTAGGGTTAGGGGTTAGGGTTAGGGGTTAAGGTTAGGGTTAGGGTTTTAGGGTTAGGGTTAGGGTTAGGGGTAGGGTTAGGGTTCAGTTTAGGGTTAGGGTTCAGGTTGGGTTAGGGTTAGTGATAGTGTTAGGGTTCGGGTTAGGGTAAGGGTTAGGGTTAGGGTTAGGTGTTATGGTTATTGTTAGGGTTAGGGTTAGGGGTTAGGGTTAGGGTTTAGGGTTAGGGTTAGGGTTTTAGGGTTAGGGTTAGGGTTAGGGTTAGTGTTTTAGGTTAGGGTTAGGGTTAGGGTTAGGGTTTAGGGTTAGGGTTAGGGTTAGGGCTCGGGTTTGGGTTAGGGTTAGGGTTCGGGTTCGGGTTCGGGTTAGGGTTAGGGTTAGGGTAAGGGTTAGGGATTAGGGTTATGGTTAGGGTTAGGGTTAGGGGTTAGGTTTAGGGTGAGGGTTAGGGTTAGGGTTAGGGGTTAGGGTTAGGGTTAGATTTAGGGTTAGGGTTAGGGGTTAGGGTTAGGGTTAGGGTTAGGGGTTAGGGTTAGGGTGAGGGTTAGGGTTAGGGGTTAGGGTTAGGGTTAGGATTAGGTATAGGGTTAGGGGTTAGGGTTAGGGTTAGGGTTCGTGTTAGGGTTAGGGTTAGGGTTCGGGTTAGGGTTAGGGTTAGGGTTAGGCGTTAGGGGTAGGGTTAGGGATAGGGTTAGGGTTAGGGGTTAGGGTTAGGGTGAGTGTTAAGGTTAGTGTTAGGGTTAGGGGTTAGTGTTAGTTTTAGGATTAGGGTTAGGGTTAGGGGTTAGGGTTAGGATTAAGGTTAGCGTTAGGGTTTAGGGTTAGGGTTAGGGGTTAGTGTTAGGGGTTAGGGTTAGGGTTAGGGTACGGGTTAGGGTTAGGTTTAGGGTTAGGGTACGGGTTATGGTTAGGGTTAGGGTTAGGGTACGGGTTAGGGTTAGGGTTCGGTTTAGGGTACGGGTTAGGGTTAGTGTACGGGTTTGGGTACGGGTTAGGGTACGGGTTAGGTTTAGGGTTTAGGGTTAGGGTACGGGTTAGGGTACGGGTTATGGTACGGGTTAGGTTTGGGGATAGGGTTAGGGTACGGGTTAGGGTTAGGGTTAGGGTTAGGGGTTAGGGTTAGGGTACGGGTTAGGGTTAGGTTTAAGGTTAAAGTACAGATTAGGGGTTAGGGTTAGGGTACGGTGTATGGTACGGGTTAGGGTACGGGTTAGGGTTAGGGTTCGGGTTAGGGTTAGGGTTAGGGTATGGGTTAGGGTTAGGGTATGGGTTAGGGTTAGGGTTAGGGTACGGGTTAGGGATAGGGTCCGGGTTAAGGTTAAGGTTAGGGTTAGGGTTAGGGTTAGGGTCCGGGTTAGAGTTAGGGTACGGGTTAGGGTACGGGTTAGGGTTCGGGTTAGGGTACGGGTTAGGGTTGTAGGGGTAGGGTTAAGGTTAGGGTAAGGGTACGGGTTAGGGTTAGGGTTAGGGTTAGGGTACGGGTTAGGGTTAGGGTTAGGTTTAAGGTACGGGTTAGGGTTAGGGTTAGGGTACGGGTTAGGGTTAGGATTAGGGTTAGGGTTAGAGTTAGGGTTAGGATTAGGGTACGGGTTAGGGTACTGGTTAGGGTACGGGTTAGGGTTAGGGTTAGGGTTAGGGTTAGGGTTAGGGTAAGGGGTTAGGGTTAGGGTTAGGGTACAGGTTAGGGGTTAGGGTTAGGGGTTATGGTTAGGGTTAGGTTTAGGGTTAGGGTTAGGGCTAGGGTTCGGGTTCGGGTTAGGGTTAGGGTTAGTTTTAGGGGTTAGGGTTAGGGTTAGGGTACGGGTTAGGGGTTAGGGATAGGGTTAGGGTTAGGGGTTACTGTTAGGGTTAGGGTTAGGATTAGGGTTAGGGCTAGGGTTCGGGTTCGGGTTAGGGTACGGTTTAGGGTACGGGTTAGGGTTAGGGTACGGGTTAGGTTTTTAGGGTTAGGGTTAGAGTTAGGGTTAGGGTACGGATTAGGGTTAGGGTAAGGGTTAGTGTACGGGTTAGGGTTAGGGTAAGGGTTAGGGTACGGGTTAGGGTTAGGGTTAGGGTACGGGTTAGGGTTAGGGTTAGGGTACGTGTTAGGGTTAGGGTTAGGTTACGGGTTAGGTTTAGGGTTTGGGTACGGGTTAGGGTTAGGGTTAGGGTTAGAGTTAGGGTTAGGTTTAGGGTACGGGTTAGGGTACGGGTTAGGGTACGGGTTAGGTTTAGGGTTAGGGTTAGGGTTAGTGGTTAGTGTTAGGGTTAGGGTACGTGATAGGGTTAGGGTTAGGGGTTATGGTTAGGGTTAGGGTTAGGGTTAGGGTTAGGGCTAGGGTTCGGGTTCGGGTTGGGTTAGGGTTAGGGTTAGGGGTTAGGGTTAGGGTTAGGGTTCGGGTTAGGGTTCGGGTTGGGTTCGGGTTAGTGTTAGGGTTCGGGTTAGGGTTAGGGTTAGGGTTAGGGTTAGGGGTCGTGTTAGGGTTAGCGGTTAGGGTTAGGGTTAGGGTTAGGGTTAGGGTTAGTGTTAGGGGTCGGGTTAAGGTTAGCGGTTACGGTTAGGGTTAGGGTTAGGGTTAGGGTTCGGTTTAGGTTTAGGGTTCGGGTTAAGGTTAGGGTTAGTGTTAGTGTTAGGGTTCGGGTTAGGGTAAGGGTTAGGGTTAGGGTTAGGTGTTAGGGTTAGTGTTAGGGTTAGGGTTAGGGGTTAGTGTTAGGGGTTAGGGTTAGGGTTAGGGTACGTGTTAGGGGTTAGGGTTAGGGTTAGGGTTAGGGGTTATGGTTAGGGTTATGGTTAGGGTTAGGGTTAGGGCTAGGGTTCGGGTTCGGGTTCGAGTTCGGGTTCGGGTTCGGGTTAGGGTTAGTGTTAGGGGTTAGGGTTATGGTAAGGATTAGGGTTACGGTTAGGGGTCGGGTTAGAGTTGTTAGCGTTAGGGTTCGGGTTAGGGTTAGGGTTGTTAGGGTTAGGGTTCGTGTTAGGGTTAGGGTTAGGGTTCGGGTTAGGGTTAGGGTTAGGGGTTAGGGGTAGGGTTAGGGATAGGGTTAGGGTTCGGGGTTAGGGTTAGGGTGAGTGTTAAGGTTAGGGTTAGGGTTAGGGGTTAGGGTTAGGGTTAGGATTAGGGTTAGGGTTAGGGGTTAGGGTTAGGATTAGGGTTAGCGTTAGGGGTTAGGGTTAGGGTTAGGGGTTAGGGTTAGGGTTAGGGTTAGGGCTAGGGTTCGGGTTCGGGTTAGGGTTAGGGTTAGTTTTAGGGGTTAGGGTTAGGGTTAGGGTACGGGTTAGGGGTTAGGGTTAGGGTTAGGGTTAGGGGTTACGGTTCGGGATAGGGTTAGGATTAGGGTTAGGGCTAGGGTTCGGGTTCGGGTTAGGGTACGGTTTAGGGTACGGGTTAGGGTTAGGGTACGGGTTAGGGTTTTAGGGTTAGGGTTAGAGTTAGGGTTAGGGTACAGATTAGGGTTAGGGTAAGGGTTAGTGTACGGGTTAGGGTTAGGGTAAGGGTTAGGGTACGGGTTAGGGTTAGGGTTAGGGTACGGGTTAGGGTTAGGGTTAGGGTACGTGTTAGGGTTAGGGTTAGGTTACGGGTTAGGTTTAGGGTTTGGGTACGGGTTAGGGTTAGGGTTAGGGTTAGAGTTAGGGTTAGGT
>JAVLSZ010000045.1:185000-202500 GCA_032313775.1 Urocyon cinereoargenteus
GGTTAGGGTTAGGGTACGGGTTAGGGTTAGGGTTCGGGTTAGGGTACGGGTTAGGGTTAGTGTACGGGTTTGGGTACGGGTTAGGGTACGGGTTAGGGTTAGGGTTTAGGGTTAGGGTACGGGTTAGGGTACAGGTTATGGTACGGTTTAGGTTTGGGGATAGGGTTAGGGTACGGGTTAGGGTTAGTGTTAGGGTTAGGGGTTAGGGATAGGGTACGGGTTAGGGTTAGGTTTAGGGTTAAAGTACGGGTTAGGGGTTAGGGTTAGGGTACGGGGTATGGTACGGGTTAGGGTACGGGTTAGGGTTAGGGTACGGGTTAGGGTTAGGGTATGGTTAGGCTTAGGGTTAGAGGTTAGGTTTAGGGTTATGGTTAGGGTTAGGGTTAGGGTTAGGGTACGGGTTAGGGGTAGGGATTAGGGGTAGGGTTAGGGTACGGGTTAGGGTTAGGGTACGGGTTAGGGTTAGGGTACGGGTTAGGGTTAGGGTTAGGGTTAGGGGTCGGGTTAGGGTTAGCGGTTAGGGTTAGGGTTAGGGTTATGGTTAGGGTTAGGGTTAGGGTTCGGTTTAGGGTTAGGGTTCGGGTTAGGGTTAGGGTTAGTGTTAGTGTTAGGGTTCGGGTTAGGGTAAGGGTTAGGGTTAGGGTTAGGTGTTAGGGTTAGTGTTAGGGTTAGGGTTAGGGCTTCGGGTTAGGGTAAGGATTAGGGTTACGGTTAGGGGTCGGGTTAAAGTTGTTAGGGTTAGGGTTCGGGTTAGGGTTAGGGTTGTTAGGGTTAGGGTTCGTGTTAGGGTTAGGGTTAGGGTTCGGGTTAGGGTTAGGGTTAGGGTTAGGTGTTAGGGGTAGGGTTAGGGATAGGGTTAGTGTTAGGGGTTAGGGTTAGGGTGAGTGTTAAGGTTAGGGTTAGGGTTAGGGGTTAGGGTTAGGGTTAGGATTAGGGTTATCGTTAAGGGTTAGGGTTAGAATTAGGGTTAGCGTTAGGGGTTAGGGTTAGGGTTAGGGGTTAGGGTTAGGGGTTAACGTTAGGGTTAGGGTTTTAGGGTTAGGGTTAGGGTTAGGGGTAGCGTTAGGGTTCGGTTTAGGGTTAGGGTTCGGGTTGGGTTAGGGTTAGTGATAGTGTTAGGGTTCGGGTTAGGGTAAGGGTTAGGGTTAGGGTTAGGTGTTATGGTTATTGTTAGGGTTAGGGTTAGGGGTTAGGGTTAGGGTTTAGGGTTAGGGTTAGGGTTTTAGGGTTAGGGTTAGGGTTAGGGTTAGTGTTTTAGGTTAGGGTTAGGGTTAGGGTTAGGGTTTAGGGTTAGGGTTAGGGTTAGGGCTCGGGTTTGGGTTAGGGTTAGGGTTCGGGTTCGGGTTCGGGTTAGGGTTCGGGTTCTGGTTAGCGTTAGGGTTAGGGTTCGGGTTCGGGTTAGGGTTAGGCATAGGGTTAGGGTTAGGGTTATTGTTCGGGTTAGGGTTCGGGTTCGGGTTCGGGTTATGGTTAGGGTTAGGGTTCGGGTTAGGGTTAGGGTTAGGGTTTGGGGTTCGAGTTAGGGTTAGGGGTTAGGGTTAGGGTTAGGGTTAGGGTTAGGGTTAGGGTTAGGTTTAAGGTTCGGTTTAGGCTTGGGGTTCGGGTTAGGGTTACGGTTATATATAGTGTTAGGTTTCGGGTTAGGGTTAGGGTTAGGGTTAGGTGTTAGGGTTAGGTTTAGGGTTAGGGTTAGGTTTAGGGTGAGGGTTCGGGTTAGGGTTAGGGTTAGGGTAAGGGTTAGGGATTAGGGTTATGGTTAGGGTTAGGGTTAGGGGTTAGGGTTAGGGTGAGGGTTAGGGTTAGGGTTAGGGGTTAGGGTTAGGGTTAGATTTAGGGTTAGGGTTAGGGGTTAGGGTTAGGGTTAGGGTTAGGGGTTAGGGTTAGGGTGAGGGTTAGGGTTAGGGTTAGGGGTTAGGGTTAGGGTTAGGATTAGGTATAGGGTTAGGGGTTAGGGTTAGGGTTAGGGTTAATGTTAGGGTTAGGGTTAGGGTTCGGGTTCGGGTTCGCGTTAGGGTTAGTGTTAGGGATAGGTTTATGTTTCGGGTTCGGGTTCGGGTTAGGGTTCGGGTTAGGGTTAGTGTTAGGGTTAGGGTTAGGGTTAGGGGTTAGGGTTTAGGGTTAGGTTTCGGGTTAGGGTTAGGGTTAGGGTTAACGTTCGGGTTAGGGTTATGGTTAGGGTTCGGTTTAGGGTTCGGGTTAGGGTTCGTGTTCGGGTTAGGGTTAGGGTACGGGTTAGGGTTAGGGTTAGGTTTAGGGTTCGGGTTAGGGTACGGGTTAGGGTACGGGTTAGGGATAGGGTTAGGGGTTAGTGTTAGGGTTAGGGTACGGGTTAGGGTTAGAGTACGGGTTAGGGTTAGGGTTAGGGGTAGGGTACAGTTTAGGGTTAGGGTTAGGGTTAGGGTACAAGGTAGGGTTAGGCTACGGGTGAGGGTACGGGTTAGGGTTAGGGTACGGGTTAGGGTTAGGGTACGGGTTAGGGTACGGGTTAGGGTTAGGGTACGGGTTAGGGTACGGGATAGGGTTAGGGTTAGGGTTAGGGTTAGGGTATGGTTTAGGGTACGGGTTAGGGTATGGGTTAGGTTAAGGGTTAGGTTTAGGGTACGGGTTAAGGTTAGGGTACGGGTTAGGGAACTGGTTCGGGTACGGGTTAGGGTTAGGGTTAGAGTACGGGTTAGGGTACGGGTTAGGTTTAGAGTTAGGGTTTTAGGGTTAGGGTTACGGTACGGGTTAGAGTTAGGGTTAGGGTTTTAGGGTTAGGTTTAGGCTTAGGGTTAGGGTACAGGTTAAGGTTAGGGTTAGGGTTAGGGGTAAGAGTTAGGTTTAGGGTTAGGGTTAGGTTACGGGTACGGGTTAGGGTAAGGGTTAGGGGTAGGGGTAGGGTACGGGTTAGGGTTAGGGTTAAGGTACGGGTTAGGGATAGGGTTAGGGTCAGGGTACGGGTTAGGGTTAGTGTACAGGTTAGGGTTAGGGTTAGGGTACGGGTTAGGGTTAGGGTACGGCTTAGGGTTAGGGTACGGGTTAGGGTTAGGGTACGGGTTAGGGTTAGGGTACGGGTTAGGGATAGGGTACCTCTTAGGGTACGGTTTAGGGTTAGGGTTAGGGTTAGGGTTAGGGTACAAGTTAGGGTTAGGGTACGGGTTAGGGTACGGGTTAGGGTTAGGGTACGGGTTAGGGTTAGGGTACGGGTTAGGGTACGGGTTAGGGGTAGGGTACGGGTTAGGGTATGGTTTAGGGTACGGGTTAGGGTTAGGGTTTAGGGTTAGGGTACGGGTAAGGGTATGGTTTAGGGTACGGGTTAGGTGTGGGGTTAGGGTTAGGGTACAGGTTAGGGTTAGGGTTAGGGTTAGGGGTTAGGGTTTGGGTACGTGTTAGGGTTAGGGTTAGGGTTAAGGTACGGTTTAGGGGTTAGATTTAGTGTACGGCGTAGGGTACGGGTTAGGGTACGGGTTAGGGTTAGCGTTAGGGTTAGGGTTAGGGTACGGGTTAGGGTTAGTGTACGGGTTAGGGTTAGGGTTAGGGTACGGGTTAGGGTTAGGGTTAGGGTACGGGTTAGGGTTAGGGTACGGGTTAGGGTTATGGTACGGGTTAGGGTTAGGGTACGGGTTAGGGTTAGGGTTACGGTTAGGGTTAGGGTTACGGTTAGGGTACGGGTTAGGGTTAGGGTTAGGGTACGAGTTAGGTTTAGGGTACGGGTTAGGGTTAGGGTTAGGGTACGGGTTAGGGTTAGGGTTAGGGTTAGGGTTAGGGTTAGAGTACGGGTTAGGGTTAGGGTTAGGGTTAGGGTACGGGTTAGGTTTAGGGTTAGGGTTAGGGTTAGGGTACGGTTAGGGTTAGGGTTAAGGTTAGGGTTAGGGTTAGGGTACGGGTTAGGGTTAGGTTTAGGGTTAGGGTACGGGTTAGGGTTAGGGTTAGTGTTAGGGTACGGGTTAGGGTTAGGGTACGGTTTAGGGTTAGGGTTAGGATTAGGATTAGGGTTTTAGGGTTAGGGTTAGGGTTAGGGTTTTAGGTTAGGGTTAGGGTTAGGGTACGGGTTAGGGTACGGGTTAGGGTTAGGGTTAGGGTACGGGTTTGGGTACGGGTTAGGGTTAGGGTTAGGGTTAGGGTGCGGGTTAGGGCACGGGTAAGGGTTAGGGTTTTAGGGTTAGGGTTAGGGTACGTGTTAGGTTTAGGGTTAGGGTACGGGTTAGGGTTAGGGTTAGGGTCCGGGTTAGGGTTAGTGTTAGGGTACGGGTTAGTATTAGGGTTGGTTAGGAGTTAGGGTTAGGGTTAGGGTACAGGTTAGGGTTAGGTTTAGGGTTAGGGTACGGGTTAGGGTTAGGGTTAGGGTTAGGGTACGGGTTAGGGTTAGAGTACGGGTTTGGGTACGGGTTAGGGTTAGGGTACGGGTCTGGGTACGGGTTAGGGTACGGGTTAGGGTTTAGGGTTAGGTTACGGGTTAGTGTACGGGTTAAGGTACGGGTTAGGTTTGGGGATAGGGTTAGGGTACGGGTTAGGGTTAGGGTTAGGGGTTAGGGTTAGGGTACGGGTTAGGGTTAGGGTTAGCGTTAGGGTTAGGGTACGGGTTAGGGGTTAGGGTTAGGGTACCGGGTATGGTACGGGTTAGGGTACGGGTGAGTGTTAGGGTTAGGGATAGGGTTAGGGTACGGGTTAGGGTTAGGGTACGGGTTAGGGTTAGGGTATGGTTAGGCTTCGGGTTAGGGGTTAGGTTTAGGGTTATGGTTAGGGTTAGGGTTAGGGTTAGGGTACGGGTTATGGGTAGGGGTTAGGGGTAGTGTTAGGGTACGGGTTAGGGTTAGGGTACGGGTTGGGGTTAGGGTACGGGTTGGGGTTAGGGTACGGGTAAGGGTTAGGGTAAGGGTATGGGTTAGGGTTAGGGTACGGGTTAGGTTTAGGGTTAGGGTACGGGTTAGGGTTAGGGTACGGGTTAGGGTACGGGTTAGGGTTAGGGTACGGGTCTGGGTACGGGTTAGGGTACGGGTTAGGGTTAGGGTTTAGGGTTAGGTTACGGGTTAGTGTACGGGTTATGGTACGGGTTACGTTTGGGGATAGGGTTAGGGTACGGGTTCGGGTTAGGGTTAGGGTTAGGGATTAGGGTTAGGGTACGGGTTAGGGTACGGGATAGGGTTAGGGTTAGGGTTAGGGTTAGGGTATGGTTTAGGGTCCGGGTTAGGGTATGGGTTAGGTTAAGGGTTAGGTTTAGGGTACGGGTTAAGGTTAGGGTACGGGTTAGGGAACTGGTTCGGGTACGGGTTAGGGTTAGGGTTAGAGTACGGGTTAGGGTACGGGTTAGGTTTAGAGTTAGGGTTTTAGGGTTAGGGTTACGGTACGGGTTAGAGTTAGGGTTAGGGTTTTAGGGTTAGGTTTAGGCTTAGGGTTAGGGTACAGGTTAAGGTTAGGGTTAGGGTTAGGGGTAAGAGTTAGGTTTAGGGTTAGGGTTAGGTTACGGGTATGGGTTAGGGTAAGGGTTAGGGGTAGGGGTAGGGTACGGGTTAGGGTTAGGGTTAAGGTACGGGTTAGGGATAGGGTTAGGGTCAGGGTACGGGTTAGGGTTAGTGTACAGGTTAGGGTTAGGGTTAGGGTACGGGTTAGGGTTAGGGTACGGCTTAGGGTTAGGGTACGGGTTAGGGTTAGGGTACGGGTTAGGGTTAGGGTACGGGTTAGGGATAGGGTACCTCTTAGGGTACGGGTTAGGGTTAGGTTTAGGGTTAGGGTACAAGTTAGGGTTAGGGTACGGGTTAGGGTACGGGTTAGGGTTAGGGTACGGGTTAGGGTTAGGGTACGGGTTAGGGTACGGGTTAGGGCTAGGGTACGGGTTAGGGTATGGGTTAGGGTACGGGTTAGGGTTAGGGTTTAGGGTTAGGGTACGGGTAAGGGTATGGTTTAGGGTACGGGTTAGGTGTGGGGTTAGGGTTAGGGTACAGGTTAGGGTTAGGGTTAGGGTTAGGGGTTAGGGTTTGGGTACGTGTTAGGGTTAGGGTTAGGGTTAAGGTACGGTTTAGGGGTTAGGGTTAGTGTACGGCGTAGGGTACGGGTTAGGGTACGGGTTAGGGTTAGCGTTAGGGTTAGGGTTAGGGTACGGGTTAGGGTTAGGGTACGGGTTAGGGTTAGGGTTAGGGTACGGGTTAGGGTTAGGGTTAGGGTACGGGTTAGGGTTAGGGTACGGGTTAGGGTTATGGTACGGGTTAGGGTTAGGGTACGGGTTAGGGTTAGGGTTACGGTTAGGGTTAGGGTTACGGTTAGGGTACGGGTTAGGGTTAGGGTTAGGGTACGAGTTAGGTTTAGGGTACGGGTTAGGGTTAGGGTTAGGGTACGGGTTAGGGTTAGGGTTAGGGTTAGGGTTAGGGTTAGAGTACGGGTTAGGGTTAGGGTTAGGGTTAGGGTACGGGTTAGGTTTAGGGTTAGGGTTAGGGTTAGGGTACGGTTAGGGTTAGGGTTAAGGTTAGGGTTAGGGTTAGGGTACGGGTTAGGGTTAGGTTTAGGGTTAGGGTACGGGTTAGGGTTAGGGTTAGTGTTAGGGTACGGGTTAGGGTTAGGGTACGGTTTAGGGTTAGGGTTAGGATTAGGATTAGGGTTTTAGGGTTAGGGTTAGGGTTAGGGTTTTAGGTTAGGGTTAGGGTTAGGGTACGGGTTAGGGTACGGGTTAGGGTTAGGGTTAGGGTACGGGTTTGGGTACGGGTTAGGGTTAGGGTTAGGGTTAGGGTGCGGGTTAGGGCACGGGTAAGGGTTAGGGTTTTAGGGTTAGGGTTAGGGTACGTGTTAGGGTTAGGGTTAGGGTACGGGTTAGGGTTAGGGTTAGGGTCCGGGTTAGGGTTAGTGTTAGGGTACGGGTTAGTATTAGGGTTGGTTAGGAGTTAGGGTTAGGGTTAGGGTACAGGTTAGGGTTAGGTTTAGGTTTAGGGTACGGGTTAGGGTTAGGGTTAGGGTTAGGGTACGGGTTAGGGTTAGGGTACGGGTTTGGGTACGGGTTAGGGTTAGGGTACGGGTCTGGGTACGGGTTAGGGTACGGGTTAGGGTTTAGGGTTAGGTTACGGGTTAGTGTACGGGTTAAGGTACGGGTTAGGTTTGGGGATAGGGTTAGGGTACGGGTTAGGGTTAGGGTTAGGGGTTAGGGTTAGGGTACGGGTTAGGGTTAGGGTTAGGGTTAGGGTTAGGGTACGGGTTAGGGGTTAGGGTTAGGGTACCGGGTAAGGTACGGGTTAGGGTACGGGTGAGTGTTAGGGTTAGGGATAGGGTTAGGGTACGGGTTAGTGTTAGGGTACGGGTTAGGGTTAGGGTATGGTTAGGCTTCGGGTTAGGGGTTAGGTTTAGGGTTATGGTTAGGGTTAGGGTTAGGGTTAGGGTACGGGTTATGGGTAGGGGTTAGGGGTAGTGTTAGGGTACGGGTTAGGGTTAGGGTACGGGTTGGGGTTAGGGTACGGGTTGGGGTTAGGGTACGGGTAAGGGTTAGGGTAAGGGTATGGGTTAGGGTTAGGGTACGGGTTAGGTTTAGGGTTAGGGTACGGGTTAGGGTTAGGGTACGGGTTAGGGTACGGGTTAGGGTTAGGGTACGGGTCTGGGTACGGGTTAGGGTACGGGTTAGGGTTAGGGTTTAGGGTTAGGTTACGGGTTAGTGTACGGGTTATGGTACGGGTTAGGTTTGGGGATAGGGTTAGGGTACGGGTTCGGGTTAGGGTTAGGGTTAGGGATTAGGGTTAGGGTACGGGTTAGGGTTAGGGTTAGGGTACGGGTTAGGGATTAGGGTTAGGGTACCGGGTATGGTACGGGTTAGGGTACGGGTGAGTGTTAGGGTTAGGGATAGGTTTAGGGTACGGGTTAGGGTTAGGGTAAGGGTTAGGGTTAGGGTATGGTTAGGCTTAGGGTAGGGGTTAGGTTTAGGGTTATGGTTAGGGTTAGGGTTAGGGTTAGGTTACGGGTTATGGGTAGGGGTTAGGGGTAGTGTTACGGTACGGGTTAGGGTTAGGGTACGGGTTGGGGTTAGGGTACAGGTTAGGGTTAGGGTACGGGTTAGGGTTAGGGTAAGGGTATGGGTTAGGGTTAGGGTATGGGTTAGGGTTAGGGTTAGGGTACGGGTTAGGGTTAGGGTCCGGGTTAAGGTTAAGGTTAGGGTTAGGGTTAGGGTACGGGTTAGAGTTAGGGTACGGGTTAGGGTACGGGTTAGGGTTCGGGTTAGGGTACGGGTTAGGGTTGTAGGGTTAGGGTTAGGGTTAGGGTTAGGATACGGGTTAGGGTTAGGGTTAGGGTACGGGTTAGGGTTAGGGTTAAGGTACGGGTTAGGGTTAGGGTTAGGGTACGGGTTAGGGTTAGGGTACGGGTTAGGGTTAGAGTTAGGGTTAGGATTAGGGTACGGGTTAGGGTACTGGTTAGGGTACGGGTTAGGTTTAGGGTTAGGTTTAGGTTTAGGGTAAGGGGTTAGGGTTAGGGTTAGGGTACGGTTTAGGGGTTAGGGTTAGGGTTAGGTTAAGGGGTTATGGTTAGGGTTAGGGTTAGGGTTAGGTTTAGGGCTAGGGTTCGGTTTCGGGTTCGGGTTAGGTTTAGGGTTAGGGGTTAGGGTTAGGGTTAGGGTACGATTTAGGGGTTAGGGTTAGGGTTAGGGTTAGGGGTTATGGTTAGGGTTAGGGTTAGGGTTAGGGCTAGGGTTCGTGTTCGGGTTAGGGTACGGGTTAGGGTACGGGTTAGGGTAGGGGCACGGGTTAGGGTTTTAGGGTTAGGGTTAGGGTTAGGGTTAGGGTTAATGTTAGGGTACGGGTTAGGGTTAGGGTTAGGGTACGGGTTAGAGTTAGGGTTAGGGTTAGAGTACGGGTTAGGGTACGGGTTAGGGTACAGATTAGGGTTATGGTTAGGGTATGAGTTCGGGTTAGGGTTAGGGTACGGGTTAGGTTTAGGGTTAGGGTACGGGTTACGGTTAGGGTTAGGGTTAGGGTTAGGGTTAGAGTTAGGGTTAGGGTACGGGTTAGGTTTAGGGTTAGGGTACAGGTTAGGGTTAGGGTTAGGGTTAGAGTTAGGGATAGGGTTAGGGTACGGGTTAGGGTACGTTTAGGGTACGGGTTAGGCTTAGGGTTAGGGTTAGGGTTAGTGGTTAGTGTTAGGGTTAGGGTACGTGTTAGGGGTTAGGGTTAGGGTTAGGGTTAGGGGTTATGGTTAGGGTTAGGGTTAGGGTTAGGGTTAGGGTTAGGGGTTAGTGTTAGGGTTAGGGTAAGGGTTAGGTTTACGGTTAGGGTTCGGGTTTGGGTTGTTAGGGTTAGGGTTCGGGTTAGGGTTAGGGTTTTAGGGTTAGGGTAGGGTTAGGGTTAGGGTTAGGGTTTTAGGTTAGGGTTAGGGTTAGGGTTAGGGTTTAGGGTTAGGGTTAGGGTTAGGGTTCGGGTTCGGGTTCGGGTTAGGGTTCAGGTTCCGGTTAGGGTTAGTGTTAGGGTTAGGGTTCGGGTTAGGGTTAGGGATAGGGTTAGGGTTAGGGATAGGGTTCGGGTTAGGGTTCGGGTTCGGGTTCGGGTTAGGGTTAGGGTTCGGTTTAGGGTTAGGATTAGGGTTAGGGTTAGGGGTCGGGTTAGGTTTAGGGGTTAGGGTTCGAGTTAGGGTTAGGGTTAGGGTTAGGTGTTAGGGTTAGTTTTAGGGTTAGGGTTAGGTTTAGGGTGAGGGTTCGGGTTAGGGTTTCGGTTAGGGTAAGGGTTAGGGATTAGGGTTAGGGTTAGGGTTAGGGGTTAGGGTTAGGGTGAGGGTTAGGGTTAGGGTTAGGGGTTAGGGTTAGGGTTAGATTTAGGGTTAGGGTTAGCGGTTAGGGTTAGGGTTAGGGTTAGGGTTAGGGGTTAGGGTTAGGGTGATGGTTAGGGTTAGGGTTAGGGGTTAGGGTTAGGGTTAGGATTAGGGTTAGGGTTAGGGGTTAGGGTTAGGGTTAGGGTTAGGGTTCGGGTTCGGGTTCGCGTTAGGGTTAGTGTTAGGGATAGGGTTAGGTTTCGGGTTCGGGTTCGGGTTAGGGTTCGGCTTAAGGTTAGGGTTAGGTTTAGGGCTGGGTTAGGGGTTAGGGTGTAGGGTTAGGTTTCGGGTTAGGGTTAGGGTTAGGGTTAACGTTCGGGTTAGGGTTATGGTTAGGGTTCGGGTTAGGGTTCGGGTTAGGATTCTGGTTCGGTTTAGGGTTAGGGTTAGGGTTAGGGTACGGGTTAGGGTTAGGGTTAGTGTTAGGGTTCGGGTTAGGGTTAGGGTTAGGGTGAGGGTTCGAGTTAGGGTTACGGTTAGGGTACGGGTTAGGGTTAGTGTTAGGGTACGGGTTAGGGTTAGGGTTAGGGTACGGGTTAGGGTTAGGGTTAGGGTACGGGTTAGGGTTAGGGTACGGGTTAGGGTTAGGGGTTAGGTTTAGGGTTAGGGTACGGGTTAGGGTTAGGGTTAGGGTTAGGGTACGGGTTAGGGTTAGGTTACGGGTTAGGGTTAGGGCACGGGTTATGGTTAGGGTTAGGGTTAGGATTAGGGTTTTAGGGTTAGGGTTAGGGTTAGGGTTAGGGTACGGGATAGGGTTAGGGTTAGGGTTAGTTTTAGGGTACGGGTTAGTGTTAGGGTATGGGTTAGGGTTAGGGTTAGGTTTAGGGTACGGGTTAGGGTTAGGGTTAGGGTACGGGTTAGGGTTAGGGTACGGGTTAGGGTTAGGGTACGGGTTAGGGTTAGGGTACGGGTTAGGGTTAGGGCTACGGTTAGGGTTAGGGTTACGGTTAGGGTACGGGTTAGGGTTAGGATACGGGTTAGGGATAGGGTACGTGTTAGGGTACGGGTTAGGGTTAGGGTTAGGGTACGGGTTAGGGTTAGGGTACGGGTTAGGGTTAGGGTTAGGGTACGGTTTGGGTTAGGGTTAGGGTTAGTGTTAGGGAACGGGTTAGGGTTAGGGTACGGGTTAGGGTTAGGGTTAGGGTTAGGGTTAGGGTATGGTACGGGTTAGGGTTAGGTTTAGGGTTAGGGTACGGGTTAGGGTTAGGGTTAGGGTACGGGTTAGGGTTAGGGTAAGGGTTAGGATTAGGGTTTTAGGGTTAGGGTTAGGGTTAGTGTTTTAGGTTAGGGTTAGGGTTAGGGGACGTGTTAGGGTACGGGTTAAGGTTAGGGTTAGTTTTAGGGTTAGGGTACGGGTTTGGGTACGGGTAAGGGTTAGGGTTAGGGTTAGGGTACGGGTTAGGGTTAAGATACGGGTTAGGGAACGGGTTCGAGTACGTGTTAGGGTTAGGGTTAGGGTTAGGGTTAGGGGTTAGGGTTTAGGGTTAGGTTTCGGGTTAGGGTTAGGGTTAGGGTTAACGTTCGGGTTAGGGTTATGGTTAGGGTTCAGTTTAGGTCTCGGGTTAGGGTTCGGGTTCTGGTTAGGGTTAGGGTTAGGGTTAGGGTTAGGGTACGGGTTAGGGTTAGGGTTAGGGTTAGGGTTCGGGTTAGGGTTAGGGTTAGGGTTAGGGTACAAGTTAGGGTTACGGTTAGGGTAAGGGTTAGGGTTAGTGTTAGGGTACGGGTTAGGGTTAGGGTTATTGTTAGGGGTTAGGGTTAGGGTTAGGGTACGGGTTAGGGTTAGATTTAGGGTTAGGGTATGGGTTAGGGTGAGGGTTAGGGTTAGGGTACGGGTTAGGTTTAGGGTACGGGTTAGGGTTAGGGCACGGGTTATGGTTAGGGTTCGGGTTAGGATTAGGGTTTTAGGGTTAGGGTTAGGGTTTTAGGTTAGGGTTAGGGTTAGGGTACTGGTTAGGGTACGGGTTAGGGTACGGGTTAGGGTTCGGGTTAGGGTACGGGTTAGGGTTGTAGGGTTAGGGTTAGGGTTAGGTTTAGGATACGGGTTAGGGTTAGGGTTAGGGTACGGGTTATGGTTAGGGTTAAGGTACGGGTAAGGTTTAGGGTTAGGGTACGGGTTAGGGTTAGGGTACGGGTTAGGGTTATAGTTAGGGTTAGGATTAGGGTACGGGTTAGGGTACTGGTTAGGGTACGGGTTAGGTTTAGGGTTAGGGTTAGGTTTAGGGTAAGGGGTTAGGGTTAGGGTTAGGGTATGGGTTAGGGGTTAGGGTTAGGGTTAGGTTAAGGGGTTATGGTTAGGGTTAGGGTTAGGGTTAGGTTTAGGGCTAGGGTTCGGGTTCGGGTTCGGGTTCGGGTTAGGGTTAGGGTTAGGGGTTAGGGTTAGGGTTAGGGTACGGGTTAGGGTACGGGTTAGGGTTGGGGCACGGGTTAGGGTTTTAGGATTAGGGTTAGGGTTAGGGTTGGGGTTAATGTTAGGGTACGGGTTAGGGTTAGGGTTAGGGTACGGGTTAGAGTTAGGGTTAGGGTTAGAGTACGGGTTAGGGTACGGGTTAGGGTACGGATTAGGGTTATGGTTAGGGTATGAGTTCGGGTTAGGGTTAGGGTACGGGTTAGGTTTAGGGTTAGGGTACGGGTTACGGTTAGGGTTAGGTTTAGGGTTAGGGTTAGAGTTAGGGTTAGGGTTAGGGTACGGGTTAGGGTACGGGTTAGGGTTCGGGTTAGGTTTAGGGTTAGGGTTAGGGTTAGTGGTTAGTGTTAGGGTTAGGGTACGTGTTAGGGGTTAGGGTTAGGGTTAGTGTTAGGGGTTATGGTTAGGGTTAGGGTTAGGGTTAGGGTTAGGGCTAGGGTTCGGGTTCGGGTTCGGGTTAGGGTACGGGTTAGGGTTAGGGTACGGGTTAGGGATTTAGGGTTAGGGTTAGGGTTAGGGTTAGGGTTAAGGTACGGGTTAGGGTTAGGGTAAGTGTTAGGGTATCGGTTAGGGTAAGGGTAAGTGTTAGGGTACGGGTTAGGGTTAGGGTTAGGGTACGGGTTAGGGTTAGGGTTAGTGTACGAGTTAGGGTTAGGGTTAGGGTACGGGTTAGGTTTAGGGTTAGGGTACAGGTTAGGGTTAGGGTTAGGGTTAGGGTTAGGGTTAGAGTCAGGGTTAGGGTTAGGGTACGGGTTAGGGTACGTTTAGGGTACGGGTTAGGTTTAGGGTTAGGGTTAGGGTTAGTGGTTAGTGTTAGGGTTAGGGTACGTGTTAGGGGTTAGGGTTAGGGTTAGGGTTAGGGGTTATGGTTAGGGTTAGGGTTAGGGTTAGGGTTAGGGGTTAGTGTTAGGGTTAGGGTAAGGGTTAGGTTTACGGTTAGGGTTCGGGTTTGGGTTGTTAGGGTTAGGGTTCGGGTTAGGGTTAGGGTTTTAGGGTTAGGGTAGGGTTAGGGTTAGGGTTAGGGTTTTAGGTTAGGGTTAGGGTTAGGGTTAGGGTTTAGGGTTAGGTTTAGGGTTAGGGTTCGGGTTCGGGTTCGGGTTATGGTTCGGGTTCCGGTTAGGGTTAGTGTTAGGGTTAGGGTTCGGGTTAGGGTTAGGGATAGGGTTAGGGTTAGGGTTAGGGTTCGGGTTAGGGTTCGGGTTCGGGTTTGTGTTAGGGTTAGGGTTCGGTTTAGGGTTAGGGTTAGGGTTAGGGTTAGGGGTCGGGTTAGGTTTAGGGGTTAGGGTTCGAGTTAGGGTTAGGGTTAGGGTTAGGTGTTAGGGTTAGTTTTAGGGTTAGGGTTAGGTTTAGGGTGAGGGTTCGGGTTAGGGTTTCGGTTAGGGTAAGGGTTAGGGATTAGGGTTAGCGTTAGGGTTAGAGTTAGGGGTTTGGGTTAGGGTGAGGGTTAGGGTTAGGGTTAGGGGTTAGGGTTAGGGTTAGATTTAGGGTTAGGGTTAGCGGTTAGAGTTAGGGTTAGGGTTAGGGGTTAGGGTTAGGGTGATGGTTAGGGTTAGGGTTAGGGGTTAGGTTTAGGGTTAGGATTAGGGTTAGGGTTAGGGGTTAGGGTTAGGGTTAGGGTTAGGGTTCGGGTTCGGGTTCGCGTTAGGGTTAGTGTTAGGGCTAGGGTTAGGTTTCGGGTTCGGGTTCGGGTTAGGGTTCGGCTTAAGGTTAGGGTTAGGTTTAGGGCTGGGTTAGGGGTTAGGGTTTAGGGTTAGGTTTCGGGATAGGGTTAGGGTTAGGGTTAACGTTCGGGTTAGGGTTATGGTTAGGGTTCGGGTTAGGGTTCGGGTTAGGGTTCGGGTTCGGTTTAGGGTTAGGGTTAGGGTTAGGGTACGGGTTAGGGTACGGGTTAGTGTTAGGATTCGGGTTAGGGTTAGGGTTAGGGTTAGGGTTCGAGTTAGGGTTACGGTTAGGGTACGGGTTAGGGTTAGTGTTAGGGTACGGGTTAGGGTTAGGGTTAGGGTACGGGTTAGGGTTAGGGTTAGGGTACGGGTTAGGGTTAGGGTACGGGTTAGGGTTAGGGGTTAGGTTTAGGGTTAGGGTACGGGTTAGGGTTAGGGTTAGGGTTAGGGTACGGACGGGTTAGGATTAGGGTACGGGTTAGGGTTAGGGCACGGGTTATGGTTAGGTTTAGGGTTAGGATTAGGGTTTTAGGGTTAGGGTTAGGGTTAGGGTTAGGGTACGGGATAGGGTTAGGGTTAGGGTTAGTTTTAGGGTACGGGTTAGGGTTAGGGTATGGGTTAGGGTTAGGGTTAGGTTTAGGGTACGGGTTAGGGTTAGGGTTAGGGTACGGGTTAGGGTTAGGGTACGGGTTAGGGTTAGGGTACGGGTTAGGGTTAGGGTACGGGTTAGGGTTAGGGCTACGGTTAGGGTTAGGGTTAGGGTACGGGTTAGGGTTAGGGTACGGGTTAGGTTTAGGTTTACGGTTAGGGTTAGTTTTACGGTTAGGGTACGGGTTAGGGTTAGGGTACGGGTTAGTGATAGGGTAAGGGTTAGGGTACGGGTTAGGGTTAGGGTTAGGGTACAGATTAGGGTTAGGGTACGGGTTAGGGTTAGGGTACGGGTTAGGGTTAGGGTTAGGGTTAGTGTTAGGGAATGGGTTAGGGTTAGGGTACGGGTTAGGGTTAGGGTTAGGGTTAGGGTACGGGTACGGGTTAGGGTTAGGGTTAGGGTACGGGTTAGGGTTAGGGTTAGGGTTAGGGTTAAGGTTAGGGTTAGGGTTAGGGTACGGGTTAGGGTTAGGGTACAAGTTAGGGTTAGGGTACGGGTTAGGGTACGTGTTAGGGTACTGGTTACGGTTAGGGTTAGGGTACGGGTTAGGGTTAGGGTACGTGTTAGGGAACGGGTTCGGTTACGGGTACGGGTTAGGGTATGGGTTAGGGTACAGTTTATGGTACGGGTTAGTGTTAGGGTTTTAGGGTTAGGGTTAGGGTACGGGTACGGGTTAGGGTTAGGGTTAGGGTTAGGGTTTTAGGGTTAGGGTTAGGGTTAGGGTTCTGGTACAGGTTAAGGTTAAGTTTCGGGTTAGGGTTTAGGGTTAGGGTTAGGGTTAATGTTAGGGTACGGGTTAGGGTTAGGGTTAGGGTTAGGGGTTAGGGTTAGGGGTTAGGGTTAGGGTGAGGGTTAGGGTTAGGGTTAGGGGTTAGGGTTAGGGTTAGATTTAGGGTTAGGGTTAGCGGTTAGGGTTAGGGTTAGGGTTAGGGTTAGGGGTTAGGGTTAGGGTGATTGTTAGGGTTAGGGTTACGGGTTAGGGTTAGGGTTAGGGTTAGGGTTTTAGGGTTAGGGTTAGTGTTAGGGTTCGGGTACAGGTTAAGGTTAAGTTTCGGGTTAGGGTTTAGGGTTAGGGTTAGGGTTAATGTTAGGGTACGGGTTAGGGTTAGGGTTAGGGTTAGGGGTAGGGTTAGGGTACGGGCTAGGGTTAGGGTTAGTGTTAGGGTTAGGGTACGGGTTAGGGTTAGCGTTTGGGTTAAGTTTAGGGCACGGGTTAGGGTTAGCGTACGGGTTAGGGATAGGGCACGTGTTAGGGTATGGGTTAGGTTTAGGGTTAGGTTTAGGGTACGGGTTAGGTTTAGGGTTAGGGTTAGGGTACGGGTTAGGGTTAGGGTTAGGGTACGGGTTAGGGGTTAGTGTTAGTGTACCGGGTATGGTACGGGTTAGGGTACGGGTGAGGGTTAAGGTTAGGGATAGGGTTAGGGTACGGGTTAGGGTTAGGGTACGGGTTAGGGTTAGGGTATGGTTAGGCTTAGGGTTAGGGGTTAGGTTTAGGGTTATGGTTAGGGTTAGGGTTAGGGTTAGGGTACGGGTTAGGGGTAGGGGTTAGGGGTAGTGTTAGGGTACGGGTTAGGGTTAGGGTACAGGTTGGGGTTACGGTACGGGTTAGGGTTAGGGTAAGGGTATGGGTTAGGGTTAGGGTACGGGTTAGGGTTAGGGTTAGGGTACGGGTTAGGGTTAGGGTCCGGGTTAAGGTTAAGGTTAGGGTTAGGGTTAGGGTACGGGTTAGAGTTAGGGTACGGGTTAGGGTACGGGTTAGGGTTCGGGTTAGGGTACGGGTTAGGGTTGTACGGTTAGGGTTAGGGTTAGGGTTAGGATACGGGTTAGGGTTAGGTTTAGGGTTAGGGTACGGGTTAGGGTTAGGGTTAAGGTACGGGTTAGGGTTAGGGTTAGGGTACGGGTTAGGGTTAGGGTTAGTGTTCGGTTTAGAGTTAGGGTTAGGATTAGGGTACGGGTTAGGGTACTGGTTAGGGTACGGGTTAGTTTTAGGGTTAGGGTTAGGGTTAGGGTAAGGGGTTAGGGTTAGGGTTAGGGTATGGGTTAGGGGTTAGGGTTAGGGTTAGGGTAAGGGGTTATGGTTAGGGTTAGGGTTAGGGTTAGGTTTAGGGCTAGGGTTCGGGTTCGGGTTCGGGTTAGGGTTAGGGTTAGGGGTTAGGGTTAGGGTTAGGGTACGGGTTGGGGTTAGGGTTAGGGTTAGGGTTAGGGGTTATGGTTAGGGTTAGGGTTAGGGTTAGGGCTAGGGTTCGTGTTCGGGTTAGGGTACGGGTTAGGGTACGGGTTAGGGTTGGGGCACGGGTTAGGGTTTTAGGGTTAGGGTTAGGGTTAGGGTTATGGTTAATGTTAGGGTACGGGTTAGGATTAGGGTTAGGGTACGGGTTAGAGTTAGGGTTAGGGTTAGAGTACGGGTTAGGGTACGGGTTAGGGTACGGATTAGGGTTTTGGTTAGGGTATGAGTTCGGGTTAGGGTTAGGGTACGGGTTAGGTTTAGGGTTAGGGTACGAGTTAGGGTTAGGGTTAGGGTTAGGGTTAGAGTTAGGGTTAGGGTTAGGGTACGGTTTAGGGTACGGGTTAGGGTACGGGTTAGGTTTAGGGTTAGGGTTAGGGTTAGTGGTTAGTGTTAGGGTTAGGGTACGTGTTAGGGGTTAGGGTTAGGGTTAGGGTTAGGGGTTATGGTTAGGGTTAGAGTTAGGGTTAGGGTTAGGGTTAGGGCTAGGGTTCGGGTTCGGGTTCGGGTTAGGGTACGGGTTAGGGTTAGGGTACGGGTTAGGGTTTTAGGGTTAGGGTTAGGGTTAGGGTTAGGGTACGGGTTAGGGTTAAGGTAAGTGTTAGGGTACGGGTTAGGGTAAGGGTAAGGGTTAGGGTTAGGGTTAGGGTTAGGGTTAGGGTACGCGTTAGGGTTAGGGTTAGGGTACGAGTTAGGGTTAGGGTTAGGGTATGGGTTAGGTTTAGGGTTAGGGTACAGGTTAGGGTTAGGGTTAGGGTTAGGGTTAGAGTTAGGGTTAGGGTTAGGGTACGGGTTAGGGTACGTTTAGGGTACGG
>JAVLSZ010000045.1:205000-212500 GCA_032313775.1 Urocyon cinereoargenteus
TTAGGGTTAGGGTTAGGGTTAGTGTTAGGGAATGGGTTAGGGTTAGGGTACGGGTTAGGGTTAGGGTTAGGGTTAGGGTACGGGTACGGGTTAGGGTTAGGGTTAGGGTACGGGTTAGGGTTAGGGTTAGGGTTAGGGTTAAGGTTAGGGTTAGGGTTAGGGTACGGGTTAGGGTTAGGGTACAAGTTAGGGTTAGGGTACGGGTTAGGGTACGTGTTAGGGTACTGGTTACGGTTAGGGTTAGGGTACGGGTTAGGGTTAGGGTACGTGTTAGGGAACGGGTTCGGTTACGGGTACGGGTTAGGGTATGGGTTAGGGTACAGTTTATGGTACGGGTTAGTGTTAGGGTTTTAGGGTTAGGGTTAGGGTACGGGTACGGGTTAGGGTTAGGGTTAGGGTTAGGGTTTTAGGGTTAGGGTTAGGGTTAGGGTTCTGGTACAGGTTAAGGTTAAGTTTCGGGTTAGGGTTTAGGGTTAGGGTTAGGGTTAATGTTAGGGTACGGGTTAGGGTTAGGGTTAGGGTTAGGGGTTAGGGTTAGGGGTTAGGGTTAGGGTGAGGGTTAGGGTTAGGGTTAGGGGTTAGGGTTAGGGTTAGATTTAGGGTTAGGGTTAGCGGTTAGGGTTAGGGTTAGGGTTAGGGTTAGGGGTTAGGGTTAGGGTGATTGTTAGGGTTAGGGTTACGGGTTAGGGTTAGGGTTAGGGTTAGGGTTTTAGGGTTAGGGTTAGTGTTAGGGTTCGGGTACAGGTTAAGGTTAAGTTTCGGGTTAGGGTTTAGGGTTAGGGTTAGGGTTAATGTTAGGGTACGGGTTAGGGTTAGGGTTAGGGTTAGGGGTAGGGTTAGGGTACGGGCTAGGGTTAGGGTTAGTGTTAGGGTTAGGGTACGGGTTAGGGTTAGCGTTTGGGTTAAGTTTAGGGCACGGGTTAGGGTTAGCGTACGGGTTAGGGATAGGGCACGTGTTAGGGTATGGGTTAGGTTTAGGGTTAGGTTTAGGGTACGGGTTAGGTTTAGGGTTAGGGTTAGGGTACGGGTTAGGGTTAGGGTTAGGGTACGGGTTAGGGGTTAGTGTTAGTGTACCGGGTATGGTACGGGTTAGGGTACGGGTGAGGGTTAAGGTTAGGGATAGGGTTAGGGTACGGGTTAGGGTTAGGGTACGGGTTAGGGTTAGGGTATGGTTAGGCTTAGGGTTAGGGGTTAGGTTTAGGGTTATGGTTAGGGTTAGGGTTAGGGTTAGGGTACGGGTTAGGGGTAGGGGTTAGGGGTAGTGTTAGGGTACGGGTTAGGGTTAGGGTACAGGTTGGGGTTACGGTACGGGTTAGGGTTAGGGTAAGGGTATGGGTTAGGGTTAGGGTACGGGTTAGGGTTAGGGTTAGGGTACGGGTTAGGGTTAGGGTCCGGGTTAAGGTTAAGGTTAGGGTTAGGGTTAGGGTACGGGTTAGAGTTAGGGTACGGGTTAGGGTACGGGTTAGGGTTCGGGTTAGGGTACGGGTTAGGGTTGTACGGTTAGGGTTAGGGTTAGGGTTAGGATACGGGTTAGGGTTAGGTTTAGGGTTAGGGTACGGGTTAGGGTTAGGGTTAAGGTACGGGTTAGGGTTAGGGTTAGGGTACGGGTTAGGGTTAGGGTTAGTGTTCGGTTTAGAGTTAGGGTTAGGATTAGGGTACGGGTTAGGGTACTGGTTAGGGTACGGGTTAGTTTTAGGGTTAGGGTTAGGGTTAGGGTAAGGGGTTAGGGTTAGGGTTAGGGTATGGGTTAGGGGTTAGGGTTAGGGTTAGGGTAAGGGGTTATGGTTAGGGTTAGGGTTAGGGTTAGGTTTAGGGCTAGGGTTCGGGTTCGGGTTCGGGTTAGGGTTAGGGTTAGGGGTTAGGGTTAGGGTTAGGGTACGGGTTGGGGTTAGGGTTAGGGTTAGGGTTAGGGGTTATGGTTAGGGTTAGGGTTAGGGTTAGGGCTAGGGTTCGTGTTCGGGTTAGGGTACGGGTTAGGGTACGGGTTAGGGTTGGGGCACGGGTTAGGGTTTTAGGGTTAGGGTTAGGGTTAGGGTTATGGTTAATGTTAGGGTACGGGTTAGGATTAGGGTTAGGGTACGGGTTAGAGTTAGGGTTAGGGTTAGAGTACGGGTTAGGGTACGGGTTAGGGTACGGATTAGGGTTTTGGTTAGGGTATGAGTTCGGGTTAGGGTTAGGGTACGGGTTAGGTTTAGGGTTAGGGTACGAGTTAGGGTTAGGGTTAGGGTTAGGGTTAGAGTTAGGGTTAGGGTTAGGGTACGGTTTAGGGTACGGGTTAGGGTACGGGTTAGGTTTAGGGTTAGGGTTAGGGTTAGTGGTTAGTGTTAGGGTTAGGGTACGTGTTAGGGGTTAGGGTTAGGGTTAGGGTTAGGGGTTATGGTTAGGGTTAGAGTTAGGGTTAGGGTTAGGGTTAGGGCTAGGGTTCGGGTTCGGGTTCGGGTTAGGGTACGGGTTAGGGTTAGGGTACGGGTTAGGGTTTTAGGGTTAGGGTTAGGGTTAGGGTTAGGGTACGGGTTAGGGTTAAGGTAAGTGTTAGGGTACGGGTTAGGGTAAGGGTAAGGGTTAGGGTTAGGGTTAGGGTTAGGGTTAGGGTACGCGTTAGGGTTAGGGTTAGGGTACGAGTTAGGGTTAGGGTTAGGGTATGGGTTAGGTTTAGGGTTAGGGTACAGGTTAGGGTTAGGGTTAGGGTTAGGGTTAGAGTTAGGGTTAGGGTTAGGGTACGGGTTAGGGTACGTTTAGGGTACGGGTTAGGTTTAGGGTTAGGGTTAGGGTTAGTGGTTAGTGTTAGGGTTAGGGTACGTGTTAGGGGTTAGGGTTAGGGTTAGGGTTAGGGGTTATGGTTAGGGTTAGGTTTAGGGTTAGGGTTAGGGTTAGGGGTTAGGGTTAGGGTAAGGGTTAGGTTTACGGTTAGGGTTCGGGTTTGGGTTGTTAGGGTTAGGGTTCGGGTTAGGGTTAGGGTTTTAGGGTTAGGGTAGGTTTAGGGTTAGGGTTAGGGTTTTAGGTTAGGGTTAGGGTTAGGGTTAGGTTTTAGGGTTAGGGTTAGGGTTAGGGTTCGGGTTCGGGTTAGGGTTAGGGTTCGGGTTCGGGTTCGGGTTAGGGTTCGGGTTCCGGTTAGGGTTAGGGTTAGGGTTAGGGTTCGGGTTAGGGTTAGGGATAGGGTTAGGGTTAGGGTTAGGGTTCGGGTTAGGGTTCGGGTTCGGGTTCGGGTTAGGGTTAGGGTTCGGGTTAGGGTTAGGGTTAGGGTTAGGGTTAGGGGTCGGGTTAGGTTTAGGGGTTAGTGTTCGAGTTAGGGTTAGGGTTAGGGTTAGGTGTTAGGGTTAGGTTTAGGGTTAGGGTTAGGTTTAGGGTGAGGGTTCGGGTTAGGGTTTCGGTTAGGGTAAGGGTTAGGGATTAGGGTTAGGGTTAGGATTAGGGTTAGGGTTAGGGGTTAGGGTTAGGGTGAGGGTTAGGGTTAGGGTTAGGGGTTAGGGTTAGGGTTAGATTTAGGGTTAGGGTTAGCGGTTAGGGTTAGGGTTAGGGTTAGGGTTAGGGTAGGGGTTAGGGTTAGGGTGATGGTTAGGTTTAGGGTTAGGGGTTAGGGTTAGGGTTAGGATTAGGGTTAGGGTTAGGGGTTAGGTTTAGTGTTAGGGTTAGGGTTAGGGTTCGGGTTCGGGTTCGCGTTAGGGTTAGTGTTAGGGATAGGGTTAGGTATCGGGTTCGGGTTCGGGTTAGGGTTCAGCTTAAGGTTAGGGTTAGGTTTAGGGCTGGGTTAGGGTTTAGGGTTTAGGGTTAGGTTTCGGGTTAGGGTTAGGGTTAGGGTTAACGTTCGGGTTAGGGTTATGGTTAGGTTTCGGGTTAGGGTTCGGGTTAGGGTTCGGGTTCGGGTTAGGGTTAGGGTTAGGGTTAGGGTTAGGGTACGGGTTAGGGTTAGGGTTAGTGTTAGGGTTCGGGTTAGGATTAGGGTTAGGGTTAGGGTTCGAGTTAGGGTTACGGTTAGGGTACGGGTTAGGGTTAGTGTTAGGGTACGGGTGAGGGTTAGGTTTAGGGTTATTGTTAGGGGTTAGGGTTAGGGTTAGGGTACGGGTTAGGGTTAGTGTTAGGGTACGGGTTAGGGTTAGGGTTAGGGTACGGGTTAGGGTTAGGGTACGGGTTAGGGTTAGGGGTTAGGTTTAGGGTTAGGGTACGGGTTAGGGTTAGGGTTAGGGTTAGGGTCGGGTTAGGGTTAGTGTACGGGTTAGGGTTAGGGCACTGGTTATGGTTAGGGTTAGGGTTAGGATTAGGGTTTTAGGGTTAGGGTTAGGGTTAGGGTTTTAGCTTAGGGTTAGGGTTAGGGTACGGGTTAGGGTACGGTTTAGGGTTATGGTTAGGGTTATGGTTAGGGTTAGGGTACGAGTTTGGGTACGCGTTAGGGTTAGGGTTAGGGTCAGGGTACGGGTTAGGGTTAAGGTACGTGTTAGGTAAAGTGTTCGGGTACGGGTTAGGGTTAGGGTTAGGGTACGGGTTAGGGCACGGGTTAGGATTAGGGTTAGGGTTTTAGGGTTAGGGTTAGGGTTAGGGTACGTGTTAGGGTACGGGTAAGGTTTAGGGTTAGGGTTTTACGGTTAGGGTTAGGGTTAGGGTTAGGTTAGAGTACAGGTTAAGGTTAGGGTTAGGGTTAGGGGTTAGGGTTAGGTTGAGGGTTATTGTACGGGTTAGGGTTAGGGTTAGCGTTAGGGGTAGGGTTAGGGTACAGGTTAGGTTTAGGGTTATGGTTAGGGTTAGGGTTAGGGTACGGGATAGGGTTAGGGTTAGGGTTAGTTTTAGGGTACGGGTTAGGGTTAGGGTATGGGTTAGGGTTAGGGTTAGGGTTAGGGTACGGGTTAGGGTTAGGGTTAGGGTACGGGTTAGGGTTAGGGTACGGGTTAGGGTTAGGGTACGGGTTAGGGTTAGGGTACGGGTTAGGGTTAGGGTTACGGTTAGGGTTAGGGTTAGGGTACGGGTTAGGGTTAGGGTACGGGTTAGGGTTAGGGTTAGCGTACGGGTTAGGGTTAGGGTTAGGGTTAGTGTTAGGGAACGGGTTAGGGTTAGGGTACGGGTTAGGGTTAGGGTTAGGGTTAGGGTACGGGTTAGGTTTAGGGTTAGGATTAGGCTTAGGGCACGGGTTAGGGTTAGGGTTAAGGTTAGGGTTAGGGAAGGGTACGGGTTAGGGTTAGGTTTAGGGTTAGGGTACGGGTTAGGGTTAGGTTTAGGGTTAGGGTACGGGTTAGGGTTAGGGTACGGGTTAGGGTTAGGGTTAGGGTTAGGATTAGGGTTTTAGGGTTAGGGTTAGGGTTAGTGTTTTAGGTTAGGGTTAGGGTTAGGGTACGGGTTAGGGTACGGGTTAAGGTTAGGGTTAGGTTTAGGGTTAGGGTACGGTTTTGGGTACGGGTTAGGGTTAGGGTTAGGGTTAGGGTACGGGTTAGGGTTAAGATACGGGTTAGGGAACGGGTTCGGGTACGGCTTAGGGTTAGGGTTAGGGTTAGGGTTAGGGTTAGGGGTTAGGGTTTAGGGTTAGGTTTCGGGTTAGGGTTAGGGTTAGGGTTAACGTTCGGGTTAGGGTTATGGTTAGGGTTCAGTTTAGGGTTCGGGTTAGGGTTCGGGTTTGGGTTAGGGTTAGGGTTAGGGTTAGGGTTAGGGTACGGGTTAGGGTTAGGGTTAGGGTTAGGGTTCGGGTTAGGGTTAGGGCTAGGGTTAGGGTACAAGTTAGGGTTACGTTTAGGGTACGGTTTAGGGTTAGTGTTAGGGTACGGGTTAGGGTTAGGGTTATTGTTAGGGGTTAGGGTTAGGGTTAGGGTACGGGTTAGGGTAGGTTTAGGGTTAGGGTACGGGTTAGGGTTAGGGTTAGGGTACGGGTTAGGGTTAGGGTTAGGGTTAGGGTTAGGGTACGGGTTAGGTTTAGGTTGACGGTTAGGGTTAGTGTTACGGTTAGGGTACGGGTTAGGGTTAGGGTACGGTTAGTGATAGGGTAAGGGTTAGGTTTAGGTTTACGGTTAGGGTTAGTGTTACGGTTAGGGTACGGGTTAGGGTTAGGGTATGGGTTAGTGATAGGGTAAGGGTTAGGGTACGGGTTAGGGTTAGGTTTAGGGTACAGATTAGGGTTAGGGTACGGGTTAGGGTTAGGGTACGGGTTAGAGTCAGGGTTAGGGTTAGGGTTAGGGTTAGTGTTAGGGAATGGTTTAGGGTTAGGGTACGGGTTAGGGTTAGGGTTAGGGTTAGGGTACGGGTACGGGTTAGGGTTAGGGTTAGGGTACGGGTTAGGGTTAGGGTTAGGGTTAAGGTTAGGGTTAGGGTACGGGTTAGGGTTAGGGTTAGGGTACAAGTTAGGGTTAGGGTACGGGTTAGGGTACGTGTTAGGGTACTGGTTACGGTTAGGGTTAGGGTACGGGTTAGGGTTAGGGTACGTGTTAGGGAACGGGTTCGGTTACGGGTACGGGTTAGGTTATGGGTTAGGGTACAGTTTATGGTACGGGTTAGGGTTAGGGTTTTAGGGTTAGGGTTAGGGTACGGGTACGGGTTAGGGTTAGGGTTAGGGTTAGGGTTTTAGGGTTAGGGTTAGGGTTAGGGTTCGGGTACAGGTTAAGGTTAAGTTTCGGGTTAGGGTTTAGGGTTAGGGTTAGGGTTAATGTTAGGGTACGGGTTAGGGTTAGGGTTAGGGTTAGGGTTAGGGGTAGGGTTAGGGTACGGGCTAGGGTTAGGGTTAGTGTTAGGGTTAGGGTACGGTTTAGGGTTAGCGTTTGGGTTAAGTTTAGGGCACGGGTTAGGGTTAGCTTACGGGTTAGGGATAGGGCACGGGTTAGGGTATGGGTTAGGTTTAGGGTTAGGTTTAGGGTACGGGTTAGGTTTAGGGTTAGGGTTAGGGTACGGGTTAGGGTTAGAGTTAGGGTTAGGTTTAGGGTTAGTGTTAGGGTACGGGTTACGGTTAGGGTACGGTTTAGGGTTAGAGTTAGGGTTAGTGTTAGGGTACGTGTTAGGGTTAGGGTTCGAGTTAAGGTACGGTTTAGTGTACGGGTTAGGGTTAGGGTTAGGGTTAGGGTATGGGTTAGGGTTAGGGTTAGGGTTAGGGTTAGGGTTAGGTATAGTGTACGGGTTAGGGTTAGGGTTAGGTTTAGGGTACTGGTTAGGGTTAGGGTTAGGGTTCAAGTTAGTGTTAGGGTACGGGTTAGGGTACGGGTTAGGGTTAGGGTACGGGTTAGGGTTAGGGTTAGTGTTAGGGTTAGGGTACGGGTTAGGGTTAGGGTCAGGGTTAGGTTTAGGTTACGGGTTAGGATTAGTGTTAGGGTGAGGGTACGGGTTAGGGTACCGTTAAGGTTAGGGTTAGGGTTAGGGTACGGGTTAGGGTTAGGGTTAGGGTACAGGTTAGGGTGAGGGTTAGCGTTAGGGTTAGGGTTAGGGTATGGGTTAGCGTACGGTTAGGGTTAGAGTACGGGTTAGGGTACGGGTTAGGGTTAGTGTTAGGGTTAGTGTTTAGGGTTAGGGTACGGGTTAGGGTTAGGGGGTTAGGGT
>JAVLSZ010000045.1:217500-222500 GCA_032313775.1 Urocyon cinereoargenteus
GGATTAGGGTTAGGATTTGGGTTAGGGTTAAGGTTAGGGTTAGGGTTAGGGTTAGGGATAGGGTTTTAGGGTTAGGGTTGGTTAGGGTTAGTGTTAGGGTTAGGGTTAGGTTTAGGGTTCGGGTTCGGGTTAGGGTTAGGGTTAGGGTTCGGTTTCGGGTTCGGGTTAGGGTTAGGGTTCGGGTTCGGGTTCGGGTTAGGGTTCAGGTTCGGGTTCGGGTTCGGGTTAAGGTTAGGGTTGGGGTTAGGGTTAGGTTTAGGGGTCGGGTTAGGGTTAGGGGTTAGGGATAGTGTTAGGGTTAGGGTTAGGGTTAGGGTTCGGTTTAGGGGTAGGGTTCGGGTTAGGGTTAGGGTTGGGTTAGGATTAGGTGTTAGGGTTAGGGTTAGGGTTAGGTTTAGGTTTAGGGTGAGGTTTCGGGTTAGGGTTAGGTTTAGGGTAACGGTTAGGGGTTAGGGTTAGGGTTAGGGTTAGGGGTTTGGGTTTGGGTGAGGGTTAGGGTTAGGATTAGGGTTAGGGGTTAGGGTTAGGGATAGGATTAGGGTAGGGTTAGGGGTTAGGTAGGGGAGGGTTAGGGTTATGGTTAGGGGTTAGGGTTAGGGTTAGGGTTAAGGTTAGGGTTAGAGTTAGGGTTAGTTTTAGGGTATTAGTGTTAGGGATAGGGTTAGGGTTAGGGTTTTAGGTTAGAGTTAGGGTTAGGGTTAGGGTTAGGGTTAGGGGTTAGGGTTAGGGTTAGGGTTATGGTAAGGGTTCGGGTTCGGGTTCGGGTTCGGGTTAGGGTTTGGGTCAGGGTTAGGGTTTAGGGTTAGGTTTCGGGTTCGGGTTCGGATTCGGGTTTGAGTTAGGGTTCGGGTTAAGGTTATGGTTAGGGTTAGGGTTAGGGTTAGGGGTTAGGGGTTAGGGTTAGGTTTCGGGTTAAGGTTAAGGTTAGGGTTAGGGTTAGGGTTAGGGTTAGGTTTCGGGTTAGGTTTCGGGTTCTGGTTAGGGTTAGGGTTAGGGTACGGGTTAGGTTTAGGGTTAGGGTTAGGGTTTGGGTTAGGGTTAGGTTTAGTGTTAGGGTACGGGTTAGGGTTAGGGTTAGGGTACGGTTTAGGTTTAGGGTTAGGGTTAGGGGTTAGGGTTAGGGTTAGGGTACGGGTTAGGGTTAGGTTTAGGGTTAGGGTACGGGTTAGGGTACGGACTAGGTTTAGGTTACGGGTTTGGGTTAGGGTACGGGTTAGGGTTAGGGTTAGGGTTACGATTAGGGTTTAGGGTTAGGGTGAGGGTTAGGGGTTTTGGTTAGAGTTAGGGTTAGGGTACGGGTTAGGGTACGGGTTAGGGTTAGGGTTAGGGTACAGGTTAGGGTTAGGGTTAGGGTTAGGGGTTAGGGTTAGGGGTAGGGTACGGGTAAGGGTTAGGTTTAGGGTTAGGGTACGGGTTAGGGTTAGGGTTAGGGTGAGCGTACGGATTAGGGTTAGGGTACGGTTTAGGGTTAGGGTACAGGTTATGGTTAGGGTTAGGGTTAGGATTAGGGTTTTAGGGTTAGGGTTAGCGTTAGGGTTTTCGGTTAGGGTTAGGGTTAGGGTACGGGTTAGGGTACGGGTTAGGGTTAGGGTTAGGGTTAGGGTTAGGGTTAGGGTACGGATATGGGTACGGGTAGGGTTATGGTTAGGGTTAGGTTTAGGGTTCGGGTACAGGTTAGGGTTAAGGTGCGGGTTAGGGAACGGCTTCGGGTACGGGTTAGGGTTAGATTTAGGGTACGGGTTAGGGCACGGGTTAGGGTTAGGGTTTTAGTGATAGGGTTAGGGTACGGGTTAGGTTTAGGGTTAGGGTTAGGCTTTTAGGGTTAGAGTTAGAGTTAGGGTTAGGGTACAGGTTAAGGTTAAGGTTAGGGTTAGGGGTTAGGGGTTGGGTTAGGGTTAGGGTTAGGGTACGTGTTAGGGTTATGGTTAGGGTTAGGGGTAGGGTTAGTGTACAGGTTAGGGTTAGGGTTAGTGTTAGGGTTAGGGTACGGGTTAGGTTTAGGTTTAGGGTTAGGGTTAGCGTACGGGTTAGGGTTAGGGTATGGGTTAGGGTTAGGGTACGGTTTAGGGTTAGGGTTAGGTTTAGGGTTAGGGTTAGGGTACGGCTTAGGGTTAGGGTTAGGGTACGGGTTTGGGTTTCGTTACGGGTTAGGGTTAGGGTACGGGTTTGGGTTAGGGTACGGGTTAGGGTTAGGGTTAGTGGTTAGGGTTAGGGTTACGGTTAGGGTTAGGGTTATGGTTAGGGTTAGGGTTAGGGTACGGGTTGGGGATAGGGTACGGGTTAGGGTACGGGTTAGGGTTAGGGTTAGGGTACGTGTTAGCTTTAGGGTTAGGGTTAGGATTCGGTTTAGGGTACGGGTTAGGGTTAGGTTTAGGGTTAGTGTTAGGGTACGGGTCAGGGTTATGGTACGGGATAGGGTTAGGTTTAGGGTTAGGGTTAGGGTACGGGTTAGGCTTAGGGTTAGGGTTAGGGTACGGGTTAGGGTTAGGGTTAGTGTAAGGGTTAGGGTACGGGTTAGGGTTAGGGTCAGGGTTAGGTTTAGGTTACGGGTTAGGATTAGTGTTAGGGTGAGGGTACGGGTTAGGGTACCGTTAAGGTTAGGGTTAGGGTTAGGGTAAGGGTTAGGGTTAGGGTTAGGGTACAAGTTAGGGTTAGGATTAGCGTTAGGGTTAGGGTTACGGTATGGGTTAGCGTACGGTTAGGGTTAGAGTACGGGTTAGGGTACGGGTTAGGCTTAGTGTTAGGGTTAGTGTTTAGGGTTAGGGTACGGGTTAGGGTTAGGGGTTAGGGTTAGGGTTAGGGTAGGGGTTAGGTTTAGGGTATGGGTAGCGTTAGGTTTAGGGTTAGGGTACGGGTACGCATTAGGGTTAGGGTACAATGTAGGGTTAGGGTACGGGTTAGGGTACGGGTTAGGGTTAGGGTACGGGTTAGGGTATGGGTTAGGATTAGGCTAGGGGTTAGGGTACGGGTTAGGTTTTGGGTACGGGTTAGGGTACGGGTACGGGTTAGGGTTACGGTTAGGGTACGGATTAGGGTAGGGTACGGGTTAGGGTTAGGGTACGGGTTAGGGTTAGGGTACGGGTTAGGGTTAGGCTTAGGGGTTAGGTTTAGTGTTAGGGTTAGGGTTAGGGTAAGGGTTAAGGTTAGGGGTTAGGGGTAGGGTTAGGGTACGAGTTAGGGTTAGGGTACGGGTTAGGGTTAGGTACGGGTTAGGGTTAGGGTACGGGTTAGGGTTAGGGTTAGGGTACGGTTACGGGTTAGGGTACGGGTTAGGGTTAGGGTTAGGGTACGGGTTAGGTTTAGGGTCCGGGTTAGTGTTAGGGTTAGGGTTAGGGTTAGGGTACGGGTTAGGGTTAGGGTACGGGTTAGTGTACGGGTTAGGGTTAGGGTTAGGTACGGGTTAGGGTTAGGTTTAGGGTTAGGGTTAGGGTTAGGGTACGGGTTAGGGTTAGGGTAAGGTTACGGTACTGGTTAGGGTTAGGGTTAGGGTTAGGGTATGGGTTAGGGTTAGGTTTAGGGTATGGTTTAGGGTTAAGGTTAGGGTACGGCTTAGGGTTAGGGTTAGGGTACGGGTTAGGGTTAGGGTTAGGATTAGGGTTAGGGTTAGAGTTAGGGTTAGTGTTAGGGTTCGTTTTAGGGTGAGGTTTGGGTTAGGGTTAGGGTAAGTGTTAGGGGTTAGGGTTAGGGTTAGGGTTAGGGTTAGGGTTCGGTTTAGGGTTAGGGTTAGCGTTAGGGTTAGGTGTTAGGGTTAGGGATAGGGTTAGGGTTCGGTTTAGGGTCAGGGTTTGGGTTAGGGTTAGGGTAAGGGTTAAGGGTTAGGGTTAGGGTTAGGGTTAGGGGTTAGGGTTAGGGTGAGGGTTAGGGTTAGTGTTAGGGTTAGGGGTTAGGGTTAGTGTTAGGATTAGGGTTAGGGTTAGGGGTTAGGGTTAGGGTTAGGGGTTAGGGTTAGGATTAGGGTTAGGTTTAGGGTTAGGGTTAAGGTTAGGGTTAGGGTTAGGGTTAGGGATAGGGTTTTACGGTTAGGGTTAGGGTTAGGGTTAGGGTTAGGGTTCGGGTTCGGGTTAGGGTTAGGGTTAGGGTTCGGGTTCGGGTTAGGGTTCGGGTTCGGGTTCGGGTTCGGGTTAGGGTTAGGGTTGGGGTTAGGGTTAGGTTTAGGGGTCGGGTTAGGGTTAGGGGTTAGGGATAGTGTTAGGGTTAGGGTAGGGTTAGGGTTCGGTTTAGGGTTAAGTTTCGGGTTAGGGTTAGGGTTGGGTTAGGGTTAGGTGTTAGGGTTAGGGTTAGGGTTAGGGTTAGGTTTAGGGTGAGGTTTCGGGTTAGGGTTAGGTTAGGGTAACGTTTAGGGGTTAGGGTTAGGATTAGGGTTAGGGGTTAGGGTTAGGGATAGGATTAGGGTTAGGGTTAGGGGTTAGGGTTAGGGTAGGTTTAGGGTTAGGATTAGGGGTTAGGGTTAGGGTTAGGGTTAGGGTTAGGGTTAAGGTTAGGGTTAGAGTTAGGGTTAGTGTTAGGGTATTAGGTTTAGGGTTAGGGTTAGGTTAGGGTTTTAGTTATAGTTAGGTTTTGGGTTAGGGTTAGGGTTAGGGGTTAGGGTTAGGGTTAGGGTTATGATAAGGGTTTGGGTTCGGGTTCGGGTTCGTGTTAGGGTTCGGGTCAGGGTTAGGGTTTAGGGTTAGGTTTCGGGTTCGGGTTCGGGTTGGTGTTTGGGTTAGCGTTCGGGTTAAGGTTATGGTTAGGGTTAGGGTTAGGGTTAGGGGTTAGGGGTTAGGGTTAGGTTTAGTGTTAGGGTATGGGTTAGGGTTAGGGTTAGGGTACGGTTTAGGGTTAGGGTTAGGGTTAGGGGTTAGGGTACGGGTTAGGGTACGGGTTAGGGTACGGGTTAGGGTTAGGGTTAGGGTACGGGTTAGGGTTAGGGTACGGGTTAGGGTACGGGTTAGGGTTAGGTTTAGGGTACGTGTTAGGGTTAGGGTACGGGTTAGGTAACGGGTTAGGGTTAGGGTTAGGGT